>CM029021.1:81827366-82199866 GCA_016801055.1 Panax notoginseng | reverse complement strand
TGAAGATAGTTCTATGACCTAGAATGTGCGGATGTGTTTAGTATTCTTGCTATGTGCTAGGATTAATTATTTTGAATTTTCAAGACGAAAATAAATGTTTTTCGAGAAATTTCCTTAAAAATACTATTCATCCGATTCTGCTCGAAGATTAAGTTAGAATTTCTGAAAAACGCGTAATGATAGAATACGAAGACGTAATGGAATATCCAATAATATTTCAGTTATGACAAACAAAGTTTTCGCCTGCGGACATAAAACCTAAGGGTTAGAAAAAATAAGTTCCGAGAATTAAGCGTCTACATATAATGATTAGGGTTATTATATGTGAGGAATACGTGTATGATACTAGTTACTATACGAGTATAGTACGAAGATTATTACGACGTATAATACAAATATCGTACGAACTATATACGAAGAGAATACGAGAATTGAACGCGTAGAATACAATTAGTCTTAATAGACTTTGAGTTCATGGACTTTGCATAATCCAATTAGACTTGGATTATGTCATGTCCAATGTTTTGTGAAGTTAAGCCCAAGATAAATTATTGTTAAGGCCCAAACCAAGAAAACAAACCGCGGATCAAATCGATGGGTCACCGGATGGGTTAAACCCAAGGGGCAACCAATGGGAACCACAAGGCATGTGGGCCGGCCACTTGGCCACCAAGTAAAGTAATTACTTGGTAGCTACACAATGAATAGTAAAGAGGTTTGGTGACACTGACCGTTTTACCCTCCATTTGGTTTTTCTATAAAAGGAAGGCTAGGTTGTTCATTTGGTGATTTACAAAACTTGACCAACATATATTGAGAGAGATAAAAGTGTGATAACAAGTAATCAAGTGAGTTCAAAGCAAAACATCAAGAGTTTACTAAAGAACGCAAAGAATGTAAAGGTAATATCTCGTAAACGTTAGTTTTTGATCTTTTTTGATTTCTTTTTCGTAGAAAAGTATGATTTGGTGGAGCATGTCTCTTTCGGAGTCATAAGGATGGCTAATAGTGGTAAGTTATTATAAGTCACGTATGATTAGTAATCATAAGCGTTTAGGTATGCTTTAAAATCAAAGAAAATAGTAAAATGTTTATTTGGTTATTGATGGACAAATTGAAAACCATCACAAGGTATGTCCATCTTGTTTGGTTAAGATGTAGATGATGAATCAATGGAGTTGTTCCATTTGATTTAGCGTAGAAAACTCGAGTAACGAAGTTATGGCGAATTTTACAAAATTAGCCGTTAAACGTTGAAAACGTAGAAATCTCTGATTAGTCGTCGAAAGTTGCCGTGTAACTTGGAAACCTTGGGTTTTCAATGGCATCACGTAAGATAGAGTATTCAAGAGTCGTGGACTCAAGAATCGTCGAATTTCGACTTAGAACGAAGAAACGAGCTATGATGAAACGAACGCTCAATAATGAGCTAACCGGTGAATTCCGTGTTAAAAAATTTGAAAATGAAATATTTTCTAATGACAACATAGTGCATGTAATTTGTGAGCTAATGGCTTTTGAATGAGCCAATTCGGACTTAAAACGAATAAGTTATGAGCCCGAGAATTTAACAGAATAAGAAAACTGTCAAAACTATCTGAGGCTCAGGGTCGGCACCACAGCGCCACCCCAAGCTCTAATCCTCGTGCCGCAGTGCCGGGTCGAGGGCGTAGGCAATGTAGAGTCGCGTCGTAGCGCCACTCTTCCATAGGAGTCTCACGTCGCAGCGCTGAGACATGAGGGTTGCCACTGTTGGTTGGCGCCGCAGCGCAGGGCCAGGGAAAATATTAGACTTGGTTGTTTTTAAACTAAAATAATAGAAGACCATTATGGGGCAAGTGTATATACTTAATGTATATGTTAAGACCATTCCTATATCATATATAATGATGACCTTAGGAATTGAACGTGGATTATAAGTAATAATACGATGATTGTTAATAAGCCGTAAGGACGGATAAGTACTTAAAACGAGTTTTATTAATGAAATAAATTCGGTGAAGTTATAGAAGAGAAAGAAGTTGGTAGAAACAATGTGATTAGATTGTTGAGTAGCTAATTACAGGGTGCTATGTGAATATATCATGTAGATAGTGTAAAGACTGAGAACTGTTGAATATTAATTTGAAGACGCTTGAAGGAAAGTTTTCTTAACACTTGTCTAACCTTCGTGTTAGCCAAGTTCTATGTGATTCATGTTATGAAATGCATGAATTGTTTTAAAGAAAGAGTCGATGCCAGTTTTACCTCGGCTAGACTAATCTTAAAGAGTTGAATGATTTATTTACAAGTCTTTCAATCTAGAATTGATAATGCTATCCTACGCCAATTGTTGGTACGGATTCAAGGTAAGCTTGAGTTGAATAAAAAAATGTATTTTACATCGATTATTCGATGGGCATGCGAGGTTGCCAAAACTTAAACGTGAATACGTTTAACGGATGAATGTTGATCAACATAGAGTACTATAGGCTGATCACCTAGATGTGCTCGTAAGATATATCGAACTTACGGTCTTAGTGTCGGGTTGTCCTTTTTCATGAATGAGAACTAAAAAGAATGTTCACGGTCTTTGACCTAGTCAGAATTCCTAAATTCCTATAAGTACTTTAGAATTATTTTATGAGAAAGAAAAGTGTTATACAATGTTTCATAGTACTTCATAGCTATTTGTTCAGTTATTGAAGAATAATCATATGATTCTCGATGTGGTATTTATATTATACATTGCTAGACTTGCTAAGCTACTTATGCTCACTTCTTCCTTGAATTATATGATTGCAGCTACGGCCGAACGAACAAAGAGTTCTAAGAGAGATAAAGGCAAAACTAAGATGAATAATTAGTTATCCTATAATAGAATAGTATGCTTGTATGTATTATACTTATGAACAACAAAGAATGTATTCGGTTTCAGAACCTGGGAATGGAATTATTATAATTGTAATAAGAATGTAGTTAATACACTCAGTTTGATGTTGTTTCAATGGAATGAATGTATAGTTAGTAGTACCATGTAGCACCATCTGTCGGGTTGGAAGATACCCGAATTTGGGGGCGTCACAGGTTGGTATCAAAGCATTAGGTTATAAAACTTAAGGGGGAAAGAACCTTAGGCTAATAACCTCGTTAGTAGATGAGAATTAGGAGCGAATGAACTCTAGTTGAACGAGTTAACTACGTATTGAAAAAGCTCAGTACATAAAGATTTAAAAGATGGAAATTAACCCTAAATACATTAAATGTGATTTGTGCTTATATTATTGTGTATTATGTACTAATCAACATGTTATGTGTTATTATAGATGTCCATCAATAGCTACATGTATAGGGATATACACGCAGTGAGCGAAGAGTCGGTGAACATGATATAGCGTGTACTAGTGCCAGTAATGGCAGTACCAGTGATTAACATAGAAGAGTCCGAGCCTGAGGAGGAATTTTTAGAGGAAGACTACTCAAAGGGAGAGATGGGATTAGCATCATACCTTAATATGATGATTGATGTACAGGATGATATAGAGGTAACATCAGTTAATACGGTTATGCCTGCACTAGAGCCAACACCTCTGGATACAATGAGAGCATTGTATCTATTGGTGCTTGACCGTAATATGTAACTGCATAATATTATGTAGAACCAGAAAGAGGAGATTAGTGATCTCCATGAGGCTAAGGAGTCTGTAGAAGCAGATCTCGAGATTGAGCATGATTAGAAGGCTCTCATGAAAGATAAGGCCACGGAGTATAAGAAAGAGACAGTTGAGCTTCGTAGAGAATTGGGGTTGAGGGACCAGAAGATAGCACGGATGTCTTACATCCACGAGAGTGCTCATGAGGATTTCAAGTTAAAGATTGCTTGTTATTCCATTGAGTCGGGACAAACTCGACATACTATAAGTCGGGATATTGTGTCGATTCTAGAGAGTGAGAAGCATGATAATGTTTTTATGCAGTATTAGGAGGTTAGTACGGTAAATACTTTTGTGTAGTGACGTAAAACCCTCTTTTGTATAGTTAAAGGGTAGTCTTTTTGTAAATCCCAACTTTTGTGAAGTTCAATTGCGGGATAGAAATGTAATAGCTTTTGGCTATTGAAGCAAATTGTAAATAGTTTTAACTATAAAGAAGCTTATGAATATAATGAAGTTTTTATTAAATGTGCTTTGTTGTGTATGAGTTATTGTTTGGATAATAATAACTAAGTAAGCAAATAAATAATAATGAAACTTAATTTATTTAATAAGAAAATTCCGCCAAGAAGGAGGTAACGTAATCAGGAGGCTGAGTCTCATAATGAAAACCAAGAGGGTCAGAACAACCCTATGCAGGAGTTCTTTAATTTATTAACGGTTGCATTTAACCAAACTTGGGGTAGAGCTCCCGTAGTACCTAGGGTAGCCAGAATGACTACCTTTAAAGAATTTAAGAGTATAGGTCCACCAGAGTTCAAGGGAACCACGGACCCAATAGAGGCCCATACATGGGTGAAGGAAATAGAGAAGACGTTTATTATCACAAACGTGAGTGTGGCGTAAAAGACTTCTTTTGCGACTTACATGATGAAAGGGGAAGCAAACTTTTGGTGGGAGGGTCACCAGGGTGGGACTAGGACTGATGCTGTTACGTGGGAACAGTTCAAGAAGGTTTTCTTCAAGAACTATTTTCCTACTAGCATGCAAGGGAGGATGGAGATTAAGTTCCTAGAACTTAAACAAGGGGACATGACGGTTCTTCAGTATGCGGCAATATTTAATGAATTGGCAAGGTTTGCTCCACACCAAGTGGACACAGAGGAGAGGAAGGCTCATAGGTTTGAGCGTTGACTGAAATCCTAGCTCTATAGCAAGATTTTTGTGTTTCAGAATGCTTCTTACGGGACCATTTTGGAGAAGGCAATAATTATGGAGGTGGTAGTGAGGCATTGATCCAATACCCCAAAGAGAGGAAGAATAAGAGAAAAAGAGAGGGAGGATCCAAGGTGAAGGGAGCCAGTGGTAGTGGCAGTATGCCAAAGAGGAAGAATTTTAACTCTGGGAATACTGGAGTGAAATAAAAGGATCTTATGCATAGGATCGAGGCATGTAAGACATGCCAAAAGACTCATTTAGGAGTCTATCTAAAGGGGAAGTCAGTTTGTTACAACTGTGGGCAAGAGGGGCATATATCACCCAATTGTCCTAATCCTAAGAAGAACCAGGGATGTTTTATTTGTGGGTCGATGGACCACATGGCAAGAAATTGCCCGAATAAGGGAAAGGAGGGTAGTAAGGGTGTTAGTAGTAGTAAGTTAGCCATTACTGTACCAACACCATCGGGTAGACCTACTGCCCGAAATAAATGCTTATGTGCTGTTTGATTCGGGTGCTACTTGTTCTTTTATAGCATGTGGATTTGCTAAGCGATTAGGTTTACTCCCAGAAAGATTAGAAATACCTTTAGACGTTAAGGTAGTGAACCAAGAGATAATTCCCATTGAACACATTCATAGGAATTGTTTCGTTGATATTAGAGGTAACAGATTATCGGTAAATCTTTTACCGATAAGTTTGAGAGAATTTGATGTAATTCTCGGTATGGATTGGTTAATTAACCATAGAGCGATAATAGATTGTCATAGAAAGAGTGTGAACCTTCGGCTTTCTAAGAAATCCGAGGTAGAGTTTTACAATAATAAGTTACTGGGACGCTCTTGTTGTCTAACCATAACACAAGCTAGGAAAATGTTGAGGAAAGGTTGTATACCCAGAGAGTGGGAGCATGTGAGGGCCCCGAATCCAGGTCTTAAATCACCTCGGATCCGGTTCGATCATTCTATACAACTATTACTATTTGCGGAAGATATAAACATAAATTGTTTATACAATACATATACTCACTATTCCCCAAGGTCGAGTAACCTTAACTTAATACACACTTCATAACTTTTCTAACACATAACATTATTAGCATACAATACTTATACAATTTAGCTGCACACATATCCTAACGCTGGAACTGTCTTTGACCTTTTCTTGAATCCGACGCTTTCGCCTTAATTTGTAATGTTTTATCATGATATAGCAAGGGTGAGCATGAAAGTTTCCCAACAAGTTTAAGTACAACAATATATCGTGATTGAAGAATTTGAATAATAAACTGGCTATAATTCAACAATATAATTGTGAACTAGCAAGAACAAGTTTATGACTGAACAAGTATTATACATGAACAAATATATCTGAAACCAACTGCTAATTAAGGTGATCAGCCTTTCATACCTGACTTATACATGCAATAAGTACAGAGTACAAATTATACATGACAATCAGCAATGATTAACCATAAGCATATCCGAATGAAACACTCTTAGTAGAGTTAAGTAAAATAAACTTGCCTGAACCGTTGATTACCGCAACACAATTTATATCGCTTTATCCGAAGACCTAATATTAGTAATATATATTTCTAATACTAGAATAATATCATCACAATATAATACTATTATGTATATAGACATACATAGAATAACCTAAACACATAACACATAACACATAACTCTATCAGTCTATAACACACATAGAACTCGATGTCAAGTCAAACTATTACAGTTTGAGTTGAACCCGACACAAATCTGACATCCCGACGGTCTAGTCGGACAAAACTTCGAGTTTAAGTTCAATTAAACTCTGCCTAATACTTAACAATTAACTCAAATAATTTTAATATCAGTCAAAATATTTTTCTAAGTCTCATAATAATTTTCACATAATTATTATCATTTTTCATGATTTTTCAATCATTAAACTAGTATTTAAATGAATTAAATACCACATAATTCTATTATCATTAATATTTATTTATTATCAAATATTAATGAAATACATGTCATAATATTATAATATATTTATAATATATCAAAGTATTTTTAATACCTTAAAATCATTTTAATATGATTTTTAAACACTTAAATGCATTACCCGATAATTGCTATTAATATTAAAATATTAATATTTTCATGACAAAATATCAAAAGTTATATTTTATAACTTAAAATATTTTTCTAACACTTAAATCATTTTTATATGATTTATAAACCATTTATTCTATTTTTTCATAATTTATTTAATATACTCATTAAATAAACTAATCACCATTAATAATAATTTATTAATGAATTTCATTACAAGATATTAAAAGTCACTTAAAATATTTTCTAATACCATAATCTAATTTTTCATGATTTTTCATGAATTAAAATCATTTTTAAATAATTTATTTAATATTATAATTAAATAAATTAAATACCATTTATATTCCAAAAATATTAAATATTTATGAAATATACTTAAAATAATTAAAAACTATTTTTCAGAATTTAAAATAATTTTTCGGCATTTATTTAGTATTTTTAATAATAAAAATCTATTTTTTTCTATTTTTAATTAATTTCCAGAAAATCAGAAAATAAAATAATTAAAAACCGTCGCTAAAGCCTATAGCGACACTTGTCTGTCGTCTTAGGTGTTCTTGGCCTCAAGAACACTGACAAGGTAGTTAACAAGGGTCATGGTTTGACCGTGTGTAACTTCATGGATATTGATGTTTCTGGGTACGGTTTTGGGTTAAACTTATAGTATTGAAGCAATACTACAATCGTAAACAAACATCATGGTCATACAGCCTCATACTTAGCAAATCTGAGCCTCACAAAACTCTGACAATGCTGTTCTTGAGTTTCTGGGTTGCCCAGAAACTCAAGCAGTGTTAGGGTCCTTCTATGAAGCCTTAAATGATAGCTTTATGGATTTTGTTTGTGTAATATTAAAGTTCGATGGTGTAGTGCAAATGTCAGGGTATGATAATATATCATCAGATCGTCTTAAAAACAACAAACCTAAGAGATCAAGGCCGGTCAAAGTGATGTCAGGAGCTGTTCTTCATGATTTTTGGGTTTTTTAGATTTCGTCAAGAACAGTCGGTCAACTACACTTTGACCAAGGTTATTTACGAATCTGTTAAAGCTAAAGGTGATCTAAGGACACGATCATGTAGTCCTCATGTCATACTACAACACCAAAACAACAACATGGCCAAACAATGAAAAGACTACAAGATCAGAGGCTTGAAAAAGGCTTGTCAGGAATTTTTGGGTTTCTGGGTTACCCAAAAACCAGAATTCATGGCCGGTCAATGCAGTTTGACTGCTCGTATCTCTCAACATGTTCATGATATGGTCCTGTTTCTTGTTTTAGATCACATTCCTCATGTCATAGAACATATCCAAAACATAAAACACAATAAACAATTAACACATAAAGATTTAGAGGGCCTGACATTCGACTGTCAGGCCATTTTTCAACTTTTTTCCAGAATTTTGAAAACTCAATTTTGGAGCATCTAGATGATATGGATCCAAGTTTTAGTAATCCAGATCATCAAAAATACCTTATTACACATACCTAATCCATCAAGTACAACATCTAACATAAAATCAAGAGATTTCGAAAATTAGGGTTCTTACCATTTTGAAGCTTTGATCTTTAATTTCTGACTTCATGATCTGTTCTTGGTGTTTTGTTACATGATCTTGGCTTGTTTTCTCATACTCTCTCACTCTAAGATCCAAAAATATAGAGAGAGAAGGGACTTGGAGAAATGAAAAATAAAGTGTGTAATAATCTTTTATATATCTTGATTCATTGCACCAAATGTGGTTAGGTGGCACAAGTTAGCTGATTTGCTAGATATAAATCACATGGGACAATTAGAGTTGTTCACCAACTCAATATCTTAGCAAGATTTGTAAGCTACCTATTAAAGAATTGCTAAAGGGCAAAATAGTCAATTCCTTCTATTTTTAGAATTTCCATTTGTTGCAAACCCTTAGGGTTTAGGATTTGGGTGGATTTAGAGTTTGGAGCATTCTTAGGGTTTAGGGTTTGAAACCCTTAGGGTTTACACATTTAATTTTCTAAAATTTCTAATTTAGGGTTTTTTAAAAATAGAAAATTAATATTTCTAATCTATAATTAGAATTTTCTAATTATATAAAATTTTCTTAATCATAACTTAAATATTGCTAATTAGGATTAATATTTCCTAATTACAATCGCTAATTAAGCAATTAGGGTCAAAATGGTCATTAGGGTTTTATAAACCACTAATTAGGGTTTCTAATAGAAAAATAATTTTCTAATTTAAAAATTAGATTTTGTAATTAGATTAGAATTTTCTAATCTTTGAAAATTAGGATTAATATTTCCTAATTAACATTAAATCACTAAATTAACACTTAGTTTTTCCCGAATTATAAAATTAGAGTTTCTAACCCAGAAATTAGGGTTTTCAAAAATGTGAAATTAGGGTTTGCTAATAATTAAGCTTTTTCCTAATTAATATTATAATAAACAACACTTATGCAATATAATAATCATTTAAATTCCCAGATTAGGGTTTCATGCACCGAATTATGGTTTTGGATTCCCATAACTGAAATTAGGGTTTTCAGAACCGGTTTCTAGGGTTTCTTGTTAAACGCTATGGTTTTCTAACTGAACGTTGACGTTCTTAATATGTAGTTAGGGTTTATTACAGATATCGTTTATCTGGTCAACCCTTGACCCTTAACCACATACTGTACACATATACATAGAACATATTCAAATATTACTTAATCCTGAATAATTCACTTAAATCCTTCACAGAATTTTGAAAGCCTCAAAATTCCATCTTAAAAATATCAAACACATACACTAATTTTCTGTCTAGGTTCTAATTTTGAACCTTAAATCAAATAATAAAAATTTTAAAAATATTCAAATTCTCGGGTTGTCACATTCACCCCTTCTTCTAAAAATTTCGTCCCCGAAATTTACCTTACACCTTACACCTTACTCCTTACTCCATACACCATACATACACATCATCTCATGCTACCCAATACACCACTCACAAGAGTAAAAGTTTGTACTCTACCCCGTACAAAGATTAACAGTATGTTTACAATCACAAAGAAGGTAAACTGCTGATGCGGGTACTTTAGATGATCAATCTATTGTACCTTAGTAAGTGGAACGACTATATGCGTTCTTAGATTGGAATATTTTATCCAATTAGTATATCCCTGTGACAACCCGGAAAATCGGATTGTCAAGAATTTAAGTTAAAGAATTAGTTATTAATAAAATAAATTTTTATTAATATTATTCTGTGCTATGTGTTTATTAATCATTCTATAACCTATAATGATTATTAATCGGGAGGATTCTGGCTACGAGCTAGATTGAACGAGTAAGAATTTTCGAGACAAAAATGAAATTTTTCCGGGAACAAAATATTTTTCAGGGAAAAAGACGAAATAGGCACTATTCACCTATTTCTGCTCGGAGATTATTTTTGAAATTCTGAGAAGTTCTGGATTACGTTTAATTCTGAGACGTGATGGAATATTCAATAATATTTCAGTTATGGCAAAAAACGAAGTTTTCGCCTGCGGACTCAAAACCTAAGGGTTAGGGAAAGTGAGTTCCGAGAATGTTATGAGTACGTATAATAACTAGGGTTATTATGCGTGAGAAATACGAGTATGATAAGAGTTATTATACGAGTATATTACGAAGATTAGTACGACGTATAATACGAATATCGTACGAATGATATACGACGAGAATACGAGAATACGAGAAAGGAATGCGTAGAATACGATCGTAGAATGCGATAAGTCTTAATGGACTTGGTGTTCATGGACATTGTAGAATCTAATTGGACTTGGATTATGTCAAGCCCAATGATTTATGAAGTTAAGCCCAAGTTAGGCCCAATAAAAATTAGGGTTAAGGCCCAAACCAAGAAAAGAAACCGCGGATCGAACCGATGGGTAAACGAATGGGTAAAAACCATTGGGGCAACCCATGGGGTGACCCATGGAGCAAGAGGGCCGGCCACTTGGCCACCAAGTAAGGGTGGTGGCCAAGTTAACTTGGTGGCTAAGTTGTTAAGGAGATGGGAATAGTAAGGAGGTGGGGGCGAAATGACTATTTTGCCCTTAGCTTTGGTTTTCTATAAATATGAAGCTTAATTTCATTTTCTAGGATTTTGAAAATCCTAGAACTTGAGAGAGATAGAGAGAGCTCGGTTGGGAGAGAAGAGTATGAGCATGAAGGCTCGGATCAAAAGTGATCGTGAAATAGAAAAGCTAGCAAATCGCCGGCTTTGTCTAACGGAAGAGAAATAAAGAAGAACGGTAATCCGAACCCTAGTTTCTTCTACTATTTTATTTAAGTTTAATATGTTTAAAACATAACTTAATGAGAATAAGGAGTAAAAGATGTTAGTAATGATTTCATATGGTTGAAATCATGAGAAAATAAGAAATGAGAAATAAGAAATTTAGTTTATAAATTTCTTAAGCAAGTATAAGATTCGTGAGGATTTTGAGCGATCCGAACGAATATTATGAACGAGTAGGTGAATTAAGTAAGGAATGGTGTTCTATAACATCAAATTCCAAGAAAAAGTGAAATCGTAATCCAAAATATCGATTAAAAATGAAAAACGCGATGAACACGCGAAGAACGCGTAGAACGTTGTTGATGGACAAATTTAAAACCATCATAGTGTAATTGTTGTTGATGGACAAGTTTAAAACCATCGCGTATAAGTTAGTTGCTTATTGCTTGGTTAGGAACGTTAGAAACGTTCATGAAGAACGGGTTAAAATTGAGCTATAACGAAGTTATGGCGAAATTTCGTAAAAGACGAACGAGAATTAGAAAGTTAGTAAATGAACCCGAACGTGTAGGGTTTCATAAGGATGTAAGAGAACGTATAAAATGTGAGTTGTGGACTCAAGAACGAACGAATTCTGAGTTCGGATGACCGAATTACGGACGAACGAACGAACGAAGAACGTTAAAAGCGTAAAATGAACAAAGGGTTAAGATTAAGCCAATTGAATGGCAAGTTAACGGATTCAGAATGAAGTTCTGTCTGAGGCATATTAAAGTATGTAAGATAAGAAAGAGAATGGCTTTGGAACGACCTCATTCCGAGTTATAACGAAGAAGTTATGAGATCGTAAAGTAAGCATCTCAAACTTGACTTAACACTTAGAAAAATTTCCTAGGGTTTTGTCTTGGCGCCGCAGCGCGAGAAGTGGCGCCGCAGCGCGAGAGGGGGCACCGCAGCGCGAGCTCGGCATACACTTCTGGAGAGTGGTGCCGCAGCGCGAGAGGAAAAGAAGGACTTGGCACCGCAGCGCCAGTCCGAGAAGGAAAGAGAGAAAGGTGTGCCGCGCCGCAGCGCGAGAGGAAGGGAAGGGCACGGCGCCGCAGCGCCAGTGCAAGGCACTGCCCAGAAATGAGAATTTTATTTCTCAAATACTGGGGGATGTGCAAGAAAGAAGTATGAACATATAGTTCACGTAATGTAACACTTAGTCAAGTGTTTTAAACCTTTAGCAAAGGTTGAACAAAAAGATTAAACGAGAATAAAAGACAAAGAATGTAGATGTGGGTTACGGAACCGATGTCCGGGGACCGTAGTAGTGATAAACGAACGTGAGGGATTGCTATGATTGTGATTCCTTAGACGTTGAGTGATGAAGGTAATGAATAACATTCCGATGTTATGGCATGGCATTGTAAAATGAATGTAAAGCGTATAGACGCTACGAACTGTAATAAGATTACTGAAAGCTAAATATAAGTCGGGTGAGAATGATAGAATGAAAAGTAAGCGCTGAACACTTTAACCGACGTGAAAGTTGAGTGTAAGCGAGTGTTAAATGGGCATAACATACACCCTGTGTATGGTTTAACCGTAATGTAATGAAGAATGTTGATTAACCGTGAACGGTGAAGGAACTAAATTAAAGACAATAACGTATAACGTTAAGAAGCCGAGTTAATAAGTATAACTTGGACAATGTTTCGAGTTGAGGGAACTGGACGTTGTAAGATATGAATAGGTTCATATGAAATGTTTAACGCTATGGTCTCATAGTATTGACATTGAATGATCGTTCCGAGTATACAAAGAATTGTATGACTTAAACGATAAAGAATGAATCTTGAGGTATGACATTTAGTTGCCTGAAAGCCATAAGGAATAAGAAGTTGACTTAACGAACACTATAGTTTAATGGTTCGGATAAGTTAAGGTAAGTTAGGTTGTAGTACAATTGTAACCTTTGATGGTTGACATATGGGAGCTGGGCTAAACAATTCCTTCAGAGAGCGAAGGTATATACAATACTGGCAACCGATCTAACTCACTGTGTGGGCAGTGTAGATAAGACGGAAACTTGTTTGTTGGTTATTTGTGGGAAACCACTCTGAGTACCATATGGACTACTAGCAGAAAAGCCATGTGTGCTGAGTCCTAGAGAAATATAAGAAGAAGATAAGAATGTGAATCATCAAAGATGATGAACGTGTTGAGTAAGACATCTCAGTATGTCATGAAGCCGTAATCTGGTAATGAAAGTTAGTCGTGTAAGCTTAAATTACAAGAACGCGAACCTTAAGAAGTAAAGTTAAGTAAACCAATGCGTAAGTCAAGTATATGACTAATTGGTGTACTTGTTATTTCCTTATTTGTTATATAGGGTTTTGGAATAAGCATTTCAGCGTAAACTGTAAGCTGTAGCTATACGTAAGGCAAGTTTCCTAACTTCATTCATATTTTGAATGAATGCTAGTTTCTTAAACTTCTCAGATGTTGAACTTGAGAAGTTCTGTCTATGTGTGAATGTGCGATATTTGTACAAGATGGTAGTATGTATGAGGCCTTGTGCCACAATGTGAACACTTCGGTGTTTCAATGAGATAAACTGTTTTGTGATCAAACTGTTCAATACAAGTATGCTCGGTTTATTCATGAACCGTTATTGTTAAGTCTGTGCTAATGATTCTAGCCAGACAGAATGTGTATGAAAAAGGTAGAAGAATGAAAGTATTTCAAAGTGAAAATGAGTATGGTTTTAAGATGATAGGAATCGAGATTATTCCTATTATTCAAGCTGCTTCATAACCTTTGTTCGGTTATCGAGGTTCTGAAGAATGTTTAAACTCTTGAAATTGTTTGTCCAACTGCTATGACTTGCTGGGCAATTGAATGCTCACACTTGCTTTAAATGAAAAATATTTTCAGCGAACGATGTTAAAAAGAACTTAAGGATCCCGTAAAGATCAAGCTGAGCGGTATTCAGACGAAGTACCATTCATTATATGAATGTGCGTGAAGAGCAAGTGAAGACTTGTATTATAAAATGATAGAATTAAACTATAGACTAGTTTAATGAACAGTTATGAATCCTTTGTGGCGGAAGAAAGTCACTCGTGTAAGATGTAAAGAATAATGTAATTATCATTATTTGTAATGAAAGAGGTTTTGTGGTTATAGAACCTGGGATTTTAGAATATATGTTATTATATTTTAGTATATAATGATGTATGTTTGGTAAGATGTATGACAGTGACGCACGGAGTCCGGGTCTGAAGGTAGACCGGATTTCGGGGCGTTACAGGTTGGTATCAGAGCTGATAGGTTATAAATCTTAGGTAAGAGTACCTAAGACTATAATCGTAGAGAGAATGATAAGAAGATCACCACGTGATCATAGTAAATCGTAGTAACAGATGAGCTGTTAAACGATGAATGATTTATAGCTAATGCTATGAATGAATGATACTACGAAGTAGTACGGGAAGAAGAACTCAGATTGAGTTGTAAAGGTTACTATACGAATTAAAGAAAATTTGTATTAAGTACAGAGGAAGTCAGAAGTTGTAAGATTTCAATTGAGAACTCATGTGATGGCTGAGTTGTATGAATCTTTGTATGGGCAGAGGTTTGTGCTTGGTGTAACAACTACTCAGTTTATTACAGTGATAATCATTGGAATTGGTCGCGCTATTAAGATGTATATGACGAGAAGGTGAATCTTTTCTCATGTATATACTTGATAGATAGAGAAGGTTAAGGTAGGTGCGAGTCTTGAAACTCATACTTATGGTAAGTTTGTGACTCATAATAGTATGGTATGTTTTCGAATGTTTCAGCGAATGGACGCCAAAGGTCTGTCTGGATGTTCTTAAACTCATATTATTGTGGAAAGTTCCTGAACCCATAATGTGTGGTAAGTTGATGGACTGTACTAAGAAATAGGAATGTTTAGACTGAAAACGAAGTATTTTTAGTAGACTTAGCATTAAAGGTGCTAGAGAAGTTTAAGTATTGTCGTAGAAAGACAATGAAGGAAGATGAAGAATAGGATATTCCAAATCCTCTAGCTATGCTAGATTTCGAAGTTTATTCAAATCGTGCTGAATTGTACATTTTGAAAAAAAAAAGAATTGGTTCAACTTTTTGGAACCAATGGATTTTAAAAGAGCTATATTTTTATGTCTATGCCAATTGTTTCGGCTAGACAGAAATTGATTTAAAATATCAAAATGAATTTTATATCATCAGTGCATTTGATGCAAGGATGGTAAAAAGATGGAGTTGTTAATGCAATTAAACCTGGTATGGAATTTGATCAGAGGATCAATAACTTGCTATGGTATGATGTATAATGACGAAGTCATAAACTGACGAAGTCCTCAACGTACTGTGAAGAGTACGGTATCATGACGTCATGAAACGTTTTGAAAAGAATTTAAAGAAGTAGTCGATGTCAAGCGAGTTGACTAGACGAATGTTTCAAGAAATATCCAAATTTTTGGTACTAAGTCTGAGGTGAACATACCCTGAAATGGGGTTATACGTTAGGCTGATCACCTACGTATGGAAGAGGTAGTTTGCCTTCTTTGTGATTGTAAACTTACCGTGTAAGAAAGGTTTACGGCGAGAGGCTGTTTAACCTTGTAAGAGTTCATGGTCAATTTGACCCCTCAGCGAAAGAATGAAATGTTTTAAAGGAATCTTTATATTCCTAGTTATTCCTTTCGCGTCATGATTCTTGTTAGGTTATGGAGGCTAGGAATGATGGAAAGATAAGAACTTCTTTGAAGAGAAGTTAAGGAGAAGGGTAAGCTAAAATTTCGAGGATGAAATTCTTTGAAGGAGGGAAGAATGTGACAACCCGAAAAATCGGATTGTCAAGAATTTAAGTTAAAGAATTAGTTATTAATAAAATGAATTTTTATTAATACTATTCTGTGCTATGTGTTTATTAATCGTTCTATAACCTAGAATGATTATTAATCGGGAGGATTCTGGCTACGAGCTAGATTGAACGAGTAAGAATTTTCGAGACGAAAATGAAATTTTTTCAGGAACAAAATATTTTTCGGGGAAAAAGACGAAATAGGCACTATTCACCTATTTATGCTCGGAGATTATTTTTGAAATTCTGAGAAGTTCTGGATTACGTTTAATTCTGAGACGTGATGGAATATTTAATAATATTTCAGTTATGGCAAAAAACGGAGTTTTCGCTTGCGGACTCAAAACCTAAGGGTTAGGGAAAGTGAGTTCCGAGAATGTTATGTGTGACGCCCCCAAAATAGGTATACAACACCCATTCTGAGTCGCCAAAATACATGGTACAGAAACAACTACATCTTTACTGTTACAACATAAGAACTGTGAGTTTAAATATAAATATTGTCATCTAGACAATATCCACACTCAAATAAGTCCTCATCACAATTATTGATACATTATTTCACAAAAATAGTGAGGACTACTTAAATAACTTCTAGAACCATCATTCCATACCCCGACTAGTACTCGCTACATTCTCGCCTCCTGAGAAAAATGGAACAAAAAGGAAAAGGGTGAGCTCAACTAGCCCAGTAAAGAACATTATGACTAAGATAATACAGAACAAATTATCGTTAGTCTTCAACAGGGAAAAATCTAATAGAATACAATAGACAATAAGTTTTAAATCAATAACTGCAGCGGAAACAACAAACCATTAGAAGAGTCAAGTAGAGAATGAGTTCTACTATCTTCTAAGATTTAAAAGTCCATCATCAATATTTTATCCCTGTAACAACAATCAATAACCATCTTTAATCAAATATTCATCTTTGCAGTACAGGCCAAAGATATTCATTTGTATCACCAGTCGGTCATGTTCATCTCAACACCTGTTCATCTTTGCACTACGGGCCAAAGATATTCATTAGTTAATCATTCATCTTTGCTCTACAGGCCAAAGATATTCAGTAATATCATCATTTAGGACTGAGGATGATGAAAAAATATCTTAAAGAAAACGAATCCAGTGAAACAAAATAACAAATATTAAGGATTCGTATTTCGATTTATCCATGTCCAAAAATACCTTATAATTATTCATAGTGAAGTAAAATTCAAGAATGATCAAAACATGGATACAATCAAAGCTAGTACCCAGAATAGATATTTTGGACGAAAAGAAGAAAATTTCATTTTCGGTGAATAGTAACTCGTGAATAGTAACTCATGAATAGTAACCCCGACGTGAAAAGTTCCAAATTTGATAAAAATTTCCGACCAATATTTCGGCATAATGATATTGAAGAAATAATATCATTTTCGAATAAAATAACATCCCTTACCTCGTAAAGACAGTACTTCTGGTCGGAATACCGGTATAAGGCTGAAAGAAACTTACTCTGATGAATAGAAACTCTCAAAGTATCTAAATACTCACAAAATACACTCAATAATCTAGAGAAAGAGTGAAAACTTGTTTCTGGTGTGATTTTCAATTCTAACTTAAGCACCTATTTATAGGAAAATGCTAGAACGCCAAAAGAGACTAAATAATAAAATATTATAATTACAAAACTCATTTCTACGCATGCCAATTCAGCCACCAGCCATCCTTGACCCAAATTAGCAGCCCACATGTGTTAGAATAAAAGTGGGTCCCACCCATAATTAATAAAAATTATTTTATTTTCCAAAACTTTAATAATTCATAGAAAATATCTCTTTTATCAGAAAATTCAAATCTCGCGACTTTTTATATGAAATTCAATTCTCTAAAACTTTGCAGAAGAAATTTTTTCCAAATTCCAAACAGAAATTGACCGAAATCCATAAACGGACGATTTTACAGGCTATAATCAAATTTCAGTCAAGAAATGGGGTCCACCGACACACAAAACATGTGTTAATCATTTAATACAAAAAAATACTCTTCCTCCTCATATACTCATATATCCTATATTCATTGTAAAACTATCACCATTATTATATTATTAAATAAATTATTTTATCAGAAAAGATAAAATATCATTTTTTTAATAATTGTCACTTAAAAATTTTCTCCATCTATATCTACATAAAATTAATATTTTCCTCATCATATAAATCAATAATTAATTATTCACAAATAATATTACAGAATCACAGTACTGGCAACCAGACAATTCTCAGGAAAGAGGGGGCTTTCCAATAAGGATTTCTCCTTACTGGCGCGCAATTAGATGACCAAACCTCTCCTTAGACAGAACTTTCTAGACATTTCTAATAATGTTATCTAATAATATTATTCAAATAATATGAATTATTAATTTGATAATGGGAAATACTGTGTAGTGACAATTATTGAAACAACAGTAATATAAAATATCAACGCAACAATTATTGAATCAATAAAATAAAATACTGAACAGTAATTATTGTAACCATTATTGAGTAGTGCCTTCTTACATAAGAATCAATAATTGGTGCAATACAGTGTGCTACTGTGCAACAACGCGTATTACTGTGTTTTAACCACCGGGTATTCCAACAGTATTAACGGTAACAACTACGCCGTTATTTATAAACAACTTATACTTGTCATTTTCTTCATCCAATCGCTTTCCGTTATGGGGCCCACAAAAGACTGCGCCGTTGTACGAATATTCCCCGACAGAAAGAATATTCCACGACCAAACGAATATTTCCCGACAACAATGAATATTTTATAACCACCTGCTTATTTGAAATATTTGCGCATTTTACCCATAACTAACCTCGTTAATCAATTTAACCCTTACTATTTCAAAATAATAAATAGAGGGAATTTAAATTTCATTTAATAATAATTTGGGGTTTTACATTATGAGTATGTATAATAACTAGGGTTATTATGCGTGAGAAATACGAGTATGATACGAGTTATTATACAAGTATATTACGAAGATTAGTACGACGTATAATACGAATATCGTACGAATGATATACGACGAGAATACGAGAATACGAGAAAGGAATGCGTAGAATACGATCGTAGAATGCGATAAGTCTTAATGGACTTGGTGTTCATGGACTTTGTAGAATCTAATTAGACTTGGATTATGTCAAGCCCAATGATTTGTGAAGTTAAGCCCAAGTTAGCCCCAATAAGAATTAGGGTTAAGGCCCAAACCAAGAAAAGAAACCGCGGATCGAACCGATGGGTAAACGAATGGGTAAAAACCATTGGGGCAACCCATGGGGTGACCCATGGAGCAAGAGGGCCGGCCACTTGGCCACCAAGTAAGGGTGGTGGCCAAGTTAACTTGGTGGCTAAGTTGTTAAGGAGGTGGGAATAGTAAGGAGGTGGGGGCAAAATGACTATTTTGCCCTTAGCTTTGGTTTTCTATAAATATGAAGCTTAATTTCATTTTCTAGGATTTTGAAAATCCTAGAACTTGAGAGAGATAGAGAAAGCTCGGTTGGGAGAGAAGAGTATGAGCATGAAGGCTCGGATCAAAAGTGATCGTGAAATAGAAAAGCTAGCAAATCACCGGCTTTGTCTAACAGAAGAGAAATAAAGAAGAACGGTAATCCGAACCCTAGTTTCTTCTACTATTTTATTTAAGTTTAATATGTTTAAAACATAACTTAATGAGAATAAGGAGTAAAAGATGTTAGTAATGATTTCATATGGTTGAAATCATGAGAAAATAAGAAATGAGAAATAAGAAATTTAGTTTATAAATTTCTTAAGCAAGTATAAGATTCGTGAGGATTTTGAGCGATCCGAACGAATATTATGAACGAGTAGGTGAATTAAGTAAGGAATGGTGTTCTATAACATCAAATTCCAAGAAAAAGTGAAATCGTAATCCAAAATATCGATTAAAAATGAAAAACGCGATGAACACGCGAAGAACGCGTAGAACGTTGTTGATGGACAAATTTAAAACCATCATAGTGTAATTATTGTTGATGGACAAGTTTAAAACCATCGCGTATAAGTTAGTTGCTTATTGCTTGGTTAGGAACGTTAGAAACGTTCATGAAGAACGGGTTAAAATTGAGCTATAACGAAGTTATGGCGAAATTTCGTAAAAGACGAACGAGAATTAGAAAGTTAGTAAATGAACCCGAACGTGTAGGGTTTCATAAGGATGTAAGAGAACGTATAAAATGTGAGTTGTGGACTCAAGAACAAACGAATTCTGAGTTCGGATGACCGAATTACGGACGAACGAACGAACGAAGAACGTTAAAAGCGTAAAATGAACAAAGGGTTAAGATTAAGCCAATTGAATGGCAAGTTAACGGATTCAGAATGAAGTTCTGTCTGAGGCATATTAAAGTATGTAAGATAAGAAAGAGAATGGCTTTGGAACAACCTCGTTCCGAGTTATAACGAAGAAGTTATGAGATCGTAAAGTAAGCATCTCAAACTTGACTTAACACTTAGAAAAATTTCCTAGGGTTTTGTCTTGGCGCCGCAGCGCGAGAAGTGGCCGCAGCGCGAGAGGGGGCGCCGCAGCGCGAGCTTGGCATACACTTCTGGGGAGTGGCGCCGCAGCGCGAGAGGAAAAGAAGGACTTGGCGCCGCAGCGCCAGTCCGGGAAGGGAAGAGAGAAAGGTGTGCCGCGCCGCAGCGCGAGAGAAAGGGAAGGGCACGGCGCCGCAGCGCCAGTGCAAGGCACTGCCCAGAAATGAGAATTTTATTTCTCAGATACTGGGGGATGTGCAAGAAAGAAGTATGAACATATAGTTCACGTAATGTAACACTTAGTCAAGTGTTTTAAACCTTTAGCAAAGGTTGAACAAAAAGATTAAACGAGAATAAAAGACAAAGAATGTAGATGTGGGTTACGGAACCGATGTCCGGGGACCGTAGTAGTGATAAACGAATGTGAGGGATTGCTATGATTGTGATTCCTTAGACGTTGAGTGATGAAGGTAATGAATAACATTCCGATGTTATGGCATGGCATTGTAAAATGAATGTAAAGCGTATAGACGCTATGAACGCAATGTAGTTACAATGAACGATCGGTCTTAGCATACAACGAACGGTATGTCTTCGACATTAAGAAAGAATAATGAACATGGGGTTCATGGGATGGATAATGATGAAAGTAATTGAAACCTTGAGTAAAGGTTGAATGAGAGATTAAAAGACGAACAAGTAAAACGTTGAATACGTAAACGATCCTTGTGAATTGTATTCGCGTTGGACGAACGTTCTAAGTATACCCTGCTTGTATGACATAGACGTTAATGAAGGTAGTAAGTAAGATACGAATGGTATCAAGAGAGCCGTAACGAACGGTAATAAGATTACTGAAAGCTAAATATAAGTCGGGTGAGAATGATAGAATGAAAAGTAAGCGCTGAACACTTTAACCGACGTGAAGGTTGAGTGTAAGCGAGTGTTAAATGGGCATAACCTACACCCTGTGTATGGTTTAACCGTAATGTAATGAAGAATATTGATTAACCGTGAACGGTGAAGGAACTAAATTAAAGACAATAACGTATAACGTTAAGAAGCCGAGTTAATAAGTATAACTTGGACAATGTTCCGAGTTGAGGGAACCGGACGTTGTAAGATATGAATAAGTTCATATGAAATGTTTAACGCTATGGTCTCATAGTATTGACATTGAATGATCGTTCCGAGTATACAAAGGATTGTATGACTTAAACGATAAAGAATGAATCCTGAGGTATGGCATTTAGTTGCCAGAAAGCCATAAGGAATAAAAAATTGACTTAACGAACACTATAGTTTAATGGTTCGGATAAGTTAAGGTAAGTTAGGTTGTAGTACAATCGTAACCTTTGATGGTTGACATATGGGAGCTGGGCTAAACAATTCCTTCAGAGAGTGAAGGTATATACAAAACTGGCAACCGATCTAACTCACTGTGTGGGCAGTGTAGATAAGACGGGAACTTGTTTGTTGGTTATTTGTGAGAAACCACTCAGAGTACCAAATGGACTACTAGCAGAAAAGCCATGTGTGCTGAGTCCTAGAGAAGTATAAGAAGAAGATAAGAATGTGAATCATCAAAGATGATGAACGTGTTGAGTAAGACATCTCCGTATGTCATGAAGCCGTAATCTGGTAATGAAAGTTAGTCGCGTAAGCTTAAATTACAAGAATGCGAACCTTAAGAAGTAAAGTTAAGTAAACCAATGCGTAAGTCAAGTATATGACTAATTGGTGTACTTGTTATTTCCTTTTTGTTATATAGGGTTTTGGAATAAGCATTTCAGCGTAAACTGTAAGCTGTAGCTATGCGTAAGGCAAGTTTCCTAACTTCATTCATATTTTGAATGAATGCTAGTTTCTTAAACTTCTCAGATGTTGAACTTGAGACGTTCTGTCTATGTGTGAATGTGCGATATTTGTACAAGATGGTAGTATGTATGAGGCCTTGTGCCACAATGTGAACACTTCGGTGTTTCAATGAGATAAACTGTTTTGTGATCAAACTGTTCAATACAAGTATGCTCGGTTTATTCATGAACCGTTATTGTTAAGTCTGTGCTAATGATTCTAGCCAGACAGAATGTGTATAAAAAAGGTAGAAGAATGAAAGTATTTCAAAGTGAAAATGAGTATGGTTTTAAGATGATAGGAATCGAGATTATTCCTATTATTCAAGCTGCTTCATAACCTTTGTTCGGTTATCGAGGTTCTGAAGAATGTTTAAACTCTTGAAGTTGTTTGTTCAACTGCTATGACTTGCTGGGCAATTGAATGCTCACACTTGCTTTAAATGAAAAATATTTTCAGCGAACGATGTTAGAAAGAACTTAAGGATCCCGTAAAGATCAAGCTGAGCAGTATTCAGACGAAGTACCATTCATTATATGAATGTGCGTGAAGAGCAAGTGAAGACTTTTAATATAGAATGATAGAATTAAACTATAGACTAGTTTAATGAACAATTATGAATCCTTTGTGGCGGATGAAAGTCACTCGTATAAGATGTAAAGAATAATGTAATTATCATTATTTGTAATGAAAGAGGTTTTGTGGTTATAGAACCTGGGATTTTAGAATATATGTTATTATATTTTAGTATATAATGATGTATGTTTGGTAAGATATATGACAGTGACGCACGGAGTCCGGGTCTGAAGGTAGATCGGATTTCGGGGCGTTACAATCCCCATTTTCAGGGTTGTTCACCTCAGACTTATCATAGGATTCCGCACTAAAACAATTTGGGTCGAGAATTTTATGTCAATGAACACTTAGAGTTTTCATAACATTAGTCTAGCTGAATCGAATATCATAGACTCATATCAATAATTCAATTCAATCGAATTATTTAAGTGTAGCCAAACCCCGTTGGCAATTTAAAATTTTTGAAAATATTTTTGAGAATGACGTCATGATGCCGTACTGTATTAACAGTCCGTTTGAGGATGCCGTCATTATATGACTTTGTCATAAAACATCATACATTAGTGTAATAACGATTTTTAGATCAAATTCATACTAAGTATTCCTGTATTTACAACTCCATCAAATTTTTATCATCTCTGCACCAGGTTACATGGTACATGAGTGATAATTAAAACATATTTTGATATTTCAAATAGTTTGCGTCTAGCTGAAATAAGTAGCATAGACTATATTTTAAACCGTTTCAAAAATGATTACGAGTCTACATATTTTATTTTAAAGGCACATAGTGCGTATTTAGCTTGATGTCAAAATTTCGAAATCTAGCATAGCTAGGAGTTTTGGAAAACTTATGTCTCCACTAATAATCATTTGCCTAACAATCTATCTGTTCCTATTATCTTCAATATTCCATTTACACACAACTATACCCAGTTCGTCACACCACACTTATGAGTTCATTTACTTGCCACAATCATATGAGTTTAAGAACTTGTCCTAGTCTGACCTTTGACGTCCGTTCGCTGAGGAGTTCATAAATATTTCATATAACTATGAGTCAAGAATATCACATAAGTATGAGTTTTAAGAACTCGTACTTAACCTTATATCCTCTACCTATGACCTATCTATATGTTATACACATGAGAAAGGATTCACCCTCTTAACATGCATATAGCAAATAGCGCGACACAAACATTTTAATGATTATCATTGCCAGAAACTAAGTAGTTTTTACACCAAGTATAATTCCCCGCCCATACAAGGATTCATACAACTCAGCTGCCGACATGAGTCCTCAATTGAATCCCCACCTAACACTAACACCCTTCTCAATACGAATTTCATTCAACTCGTATTCATAATCCATAACTCTTTTATGAGTTTTTATAGTACAATTTTATAGTACAACTGCCACACAACAAAGTTTGCTGTAACTTTTCAATCATTAGATTGACTCTTCTTCCTGTTATCACCTTATCAGATCACGGGGTGATCGCATCGTATATATTACGATTCATTTTTGTGTCTTGATCGTTTTGTTTTACGATCTTGTATCACTGCACTTTTAGTCTTTTAGACTCTATCTATTCACCATTACAGTTCAACTTTATTATCAGAGTTAGGGAACTCTGTATCTTATAACTCGCCGAGATTCGTCTTTGAATCTTATCGACCAACTAACTCTATGTGAGTTAGATCTTATCCTAATCACTGCGATTATTAATCTCAAGTATTCCTACCTAAGGTTCATAACCAACAACTCTGATACCAACTGTGAGGGCACCGAATCCAAGTCCTAAATCACCTCGGATCCGGTTCGATCATTCTATACAACTATTACTATTTACGGAAGATATAAACAAAAATTGTTATACAATACATATACTCACTATTCCCCAAGGTCGAGTAACCTTAACTTAATACGCATTTCATAACTTTCTAACATATAACATTATTAACATACAATACTTATACAATTTAGCTGCACACATATCCTAACGATGGAACTGTCTTTGACCTTTTCTTGAATCCTACGCGTTCGCCTTAATCTGCAATATTTTATCATGATATAGCAAGGGTGAGCATGAAAGTAGCCCAGCAAGTTTAAGTACAACAATATAACGATATATCATGATTGAAGAATTTGAATAATAATCTGGCTATAATTCAACAATATAATTGTGAACTAGCAGGAACAAGTTTATGACTGAACAAGTATTATACATGAACAAATATATCTGAAACCAACTGCTAATTAAGGTGATCAGCCTTTCATACCTGACTTATACATGCAATATGTATAGAGTATAAATTATACATGACAATCAGCAATGATTAACCATAAGCATATCCGAATGAAACACTCTTAGTAGAGTTAAGTAAAACAAACTTGCCTGAACCGTTGATTACCGTAACACAATTTATATCGCTTTATCCGAAGACCTAATATTAGTAATATAGATTTTCAATATTAGAATAATATCATCACAATATAATACTATTATATATATAAACATACATAGAATAACCTAAACACATAACACATAGCACATAACTCTATCAGTCTATAACACACATAGAACTCGGTGTCAAGTCAAACTATTACAGTTTGAGTTGAACCCGACACAAATCTGACATCTCGACGGTCTAGTCGGACAAAACTTCGAGTTTAAGTTCAATTAAACTCTGCCTAATACTTAACAATTAACTCAGATAATTTTAATATCAGTCAAAATATTTTTCTAAGTCTCATAATAATTTTCACATAATTATTATCATTTTCATGATTTTTCAATCATTAAACTCGTATTTAAATGAATTAAATACCACATAATTCTATTATCATTAATATTTATTTATTATCAAATATTAATGAAATACATGTCATAATATTATAATATATTTGTAATATATCAAAGTATTTTTAATACCTTAAAATCATTTAAATATAATTTTTAAACACTTAAATGCATTACCCGATAATTGCTATTAATATTAAAATATTAATATTTTCATGACAAAATATCAAAAGTTATATTTTATAACTTAAAATATTTTTCTAACACTTAAATCATTTTTATATGATTTATAAACCATTTATTCTATTTTTCCATAATTTATTTAATATACTAATTAAATAAACTAATCACCATTAATAATAATTTGTTAATGAATTTCATCACAAAATATTAAAAGTCACTTAAAATATTTTCTAATACCATAATCTAATTTTTCATGATTTTTCATGAATTAAAACAATTTTTAAATAATTTATTTAATATTATAATTAAATAAATTAAATACCATTTATATTCCAAAAATATTAAATATTTATGAAATATACTTAAAATAATTAAAAACTATTTTTCAGAATTTAAAATAATTTTTCGGCATTTATTTAGTATTTTTAATAATAAAAATCTATTTTTTTTCTATTTTTAATTAATTTCTGAAAAATCAGAAAATAAAATAATTAGAAACCGTCGCTAAAGCCTATAGCGACACTTGTCTGTCGTCTTAGGTGTTCTTGGCCTCAAGAACACTGACAAGGCAGTTAACAAGGGTCATGGTTTGACCGCGTGTAACTTCATGGATATTGATGTTTCTGGGTACGGTTTTGGGTTAAACTTATAGTATTGATGCAATACTACAACCGTAAACAAACATCATGGTCATACAGCCTCATACTTAGCAAATCTGAGCCTCACAAAACTCTGACAACGCTGTTCTTGAGTTTCTGGGTTGCCCAGAAACTCAAGCAGTGTTAGGGTCCTTCTATGAAGCCTTAAACGATAGCTTTATGGATTTTGTTTGTGTAATATTAAAGTTCGATGGTGTAGTGCAAATGTCAGGGTATGATAATATATCATCAGATCGTCTTAAAAACAACAAACCTAAGAGATCAAGGCCGGTCAAAGTGATGTCAGGAGCTGTTCTTCACGATTTTTGGGTTTTCCAGATTTCGTCAAGAACAGTCGGTCAACTACACTTTGACCAAGGTTATTTACGAATCTGTTAAAGCTAAAGGTGATCTAAGGACACGATCATGTAGTCCTCATGTCATACTACAACACCAAAACAACAACATGGCCAAACAACGAAAAGACTACAAGATCAGAGGCTTGAAAAAGGCTTGTCAGGAATTTCTGGGTTTCTGGGTTACCCAGAAACCAGAATTCGTGGCCGGTCAACGCAGTTTGACTGCTCGTATCCCTCAACATGTTCATGATATGGTCCTGTTTCTTGTTTTAGATCACAGTCCTCATGTCATAGAACATATCCAAAACATAAAACACAATAAACAATTAACACATAAAGATTTAGAGGGGCTGACATTCGACTGTCAGGCCATTTTTCAACCTTTTTCCAGAATTTTGAAAACTCGATTTTGGAGCATCTAGATGATATGGATCTAAGTTTTAGTAACCCAGATCATCAAAAATACCTTATTACACATATCTAATCCATCAATTACAACATCTAACATAAAATCAAAAGATTTCGAAAATTAGGGTTCTTACCATTTTGAAGCTTTGATCTTTAATTTCTGACTTCATGATCTGTTCTTGGTATTTTGTTACATGATCTTGGCCTGTTTTCTCACACTCTCTCACTCTAAGATCCAAAAATATAGAGAGAGAAGGGACTTGGAGAAATGAAAAATAAAGTGTGTAATAATCTTTTATATATCTTGATTCATTGCACCAAATGTGGCGAGGTGGCACAAGTTGGCTGATTTGCTAGATATAAATCACATGGGACAATTAGAGTTGTTCACCAACTCAATATCTTAGCAAGATTTGTAAGCTACCTATTAAAGAATTGCTAAAGGGCAAAATAGTCAATTCCTTTTATTTCTAGAATTTCTATTTGTTGAAAACCCTTAGGGTTTAGGGTTTGGGTGGATTTAGGGTTTGGAGCATTCTTAGGGTTTAGGGTTTGAAACCCTTAGGGTTTACACATTTAATTTTCTAAAATTTCTAATTTAGGTTTTTTTTTAAAAATAGAAAATTAATATTTCTAACCTATAATTAGAATTTTCTAATTATATAAAATTTTCTTAATCATAACTTAAATATTGCTAATTAGTATTAATATTTTTTAATTACAATCGCTAATTAAGCAATTAGGGTCAAAATTGTCATTAGGGTTTTATAAACCACTAATTAGGATTTCTAATAAAAAAATAATTTTCTAATTTAGAAATTAGATTTTGTAATTAGATTAGAATTTTCTATTCTTTGAAAATAAGGATTAATATTTCCTAATTAACATTAAATCGCTAAATTAACACTTAGTTTTTCCCGAATTATAAAATTAGGGGTTCTAACCCAGAAATTAGGGTTTTCAAAAATGTGAAATTAGGGTTTGCTAATAATTAAGCTTTTCCCTAATTAATATTATAATAAACAACACTTATGCAATATAATAATCATCTAAATTCCCAGATTAGGGTTTCATGCACCGAATTAGGGTTTTGGATTTCCAGAACTGAAATTAGGGTTTCCAGAACCGATTTCTAGGGTTTCTTATTAAACGCTATGGTTTTCTAACCGAACGTTGACGTTCTTAATATGTACTTAGGGTTTATTACAGATATCGTTTATCTGGTCAACCCTTGACCCTTAACCACATACTGTACACATATACATAGAACATATTCACATATTACTTAATCCTGAATAATTCACTTAAATCCTTCACAGAATTTTGAAATCCACAAAATTCCATCTTAATAATATCAAATGCATGCACTAATTTTCTGTCTAGGTTCTAATTTTGAACCTTAAATCAAATAATAAAAATTTTAAAAATATTCAAATTCTCGGGTTGTTACAGAGCATCATTGGAACAGATACCTATAGTTCAAGAGTTCGCGGATGTATTTCTGGAGGAGTTGTCATGTATTCTGCCGGATAGGGAAGTCGAATTTGTGATTGACTTGTTACCGGGTACGACACCCGTTTCTAAGGCACCTTATAGAATGGCGCCGGTAGAGATGATGGAGTTAGTGGTTCAATTACAAGAACTATTAGACAGGATGAAACAACCCGGGTCAAATCTCGAGTCCGGAACAAATCTCGGGTCAAATCCCAAGTCTGAATCGAATCAAACCCATCAAAATATGGCCTCAAACCACTGGCCCAATAGTATCTTCTTTGGGTCATCTTAGCCCACCACAGGCTCCCAAAAGGTCATGACTTGAAGGTACTATTGGTAGTAACTTATTTCCTTATATGCAGACAAATTTTTCCCTATCTTTCGATGTGGGACTGGGGTGTTACAAACTCCCCCACTTAAATTTCTGACGTCCCCGTCAGAACCGATCACACACACGGCCCAAAGATCTTTGCCTCTCTAGCCATTGTGGGATAATACCGGCTGGTTTCGTGTCCCCACCTCCGGACCTCCATCTTTCCATTGTGGGATAATACCACCAGCCTTCGTGTCCCCACCTCCGGCAACCCGATCGGATGACCCGACCCGAGCTTTCGAGAGTCGACTCTGATACCATATGAAACAACCCGGGTCAAATCCCGAGTCCGGAACAAATCTCGGGTCAAATTCCAAGTCTGAATCGAATCAAACCCATCAAAATAAGGCCTCAAACCACTGGTCCAATAATATCTTCTTTGGGTCATCTTAGCCCACCACAGGCTCCCAAAAGGTCATGACTTGAAGGTACTATTGGTAGTAACTTATTTCCTTATATGCAGACAAATTTTTCCCTATCTTTCGATGTGGGGCTGGGGTGTTACACATGAAGTACATTCAGCTGAGTGTGTCTCCATGGGGAGCACCAGTGTTGTTTGTAAAGAGGAAGGATGGGTTGTTACGACTTTGTATCGACTATCGAGAGTTGAACAAGTTAACGATTAAGAATAAATACCCACTACCCAGGATCAATGATCTATTTGATCAGTTGAAAGGTGCAAAGTATTTTTTAAGATAGATTTGTGTACGGGGTATCTGTAACGACCCAAAAAATTAAATAATTTGTAAAATATTTTTTTTTATTTAATAATGAATAAAATTATATTATATGTTATTATTATGTGTTAACGAGATGAAGGTTGTTCTATAACCTAACAATGTTGGAACGTCGTAGTATTTTAGCTACGTGAAGGAATTAAAGTGTTTGAATTTTCAAGACGAAAATAAAAACTTTTCGAGAAATTTTTCGAAAAACACAATTCACGCATTTCTGCTCGAGAATTATTTTTGAATTTTTGAGAAATACGTAACGATAGAATATCGAGGTAAGATAGATTATCCAATAATATTTCAGTTATGGCGAACGCAGTTTTTTACCTGCAGACTTAAAATCTAACGGTTAGGAAAAGTGATTTCCGAGAAGGAAATGAAATGCGTATAATGAATTAAAGCAATGATTGTATAATACGTAGGTATTGTACGAGGTAATGAATACGCGTATTATACGAGTATGTATGAACGAGGATATGTCGTATATAAATAAGTATACAAGTTGAATACGAGATTTGTAATATTCCAGATTTTATAAATGTAAATTATAAATATTTATTGATTTATATAAATATTTATTGGATGTGTTTATTATTGAATAAGTAATTGTTCAAATTGATTGAGTTGATTTAGTTAATTATTTATTTGCTAAATAATTAATGTGATTAGTTAATTATTTATTTGTTAAATAATTAATGTGTTATGTGGATTGAGTTATGTGATTAAGTAATTGATTTAATAAATTGTTATTAAATAAAGTGTGACAAATAACTATGTTATAAGAGTTATAAAAATAAATTAAAGTAGTTTATTTAGTTTTACCCAAACAAAGCTTAAGGATATAAACTATTTTATTTTAAAGGGATTTGCCAAACAAAGCCTTATGGCTTTTGGATTTTTAATTTTTGAATTTATAAATAATTTAAATAAAATAAATAATAAATATAACGTATTGATATATGTTGTAGACATTATTTTGATAACTGATGATGGCTATTAAGGCCATATCAGTTTGTGTTTTCTTATGTTACGCATACTAGCTATCAGAACTTCATTCTAGTTGTGTTAGGCAATAGAGAGAATTGAGACTTGAGAGAATTTGAGAGAGAGCTTGTGCAGAGAAGAACAATTCCAGTGTGTAGCAAGGATTTCTGTTAAGAAGAAAAAGGTATGTTCTATACTCTTATTATGCATATATGGGTTTCTACGCAAAATTTTTCTATGCCCTGTGAATTATATTTCTTCCGAATAGTTGTTATGTAATTAAGTTATGGGGGTTATACATGTTTATAGTGATTGGATATGGTGTTTAAACAATAATCGCATGCAAATTTTGGTTTACAGTAGGAAGAAATAATGTCAGTATATGTATTTCTTATGTGGCTTATTAAGTAACAATTATGATGATCAATTTAGTGTGTGAAATTGAACTGTGACTATGTTAGTTAGTTTGTTAAGAATTACAGAGAACTTAGTTCAAAAGAATCAAATTGGTGTATCATTATGATTACAGTATTCAATGTGTCAAGAAATATCAAAAATAGAGTTTTTGGTTTTAAAAGATGTTATTCTAGTATTTAATTTTTCTAGAATTATGGTTTAAGTTGTGTTAATTTAATATTTGTATGCTTGGTGAAGTTTATGTGTAATTTGCATAAGTTATACATGTTAATTGGTGTTAGAAATTAAGACATAGTAGCTTGGTTTTGTTTCTGGTTTCGGGTGTTCCGTAATTCGGAGCCCCAGCGCCAAAAATAGGCCAGAAGTTCGTGCCCCAGCGCCGGAATTCGCGCCCCAGCACTGGAATTCGCGCCCCGGCGCCACTGTCTCGCGCCCCAGCGCTGGAAAAGTGGTCTGGGTTGGACAGTTTTGACCTCTTGTAGTAAAACGGCCATAACTTTCTCATACGAACTCGAATTGAGTTGATTCAAGATGATCCGGAACGAGGACGAATAGACCTACAACTTTCATGCTTAAAGGTTTTTAATTTGAGGTCTGCAACAGTAGTCAAAATGGTCATCTTTTGGACTGATGTGTATTTGGAGCCAATCGGAGGGCGCCGGGATGCGCAAATGCAAGTGCAACCCTTTGTGTATTAGTATAACTTAATGATAACATGTTGGACATGTAATATGATGTTGTATCAAGTTGTTAATGTGTATGTGGTGCAATGACTTGATCACTTAAGTAGTTGTAATAAAGCTAAATAGTGATGTTCATGAAAAGATGTTATATTGTTAGTAAGTTATATGAAATCAATATTAGTGTAACTAATGTGTATTGTCAATACATATGGTATGTGTAGGACTTGTGGTGAATGTGAGTAGTGATTGTTTAACCTACGCACGAGGCAAGTTCCCTAACCTTTGCTACTTTATTATTCAGCAAGGTTACTTTGCACTATTATGTTATACTTATGCAAATTCTTTATTTCTAATCTATTGTTTAACGATTTATTGTCATGCAAGTTCTTTAACCCTCATTTATTGTTGAGCAAGCTAGTTAATCTTTGTTTCTTTATTCAAAGTCTGTATTATTATTGTAAGAAGTGTGTTTATTCAGCTACTAATAACTGTTGTTTGATCTTCGTCCTTCAATATCACTGTACTATCTTACGTTATTGTACCGAACTCTAAGTTGCTTAGCGATTCTTTACCAATTCAACTAATCCTTAGTTGATGAATGTTCTAAACTCTAAATTACCCTTGAAGTCTACCCAAACCAAACTTCCTTTGGTTTGCATATGTATTCACACAAATTTTGAAAGCATGTTGTCGATGATAACATTTGTTCAATTTAGAAATTATTAATACTCTAGCTCTTATTGATTCATCAATATACCTGGTTCATAAAGATATTATAATCAAACTCTGAATAGTTATCTGTTTCTATCTGATTCAACAAGTACTTGGTTGATGAGCATTTTAAAGATCTAGAATTCCTTGAAAGCTAATTCCCAATCAAACTTCATTTGGTTCGGAACCTGATGATCTAAGCTGAGATGAACAACCCTATTATTAGGGGATTATTTTAGAAATACGCAATAGCGTTAAAATGTTTGCGCAATACATAGTACAAAGGGCTGATCACCTGGAGTACGAGATGATGGTCCATATAGTCATTTAGACTGTTAAAGGTTACAGTAGAAACACCTGTGAACCTAGGACATAGATGATGATTATAGTCTTTTAGACTGTTAAAGGTTAAAGTAGAAATACTTGTAAACCTAGAATAGAGTTCGTGGTCTTGTGACCCTCAGTATATTCTTTGATGTTGTTATCTATTGTTAACTTAAACGTTCGTTATTCCTTTGAACTCATTGCTATTGAATTAAAGTTTCTTGTTCCGGTAAGAATACTTTACCATTGAAAGCTCAGTTAATTGTCATTCATAAAACGTTATTGTATATTATCCTTCTTGTGAGCAATTGTTTGCTCACTCTTGCACAAAACAATGCAGATGAAGTTACGAAGTTTGAAAAGCTTTCTACAAGCAAGGACAAGGACAAAGTGCTTGATTAGACAACAACGTTTAATTTATATTTTTATTTATGAAGCTTATGTAATGGATTTAATTATAATCATGTTTTAATTTTTCACTGGTGATTGTAATAAAGGTTAGATGACCTGGGATTTATTTGAGATTATGTAACCCTTTAATGGGAGATTTATTGCTTAAAATTTTGAGTTTAATTATATCCTTTGTTTATGGGTAGTTAGTTATGATTTATTTGGACAGTGAACACCAAATCTGTGGGATTGAAGTGCCCGGATTTGGGGGTGTCACAAGATTAATACGTAGATTATACGTTATAAAGCTTTAAGCTAAATGTATTGGACTTATAGGATTTGTTAGGAATTATAGAAGCCCAAGTAAAGGAATGGTTAAGCCCAAGGGTGGAAATGGTTAAGTCCATTGTGAATCAATGTTAAAGCCCAAATGTTTGTAATGTATAATCCAATGTGGATTAATGCAAGCCCAAGTATAAGTTAAAGTTAATTAAGTTAATTGAATGTGAAGCCCAAAGTAGGAATCCAATGAGTAAGCATAAACCCATGGGGCAACCCATGGGTGATCCAAAGTGATGAGCAAGTAAGCTTAATAGTTAAGCATTGGATAAGGGTTGTGATAACCAAGCAAAGAGTGTGGTGACCAAGTAAACTTAGAGGCTAAGTAAAGTGCTTATGCTTGGTGGTTAAGCAAGAGATAAGCTAGGTGATGATCAAGTAAACTTGAATGTTAAGTAAAGTGCTTATATATGATAAACAAGTAACTTAATGGCTAAGTGTTGTGATGGCCAAGTAATTAATTTGATGAGCAAGTTAACTTAGTGCTTAAGCTAGGAATAGTAAGGAGGTGGAGTGGCTTTATGACCATTATACCCTAACTTTAAAATTTTTATAAATAGGAAGCTTGCTAGTTCATTTATCAGTTGTTCAGAAACACCAACAACTTATAGCTTATTGGTTAGAGAGAAAAGTTAGAAAAAGTTAGCCTTTGTTAATTCAAGAAGCAAGAAGAAGATTAAGGTTTAATCAAGTGATCTTCAAGGGTAAAATCCTAAACCATGAATCTCTTTCTCTTCTTTTATTAGAGAAGTGAGTAATGGTAGAACATGTATGCTAAGGAGGAGTAGGAATGGTTAGTCTAAAGACTTAAAGTCTTAATAAGCCGTGAATAAGCACGTTGTTTATATATAAGTTATGAACCAAGGAAGAACTTGTAGGAACTTGTCATATGTTTATAATAATGAAGTTGTATGATAAGAAGAAGCAAGGATGGTGGTTAAAAGATTAAGACCATGATAAGTCATGAGAAATAAAATCATAAGTAGTTTATACTTTTATAAGTTATAAACTTATGAAGAACAAGTAATAACTTATTATGAAATTAAGTTGATATAATATGTATGTTAAGATGTTAGTATGATGGATAGAATCCATTTGAAATGATGAATAAATCATAAGTAACGAAGTTATGCCGAAATTTTTACGATTGGACGATAATCGTCGAATTCGTAAAATTCTCGAAATGGAGGTCGAATTTTTGATATTGAGTTTAGAAACATTGGTTTTCGATGATTACAAGTCTTATTTGGCATTATAGAGTTACGGACTCAAAAATGACTGAATTCCGAATTAGAACAAAGAAACGAGCGTTGAACGTTCACGAACGTTTATCGTTTTCGTTAAAAATGAACTCATAGGTGAATTTCGAGTTAATGAAGTCAAAAATGTAAAATTCTTGCATGAACATGTAGAGTATGTGATTCATGAGCTAATGGCTTTTGAACGAGCCAATTCAAACTTAAAATGATCAAATTTAGAGTCTGGGAAGTTCACAAAGTTTACAAAATTGTTAAAATTTCTAGTGCACAGAGTTGGGGCCGCGGCGCCAATCCAAGGCAAATAGGCGGCGCTGCAGCGCCGAGCAGTGCCAAGAAAAGCCAAGACCTACTGAAGTTTCGCACCGCAGTGCGACAGGTAACGCTAGGACTCGCGCCGCAGCGCCGAGTCCGGTCTGTAGCCTCTATAGTGTGGTGCCGCAGCGCGACTTAACAAGAGGAAGCTGGTGCCGCAGCGCCAGCCTTAAGGATTTCATAGTAAGGAAAGTTTATAAGTAAAGCCAGAACATTAATTGATTAGTAATGAACTAAAGCTTAATGTAACATCATTAAAGATGTTATAAACCTTAAGTATAACACTAAAGGTTGGAGGTAAGTCAATTGAATGTGAACGTGAATGGTATGCAATAAGTATACTTAACCAATGACGATCAAATTTCGATTAATAACTTAATAATGTTAGTAAGTCATAAGTAAGATTAGTAAGTCGTATTGATCTTTATTAATGAAGTAAATTCACTTAAGACATAGAAGAGAAAGAAGTTTGTAAGAACAATGTAAATTATAACGATAAGTCAGAACCAATAATAATAAATCTAATACATGATTAGATTGAGAAGAAGGGTAAGATTCATTAGGAACCATGTATAATTATTCATGACCTAATATGGTATGTTATGTGGTTATGTGTTGTAGAGACTGTAAAGACTCAAAGGGAAAGTAATTTTATTGCAGCAGATGCTGAAGGAAAGTTTTCTTATCGCTTGTCTAACCTTCGTGTTACCCAGGTTTTCAGTGATTCATGTTATGAGATACATGAATGGTTTTAAAGAAAGGGTCGAAGCTAGTTTTAACTCGGCTAGACTAATATTAAAAGATTGATTGATTTCTTTACAAGTCTTTCAATATAGAATTGACAATGCTATCCTACGCCACTTGTTTTGGTACAGATTCAAGGTAAGCCTGAGTATGAATAAACAAATTTATTTTACATCAATTATTCGATGGGCACACGAGGTTGCCTAAACTTAAACGTACATACTTTTAACGGATGAGTGTTGATCAACATAGGGTACTATAGAATGATCACCTAGATGTACTCGTAAGATATTTCGGACTTATGGACTTAGTGTCGTATTGTCCTTTTCATGAATAAAAGTTAAAGAGAATGTTCATGGTCTATGGACCTACTCAAAATTTCCAAACTACTATATGTACTTCAGAATTATTTTATGAGAAGAGAACTGTTATTTAATGTTTCATAGTACTTTATAACTATTGTTCAGTTATTGAAGAATAATCATATGATTCTCGAAGTGGTATTTATATAATATATTGCTAGACTTGCTGAGCTAGTTATGCTCATTTCTTGCTTGAATCATATGATTGCAACTAAGGTTGAGCGAACCGAGGTTTCCAGTAGAGATAAAGGCAAGACGAAGCTGAATGATTAGTTTATCTTGTAATAAAATAGTATGTGTATGTTTTATATTATGATGAACAAAGAAGGTAATGGTTTCAGAACCTGGGAACGAGATGTAATATTATTAATGTAATAAGAATGCTGTTGATACACACATTTTGATTTCGTTTCAATAGAATGAATGTACAGTTATGAGTACCGTGTAGCACCATCTGTCGGGTTAGAAGATACCCGAATTTGGGAGCGTCACAGGTTGGTATCAAAGCATTAGGTTATAAAACTTAAGGGGGGAAGAACCTTAGGCTAATAACCTCGTTAGGTATGGAGAAGTCCAAAGGAAGTAAACTCGAGTTTTACTTTAGTTGAATGAGTCAATAAGGTATTGAGAAAACTCGGTATCGAAAGATTTAAAAGATAAAAATTAACCCTAAATAAATTAAATATGATTTGTGCTTATACTATTGTGTGTTATGTATTAATCAACATATTATGTGTTATTGTAGGATGTCAGTCGATAGCTTGATGTATAGAGATATACACGCAGTGAACGAAGAAATTGTGAACAGATAGAGCCTGTACCTATACCAGTGGCGAAGGTACCATTGGTGATTTTAGAGGGGTCGGAGCCAGAGGAGTATTTTTCTGAGGAAGACTACTCCGAGGGAGATGTAGCTTTGACATCATACCTCGATATGATGGTTAATGTAGAGGAAGAAATGGAGGTAACATCGGTTAATACGGTGGTACCTGCACAAAAGTCATCACCTCTAGATGTAATAAGAGCATTGTATCTGGCAGTGCTTGACAGGAATGTGCAACTGAGTACAGTTGTGCAGAATCAGAATGAAGAGATTAGTGCTCTTTATGAAGCGAAGGAGTCTGCATAAGCAGATTTTGAGTCAGAGCATGATGAGAAGGTGCTGATGATAAATAAGGCTAGGGACTATAAGAACGAGGCCGATGAGCTTCGTAAGAAACTGGTTGAGAAAGATCAGAAGATAGCACATATGTCTTACATCAATGGGAATGTTCATAAGGATTTCAAGCTGAAAGTTGCTTGTTATTCCATTGAGTCAGGACAGACTCAACATACTATTAGTCGGGATACTGTAACGATGATTGCGAATGAGAAACACGAGGACGCTGTTATGCATTATTAGAAGTCTAGAGTTATAAATATGTGTGTAGTGACGTAAAACTCTCTTTTGTTTTAAAAGGGTAGTCTTTTTGTAAATCCTAACTTTTGTGAAGTTCAAATTCAGGGATAGAAATGTAATAGCTTTTGGCTATGAAAGCAAATTGTAAATAGTTTCAAACTATGAAGGAGCATATGAATATAATAAAGTTTTCATTTAATATACTTTGTTATGGTATGAGTTGTTATGAGGCGAATAATAACGAAGTAAGTAAATAGATAATAATGAAATTTTATTTATTTAATTAGAAAATGCCGCCAAGAAGAAGACAACGTAATCAGGAAGCGAAATCACAAAATGATAACCAAGGGGGTCAAAACAACCCTGTAAGACCTTAACTTATTATAAATAAAATCGAATTTCCTCTAATTATTATTGTGAATAATAAGGTGTTAATTTGATATAATGCTTTGGTTATGGGTGAAATATGCAAAATTTTCAAAATTTTCAAAATAAACAAGTGGTTATAAAATATTCATTGTTATCGAAGAATATTCGTTTGGTCGTGGAATATTCTTTCTGTCGGAAAATAATCGTACGATGGCACAGCTATTCGTTGGTCCCATAACGGATAATGGTCGGATGAAGAAAACGATTAATTTTAGTTTTTACAAATAATGGCGTAGTTGTTACCGTTAACACTGTTGGAATACCCGGTGGTTAAAATACAGTAATACGCGTGGTTGCACAGTAGCACACGATTTTACACAGTATTTTTTGAATTATTGATTCTTACGCAAGAAGGCATATTTTATTTTATTGATTCAATAATTGCTGCGTTGATATTTTATATTATTGTTGTTTCAATAATTGTCATTGCACAGTATCTCCATTATCAGATCAATAATTCATATTATTTGAATAATATTATTAGATATCATTATTGGCAATGTCTAGAAAGTTCTGTCAAGGAGAGGTTTGGTCACCTAATTGCGCGTCAGTAAGGAAAAATCCTTATCGGAAATCCCCCTCTTTTCTAGGAACGACCTGTTTGTCATAATTGTGATTCTGTAATATTATTTGTGAATAATTATTTATTGATTTATATGATAAGAAAATATTTATTTTATGTGAATATAAATGATGAATATATTTATTTTATGTAGATATAAATGAAGGAATAAATGCTGAGGTATTTTATCAGTATTTTGTCAGAATAGAGGTGTTGAAAATCATCCGTATGTGTATTTCAGATATTTTTTATTCGGAATTAGGAAAAATTTAAACTTACAAAGTTGTAGAGAATTTAATTTCCTATGGAATAGACATGAGATTCAAATTTTTATGATAAAAGGGCTATTTATTATGAATTATTGAAGTTTCAGAAATAAATATTTTTATTAAAAATATGGTGGGCCCCATTTTTGTTTGGTGAGAAATAAAATATGCTAGAATTTATTTTCAAAAATGGTGGGTGTGAATAGTAGCAGGTAAAGCCATCAGGTAGCAGGTTAGTCTGCTATGACGTTCTAAGCATTTTCTTATAAAATAGGGTGCTTAGTTACAATTGAAAATCACACCAGAAACAAGTTTTCTCTCTTTCTCTCTCTATATTATCGAGCGTATTTTGTGAGTATTTAGATACTTTGTGAGTTGCTATTCATCAGTGTAAGTTTTCTTCAGCCTTATATCGATATTCCGATCAGAAGTACTGTTATTTTGAGATAAGGGATGTTATTTTCTTCCTAAATGATGTTCTTCTTTCAATATCATTATACCGATATATTGGTATGGAATTTATTGTGGAATTTCTACCTTTTTGTGTCGAGATTACTTTTCACGTATACGACACTATTCACGTATACTGCAATATTCACGAATACGACACTATTCATCGAAAAATAAAATTTTCTTCTTTTTGTCCAAGATGTCTATTATGGTTACTATCTTTGATTATATCCATGTTTTGATCTTTATTTTTGAATTCTGCTTCACAATTGGTTATTATAAAGTATTATTGAACTTGGATAAACTGTAATACGAATCCCTAATATTTGTTTTTTTATCTCACTGAATTCGTTTTCTTTAAGATATTTTTCATCATCCTCAGTCCTAAATGATGATATAACAGAATATCTTTGGCCTGTAGTGCAAAGATGAATGATTAACTGATGAATATCTTTGGCCCGTAGTGCAAAGATGAACATATGTTGAGATGAAGATGACCAACTAGTGATACAAATAAATATCTTTGGCCTGTAGTGCAAAGATGAATATTTGATTCAAGATGTATATTGATTGATATTAAAGGGATAAAATATTGATGATAGAATTTTAAATCTTAGAGGATAGTAGAATTCTTTCTCTACATGACTCTTCTAATGGATTATTGTTTTTGCTGCAGTTGTTGATCTAAAACTTGTTGTCTATTATATTTTATCAGATTTTTTCCGGTTGAAAACTAATGATAATTTATTGTACATTATCTTAGTCATAATATTCTTTACTGGGCTAGTTGAGCTCACCCTTTTCCTTTTTGTTCAATTGTTCTTCTCAGGGGGAGAGAATTTAGCAGGAACTAGCCGGTATATGGAGTGATGATTCAAGATAGTTGTTTTAGTAATCCTCACTATTTTGTAAAATAATGTATCAATAATTGTAATGAGGACTCCTTTTGAGTTTGTATACTGTCTATTAGACAATATTTGTATTCAAACTCACAGTATATGTGTTATAGTATTTTACATGCCAATTGTATTACTGAGGTTGTATGTGAGACCCCAAATTTTATGAATAAATATTTAAACTTCTCTAAATATTTTTTTATATTATAGTGTGGATTTGATATAATGTTATACTTGTGGGTGATATTTATAAATTTTACAAAGTATGTAAGTTGTTATAAAATATTCGTTTGGTCGAGAAATATTCTTTTTGTCGGGAATATCCGTACGACGGCACAATCATTGGTGAACCCACAACAGAAGTATTGTCATAGTAAGAAAACAACAGAATTATCTTGTTATAAAATAACGGCAGAAATGCTATCGTTAAAACTGTTGAACTACCCGATAGTAAAAGTACAGTAATAGGCATGGCTGCATAGTAGCACACGGTATTGATTATTGATGCTTACGTAAGAAGTTACACAGTTATACTCAATTATTGCTACAGTAATTGCTGCACCAAATCTCTCATATTATTGATTCGATTATTGTCGTAGTATCATCTGCATAATATGTTATATTATTAAATCAATAATTGAGACGACAAAGTTATTCATATTATTAAATTAAAATATTTATAATGTCTAGAAGTTCTGTCAAGGAGAGGTTTGGTCACCTAATTGCACGCCAATAAGGAGAAATCCTTATTGGAAAGCCCCATCTTTCCTGGGAACGACCTGGTTGTTAAATATTGTGAGTTATAATATTAATGATGAATAAGTTCGTATTGATTAAAGATGAATTTGATAGTTCCATTGTGTTAAAATTATTGGTGTTAGTGGAAATTGACATTTATTTCGATAATAATTGATGTTTGGAGGTTATATTGTTCAATCATGTATTCGGAGCACTTTTCGTGTCGAGTTTGTGACGCCCCCAAATTCGGGTACTTGAAACCCGAACTCGGTGCTTCACGATACCATTTCTATGAGCGGAATTCTACGAATAATAATAACAATAATATGAATAACAACTTAATTTACATAATTATCAGAGTTTATCTCCCCAGGTACGAGACCTTAAAGTACATTCCGTACAATATATGATATTATTTATATATATATCATTGTCTTAATAATATAAACTATTACAGAAACTACCACAAATCTTATTCAGTTAGCTTTCCTTTTCCTTTGTTTCTGCACGAGCTTTCTGGTTCTTCAAACTTAACTGAAAACATTTAAATTAAGCAAGAATGAGCATTTGAGTACCCAGCAAGTAATAACAATAATATATATTAGCTGAAAGAATTAAATGTTTTCTTTGAAAGACACTTCTACAACGAATCAACAGTTCTGAAGTAAGTTGTACCAAGAATAATAATAACATAACAACTCTCTTTCACATTTTTGAAACTACGTATTGACTATAAGTAGGGTTAAGTGACATATCATAAACATTGTTTTCTTTTTTTGAAAAGGTTAAACAGAAATTCATCTGCAAACCGTCATAACTTACGGACACGGGGGTGATCAGCCCGTTATGCCCTGCATTGATCAATACTACATTTCAAGAACTCTCTCCGCCTTGGGCGTATAAAAGTTTTCCCTATGTAAGGGATGTTCATACTTGTCTGGGTTCTAAAGCAAAGGTTTTATCTTGTTCAACAATAATCTATAATTCAACCTATATATATAAGGGTAATTGACAAAGATATATCAACATGTGATTAAAATACAATGATTATCCAAGTGGGGACACTTATATAACCATTTTATAGAAATTGACGAACATAATATATATCTGAATTACCATATACTAATATGTTGATAAACAATGAGCGGATATAGAATATGTCGCAGTAGAGTTGATAATATAGCATAATAATAATTTAATTCTGAAACTTCTTACTCATGTCCATTGCATAATGGAAATGCAAAGATAGGATACTTGCCTGAGCTGCTGCTTACAATAACACAACTTAGATTAATCTTTTATACAGTGACCTATCAGTAATAAGATCATTCGTTCGATTAAAATAATATACTAGAACACATTGTACTGCATTTCACAGTCAGCACATAACCTAATCATATTATCACACATATCCAACAGTCATTGAATCATAATTAATCATTAATACAGTCAAAATATCTAAGTCTAGATGAATTTCTGAAACATGTCGGTATACCGACAGCTTTATTGGATAATTATTGAGTCTAAGACTCTATACTGTATTTCAATATCCGTAAGTATCAGTCATATTATTTTTAAATGACTTAATATAATTTTAAAATATTTATTATAATTTATCATGAATTTTCAAACATCGGAATCATATTTAAATAATTTAAACATCAAATAATTCTATTATCATTAACATTTAATCAATATTAAATTATTAATAAAACTGTTGCCAAAATATTAAAGTTATGTATAATAACTCAAAATGCTTTTAAAACATTTATATTACTCTTAAATAATTTTTAAAACATTTAAAATCATTTTTAAATAATTACTATTAATATTAAAATATTAATGCACTATTTATCCAAATATTAAAAGTCATTTATTATAATTTAAAATATTTTTAATTCATTTATATCCTTTTTAAATGATTTTTAAATAAATAAAACCATTTTTAAACTATTTATTTAATATAATTATTAAATAAACTAAATATCATCAATATTAGATTAATATCATTAATACTAAATTAATAATATTTTTCATGACAAAATATCCGAAGTCATATTTTATAACTCAAAATATTTTTATGATACTATAAATGATTTTTAAAATCATTAATTCTATTTTTCATAATTATTTTATATATTTATTAAATAACTTAAACATCATTAATATTAATTAATTAATAAAATTTCATCACAAAATATTAAAATTCATTAAAAATAACTTAAAATATTTTCTAACACAATAATATAATTTTTCATGATTTTCCATGAATTAAAATCATTTTTAAATAATTTATTTAATATTATAATTAAATAAATAAATACTTTTTTATATTCCAAAAATACTAAATATTTTTGAAATATACTCAAAATAGTTAAAAACTATTTTTCAGACTTTAAAATAATTTTTCAGAATTTATTAAGTATTTTTAATAATTAAAATCTAATTTTTCTAATTTTTAAATCATTTTCGGAATTTTCAGAAATTGAAAATTTTAAAATATATCAAAACCGTCGCTAAAGGCTTTAGCGACGCTTATCTGTTGCCTTAGGTGTTCTTGAGCATCAAGAACACTGACAAGACAGTTATCAAGGTGCCTAGTTTGGCCGATTATAATTCTCAATCCATTACGTTTCTGGGCAATCTAACACTTGAATCTTGTAGTGCTCATGTAATACTACAATTACCAACAAACATCATGACTAAAAAAACATCAGATCTAAGAGTTATTAGCCATCAAAAAGTCTGACAAGGCTGTTCTTCGACTGAAGAACAGTCGAGGTGCCTACTTTGGATCCTTATAACTTCCAATCTGTGTATTGTTTGTGTGATCTATCAATTGGAGTGTGTAGACAACATATAGGACTACAACTACAAATCATCATAACACATTAACATCATAGCATGAGCAAGATCTAGCTAGTCAAACTTCAACACGGAATCTGCTCAAAAAAAATTTTGGGTTTGTGTTCTTCAGCGTTTTCGGTCAACGGGTTTTGACCATGAATAACTCCCGATCTACAAAAGATATGAACTTGATTCTTTTTGTATATTAAAGAAGACATATCCGACTACAAATAACAACTTTTAAACAACAAAAACCATGATTGAGCAAAGATTTATAAGCTCTGACATTTGCCAAAAAATATTTTCTGGACACTTAGAATATTTTCTGGGTTTGAATAACAGCCGGTCAATGCCGGTCAACCCACTTTGACCTTAAATAACTTTTGATCCAAAATAGATATGGACCTGATTCGTTTTGGAGATTAAAGACCACATAACAAGCTACACATATCAACTTTTAGAACACAAAATACATTAAAGATCACAGAGATATAAGGCTTGACATTTGCCAAAAAATCACAGAAAATGAAATTTCTAGATTTTAGAAATCTTCAAATCCGAGCTTCTAAATGTTATGGATCCAACATCTAGCAACCTAGATCATCCTTAGACACTATAATCAACATGTTCTAACATTTAAACATAACATCTAACACCAAAAATAAAACAAAATTAAGCTAGAGTTTATACCTTTTCTAAGCTTTGATTCTTAATTTTTGGCTTATGATTTGTTATTATTGGTTGTAGGGCTTTGTTTTGGGACTGAAATACTACAATAATTCGTAGGTTTTAGAGAGAGAAGCTCAAGGATGAGAGTTGGGCAATTTTTAGTGTACAAAATGCCTTAATTCTCTCTCCAATCTATATATAAACCAAATTAGATGCATTGAATGCTCAAAATGGTTGATTGAATCTGAATATAATTGAGTCTTGGATGCTAAATTGGTAGGGTAGGATGTTTGTCATGCTTTGATAGCAATAATGCACAATAATTCACTAATAATACACTAAAGAGACAAAAAGGGTATTTTGGTAATTTCACTTAAAATATTAAGGGCATTCTTGTACAAGGTGATTAAATCTAGAGTTTATTCACTAGATTGAAAATCTTACAATTTCCCAAATAATTTATATGGTTTAGAAAATTTAAAATTTAAAGTGTAATACAATTTTAATTTAAAACATATTAATTAAATTAGGGTTTTTAATAGAAATTAGGGTTTTTAAATTAGGGTTCCTAAATATTATTAGGGTTCCTGAATTAATTAGGGTTTCCTAATTATCTTTATAATTCACAAAATAATAATTAGGGTTTCTAAAATTTACAATTAGGGTTTTCAAATAAATAATTAGGATTTTTCCTAATTATCAGCATAAAACAATAATTAGGGTTTCTTCTAATTACAGAAATTCTAATACGCAGAAGAATTCATATAACACAATTACTACTCAGTCTTAACTCATATTTGAGTTTAACAATTAGGGTTTCACAACACAATATTAGGTTATGACCCAATTTATCACAATTGACCAACATTAACAGTCTACAGATATATGGTATATATTTAAGCACTGAAAATTAAAATATAATTAATATTACATTATTATTCTCATTCCTGGATAAAAATCCAAGTTTAGGGTTTGGATTCCATATCTGACTTATCCTTCGTACACAACATCAATAATCAAGTTAAAATAATTAACTTAAATATTCTGAACAAATTCATATAATAGCATATTAATTATTATAATTCTAACTGTCACTTCATATATTATTTAAATAATATATAAATTATATTTTCATGGAACATAAATAATAAAAACATTTCTGCTTACAGAAATTAATTACCACAAGAATATAATTTGTAGTAATTAAGAATTCTAAAATTATTTCTAATTTTTCAAGTAATAAATATATTCGCATTTAACATCACAATACTTGACACTTATTCTCATTGTAAAAAAAAAGTTTATATGCAAAATTTCTTATCTATTTATATAAAAAATATTGGGTTATTCAAACTTAACTGAAAACATTTAAATTAAGCAAGAATGAGCATTTGAGTGCCCAGCAAGTAATAACAATAATATATATTAACTGAAAGAATTAAATGTTTTCTTTGAAAGACACTTCTACAACGAATCAACAGTTCTGAAGTAAGTTGTACCAAGAATAATAATAACATAACAACTCTCTTTCATATTTTTGAAACTACGTATTGACTATAAGTAGGGTTAAGTGACATATCATGAACATTGTTTTCTTTTTTCGAAAAGGTTAAACAGAAATTCATCTGCAAACCGTCATAACTTACGGACACGGGGGGTGATCAGCCCGTTCTGCCCTGCATTGATCAATACTACATTTCAAGAACTCTCTCCGCCTTGGGCGCATAAAAGTTTTCCCTATGTAAGGGATGTTCATACTTGTCTGGGTTCTAAAGCAAAGGTTTAATCTTGTTCAACAATAATCTATAATTCAACCTATATATATAAGGGTAATTGACAAAGGTATATCAACATGTGATTAAAATACAATGATTATCCAAGTGGGGACACTTATATAACCATTTTATAGAAATTGAAGAACATAATATATATCTGAATTACCATATACTAACATGTTGATAAACAATGAGCGGATATAGAATATGTCACAGTAGAGTTGATAATATAGCATAATAATAATTTAATTCTGAAACTTCTTACTCATGTCCATTGCATAAAGGAAATGCAAAGGTAGGATACTTGCCTGAGCTGCTGCTTACAATAACGTAACTTAGATTAATCTTTTATACAGTGACCTATCAGTAATAAGATCATTCGTTCGATTAGAATAAAATACTATAACACATTGTACTGCATTTCGCAGTCAGCACATAACCTAATCACATTATCACACATATCCAACAGTCATTGAATCATAATTAATCATTAATACAGTCAAAATATCTAAGTCTAGACGAATTTTTGAAACATGTCGGTGTACCAACAGCTTTATTGGATAATTGTTGAGTCTAAGACTCTATACTATATTTCAATATCCGTAAGTATCAGTCATATTATTTTTAAATGACTTAATATAATTTTAAAATATTTATTATAATTTATCATAAATTTTCAAACATCGGAATCATATTTAAATGATTTAAACATCAAATAAGTCTATTATCATTAACATTTAATCAATATTAAATTATTAATAAAACTGTTGCCAAAATATTAAAGTTATGTATAATAACTCAAAATGCTTTTAAAACATTTATATTACTCTTAAATGATTTTTAAAACATTTAAAATTATTTTTAAATAATTACCATTAATATTAAAATATTAATGCACTATTTATCCAAATATTAAAAGTCATTTATTATAACTTAAAATATTTTTAATTCATTTATATCCTTTTTAAATGATTTTTAAATAAATAAAACCATTTTTAAACTATTTATTTAATATAATTATTAAATAAACTAAATATCATCAATATTAGATTAATATCATTAATATTAAATTAATAATATTTTTCATGACAAAATATCTAAAGTCATATTTTATAACTCAAAATATTTTTATGATACTATAAATGATTTTTAAAATCATTAATTCTATTTTCCATAATTATTTCATATATTTATTAAATAACTTAAAAATCATTAATATTAATTAATTAATAAAATTTCATCACAAAATATTAAAATTTATTAAAAATAACTTAAAATATTTTCTAACACAATAATATAATTTTTCATGATTTTTCATGAATTAAAATCATTTTTAAATAATTTATTTAATATTATAATTAAATAAATAAATACTTTTTTATATTCTAAAAATACTAAATATTTTTGAAATATACTCAAAATAGTTAAAAACTATTTTTCAGAATTTATTAAGTATTTTTAATAATTAAAATCTATTTTTTCTAATTTTTAAATCATTTTCGGAATTTTCAGAAATTGAATATTTTAAAATATATCAAAACCGTCGCTAAAGGCTTTAGCGACGCTTATCTGTTGCCTTAGGTGTTCTTGAGCATCAAGAACACTGACAAGGCAGTTATCAAGGTGCCTAGTTTGGCCGATTATAATTCTCAATCCATTACGTTTCTGGGCAATCTAACACTTGAATCTTGTAGTGCTCATGTAATACTACAATTACCAACAAATATCATGACTAAAAAAACATCAGATCTAAGAGTTATTAGCCATCAAAAAGTCTGACAAGGCTGTTCTTCGACTGAAGAACAGTCGAGGTGCCTACTTTGGATCCTTATAACTTCCAATCTGTGTATTGTTTGTGTGATCTATCAATTGGAGTGTGTAGACAATATGTAGGACTACAACTACAAAGCATCATAACACATTAACATCATAACATGAGCAAGATCTAGCTGGTCAAACTTCAACACGGAATCTGCTCAAAAAAATTTTGGGTTTGTGTTCTTCAGCGTTTTCGGTCAACGGGTTTTGACCATGAATAACTCCCGATCTACAAAAGATATGAACTTGATTCTTTTTGTATATTAAAGAAGACATATCCGACTACAAATAACAACTTTTAAACAACAAAAACTATGATTGAGCAAAGATTTATAAGCTCTGACATTTGCCAAAAATATTTTCTGGACACTTAGAATATTTTCTGGGTTTGAAGAACAGCCGGTCAATGCCGGTCAACCCACTTTGACCTTAAATAACTTTTGATCCAAAATAGATATGGACCTGATTCGTTTTGGAGATTAAAGACCACATAACAAGCTACACATATCAACTTTTAGAACACAAAACACATTAAAGATCACAGAGATATAAGGCTTGACATTTGCTAAAAAATCACAGAAAATGAAATTTCTATATTTTAGAAATCTTCAAATCCGAGCTTCTAAATGTTATGGATCCAACATCTAGCAACCTAGATCATCCTTAGACACTATAATCAACATGTTCTAACATTTAAACATAACATCTAACACCAAAAATAAAAAAAAATTAAGCTAGAGTTTATACCTTTTCTAAGCTTTGATTCTTGATTTTTTGCTTATGATTTGTTATGATTGGTTGTAGGGCTTTGTTTTGGGACTGAAATACTACAATAATTCGTAGGTTTTAGAGAGAGAAGCTCAAGGATGAGAGTTGGACAATTTTTAGTGTACAAAATGCCTTAATTCTCTCTCCAATCTATATATAAACCAAATTAGATGCATTGAATGCTCAAAATGGTTGATTGAATCTGAATATAATTGAGTCTTGGATGCTAAATTGGTAGGGTATGATGTTTGTCATGCTTTGATAGCAATAATGCACAATAATTCACTAATAATACACTAAAGAGACAAAAAGAGCATTTTGGTAATTTTACTTAAAATCTCAAGGGCATTCTTGTACAAGGTGATTAAATCTAGGGTTTATTCACTAGATTGAAAATCTTACAATTTTCCAAATAATTTATAGGGTTTAGACAATTTAAAATTTAAAGTGTAATACAATTTTAATTTAAAACATACTAATTAAATTAGGGTTTTTAATAGAAATTAGGGTTTTTAAATTAGGGTTCCTAAATATTATTAGGGTTTCCAAATTAATTAGGGTTTCCTAATTATCTTTATAATTCACAAAATAATAATTAGTGTTTCTAAAATTTGCAATTAGGGTTTTCAAATAAATAATTAGGATTTTTCCTAATTATCAGCATAAAACAATAATTAGGGTTTCTTCTAATTACAGAAATTCTAATACGCAGAAGAATTCATATAACACAATTACTACTCAGTTTTAACTCATAATTGAGTTTAACAATTAGAGTTTCACAACACAATATTAGGTTATGACCCAATTTACCACAATTGACCAACATTAACAGTCTACAGATATACGGTATATATTTAAGCACTGAAAATTAAAATATAATTAATATTACATTATTATTCTCATTCCTGGATAAAAATCCAAGTTTAGGGTTTGGATTCCATATCTGACTTATCCTTCGTACACAACATCAATAATCAAGTTAAAATAATTAACTTAAATATTCTGAACAAATTCATATAATAACATATTAATTATTATAATTCTAACTGTCACTTCATATATTATTTAAATAATATATAAATTATATTTTCATGGAACATAAATAATAAAAACATTTCTGCTTACAGAAATTAATTACCATAAGAATATAATTTGTAGTAATTAATAATTCTAAAATTATTTCTAATTTTTCAAATAATAAATATATTCGCATTTAACATCACAATACTTGACACTTATTCTCATTGTAAAAAAAAATTTTATATGCAAAATTTCTTATCTATTTATATAAAAAATATCAGGTTATTACAGAATTACTATTCACGAGTTACTATTCACGAGTTACTATTCACGGGATACTATTCACCCGAAAGATATATTTCTTTTCGGTCCAAATCATTTTTGGGTACAATATTATTCTACGAGGAGATGTGATAATTTTCAAACCGTTGGTTGAAATTATAATAGTAAATCAATATGGATCGTTGATTTAAAGTTTAAATAGTAACTTGTCCCTTCAGTTTTCTAAGAGTTATTTGTCCCTTCGGTATTTCAAGAGTTAATTGCCCCTTCGCAAATAGTAGTTGTCTCTTCAATATTACCAAGAGTCATTTTGACCCTTCGTTAAGACCAAGAGCCACTTTCAGTTCTTCTATAAATAGAAGCTCATTCCTTCATTATTTCTTACGAATTCACTGAAACTCTAGAGAGAGAAACTATAGAGAGAAAGAAGAAAAATATTCTGCTACTTCACTTTTCCAATATCCAGTTTCTTCTAAGGTAAGTGATATTATTTGTTGTACTCGTAAGGGGTATTATTTCTTTCGTATTCATGAAGAGAACTTCTATTATTCCATTCTTATTATTCTGTTGGAATAACCTGTATACGTGGACTACCTTATACATGTTGAAATTCTTCTGTTATTCCATTCCTCATTATTATGTTGCAATAACCTATTTATGCGAAGTACCGCATACATGGTGAAATTCTTCTATTATTCCGTTCTTTATTATTCTATCAGAATATCATGTCTGTGCCTTTACGCCGGACCTGGTTCCATTATTTATTATTCTGTCGGAATATCCTGTCTGTGCATTACGCATGACTTGATTCCATTATTTATTATTCTGTTGGGAATAACCTGTCTGTGCAGTATATCGCACGCATGGTGAATCCTTCTGTTATTCTATTCTTTATTATTTTATTGGAATAACCTGTCTATGTGGATTACCACATGGATGGTGAATGATCCTTTGTATTCATTCCTTATTAAATTGTGGAAATGATCTGTATACGTGGATTACCGCATGACGGGTGAAAATCCATTGCAGTGTCATACATTCTATCATACTTAGTTGGTTAAAGTTTTGGCTTCTATATTCCTTGAAATTAGTGGAATATCCTAGATATTTGCGCTTCATCCAGTATCTTTTCGTGAAAATATTATTCTGAGCATTCTTGAATTTTACTCCATAAAGCAGTATCACGTTGACAATTTGGACGTTATTGAGTTCATGATAAATTAACTTATTAATCTTTAAAACTTATTCTTGAACTTGGTTTATTGAATTATTAGGTCATTGTCATGATGAGTTATGTTGATTATTATGTGAAAACATGGAAGTTTCTTAGAAATCACAAAGGGTTGAAAATTAGATTTTGGTAAAAATGGAGTATAAAATTCAATTGACCATATCTCCAATTATATTTTGAATTTTTGAGTGTGGTCAAGTTCTAGAGTTAGATCTATGAGTTTTCTAACTTATCGAAGTGGAATCACTAGAAAAGGTGTTGTAGATTTTCGTGTGGACTGATTTTAGCAAAGGAGTCAAAAATTGTAAATTACCAAAAAGGCTACTGCCCAGAAGTTTAAAAGGGCATTTTCAGCCAATTAGCTTGTGAAATAAATTTTGGCCTTTTGCGACATGAAAATATATGGTATAAAGTACATCCTGTCCAAAAATGAGCTCATTCCGACTTAAAATGAGCAAGTTATGACTATTTCAATATTTAGGTTTTTTCTACGAAAAATGCTATAACCAGAGTTCTATAACTCGGATGACCATGAAATTTAAACTGGAAGTTCATAGTAACATGTGTAAGATCCTGCCAAGATTTTGGAATATCTGGAGTTAAACTTGAGGTAGCTAATTTCTTAAGGAATTAATTAGAAATTAATTTTTGAAAAATACTTAAGGGAGTTGAAAAATTATAAAAAAAATACTTGTTGTATATGAAATATATGTATATATGTTTGGACAAAGGATAGAAAAATAACAAGTTGATTTGGTAATTTTTCAAAAAAATGGTTTAGTTACGAACCTATGAGTTAAATATGTTATGTGAAGTAACAAAATTAGAAAATAAGATTTTATGGCTTGGGAATCCTATATAGGGTATTTGCAGATTTTTGATAAGGGATTTGATCATTGGTGTTGAAATCTTAGGAGTATGATATTTTTGAATGATTAAATGCATTATTTGTTAAAGTATAAACAGTTGAAATAAATTGTCTATAAGTTTAAGAAGTGATTAAAATATTATTATAATATTAATAAAATTAGATTACGAGTTTATTAAGTGATTGATAATATTTGGATAAATTTAAAGTCTTCAATATTTATCCTTATTTTCGTTTGATTAATGCTTATATCATTATCATCATTCTCATGCTTGTATTGTGATGAAAGTCATCTTTGGCTTACGTGCATAGATGGACTTGGTATGATTATGACCAGGGATTATTCAGTATAATCATGACCGTAATGTGACGAATGATGTGGTGAAAGTCCTCAGTGGCCTGTAGTGCATTGATGGACATTTTTTGGTATGATTATGACCAAGGATTATTCGGCATAGTCATGACCATTGATGATTTAATGAATATCCTTGGCCCGTAGTGCAGGAATGATTCGATGATGTGGTTTATTTATTAAGCTGAGTCTCAGCGATAAAAGTGATGAAAAACCTTTTTAAATCATAAAAGATAGTAGATTTTATTCTCTACTTAACTCTTTTAATGGATTGCTTGTTCCGCTGCAGTTAAACTTGATGTCTATTGTATTTTATCAGTTTAACATTGTTGAAGACTATTGATAATTTATTCTGCATTATCTTAGTCATAATATTTCTTACTGGGCTAGTTGAGCTCACCCTTTCTTTCACTGTTCTCTTTAAGAAATGAGAATATAGTTGGGACGAGTAGGAGAAAGGAGTGATGGTCCAGATGATAGCATTAGTAGTCCTCACTATTCTGTTAAATAGTGTGATAATAAATGTAATGAGGACTCCTTTGAGTGTGGATATTGTCTAGATGACAATATTCCTATTAAAACTCTCAGTTTATGTATTGTTATATATTACACGACGGTTGTATAATTAAGTTTGTATTTATATTCTGTACCATGTATTTGGCGACTCATGATGGGTGATGTATACCTATTTTGGGGGTGTCACATTTTATTTATTTTTATACCATGTATTTGGCGACTCAGAATGGGTGATGTATACCTATTTTGGGGGCGTCATAAACCCTATGTAAGAGTTCATTAGTTTATTAACGGCTACATTTAACCAAACTGGGGGTAGAGTACCCGCGGGACTTAGGGTAGCCCGAACGACTACCTTTAGAGAGTTTAAAAGCGTAGGTCCGTCGGAGTTTAAAGGAACGACGGACCCATTGGAGGCCCATACATGGGTGAAAGAAATAGAGAAGGCGTTTGTTATTACAAACAAATGTTAGGCGCAAAAGACTTCTTTTGCGACTTACATGATGAAAGGGAAAGCCAACTTTTGGTGGGAGGCTCACCAGGGTGGAGCTAGAACTGATGCGGTAACGTGGGAACAGTTCAAGAAGGTTTTCTTCAAGAATTATTTCACTACAAGTATGCAAGGGAGAAAGGAGATTAAGTTCTTAGACCTTAAGCAAGGGGACATGACGGTTCCCCAGTACGCGGCCAAAATCAATGAATGGCAAGGTTTGCTCAACCAAGTGGACAGTGAGGAGAGGAAGGCTCGTAGGTTTGAACAGGGCCTGAAACCCTGGGTCTATAGTAGAATTTCGGTATTCTAGAGTGTTTCCTATCGGACCATCCTAGAGAAAGCGATTATAGTGGAGGGTGGTAATGAGGTGTTAACCCAATACCACAAATAGAGAAAGAATAAGAGCAAGGGAGAGGGAGGAGCCAAGGAAGAGAATGCCAGTGGTAGTGGCAGTATGCCAAAAAGGAAGAATTTTAACTCCGGGAATACTTGAGTGGGACAAGGGGATCCTAAGCGTAGGATCGAAGCGTCTAAGACATGTGGAAAGACTCATCTAGGAGTCTGTCTGAAGGGGAAATCGGTTTGTTATAACTGTGGACATGAGGGTCATATATCATCCAATTGTCCTAATCCTAAGAAAAACCATGGTTGTTTTGTATGTGGGTTGTTAGACCACATGGTAAGAAATTGCCCAAAGAAGGGGTCAGATGAAAGTAAAGCTGTTAGTAGTGGTAAGTTAGCCATTATTGGACCACAATCGTCGGGTAGACCCATGGCCCGTACTTTTAATATGACGGCCTAAGATGCGGTTGCATCAGCGGATTTAGTAGTAGGTATCATTCCAGCCAATACGATGAATGTTTATGTGCTGTTTGATTGGAGTGCTACTTTTCTTTTATAGCATCTGAATTTGTTAAGTGATTAACTTCATTCCCGAAAGGAATTATAAATACCTTTAAACGTTAAGGTAGAGAATGAGGAAATAACTTTCGTTGATTTATATTCGTGGAAATTGTTTCATGGATAATAGAGGTAAGCAAATATCGGTAGATAAGTATCGATAAAGTTGAGAGAATTTGAAGTAATTCTCAGTATGAATGAGTTAATTAACCATATAACTTTAATAAATTGTTAGAATAAAAGTATGAATATTCTGTTTTCTAAGAAAATCCAAGGTAGTAATTTACGGTAATAAAACACCGCGATCTTCATGTTGTCTAACCATGACGCAAGTTAGGAGGGTGTTAAGGAAGAGAAGGATTCGTTACGTTTGCGTATCGACTATTATAAGAGGAGTAAGTTAGCGGTTGAGAGTAAATACCCATTGCCCAGGATCAATGATCTATTTGATCAGTTGAAAGGGACAAAGTATTTTCTAAGATATATTTGTGTACGGGGTATCGTCGGTAGAAAATAAGGAAGAAGGTGGCAAATTGATAGGTACTCTTGCGAGATGCTATGGTTGAAAGTACCATTAGCATCACATAGTGTTCGAATAATATTTGGACGAATGTGTCATAATGATCATTAGTGATATTCTAGTCTATTTCAAGACGTTAGAAGATCACACTGAACATTTGAAGATAGTGTATGAAACACTACGGAGGTAGAAGTTGGATACGGAATTCACTAAGTGTGAAATTTAGCTTAAAAGATATACATATTTGTTATTGATAAGTATGATGGGAATGAGAAGTGAGAAAAATAGTTTTCAGGAACTAAAAAGGAAGGTTAAGTGAGGCACCTGTATTATCTTTATTAGGTGATACGAGGAATTTTGTAGTGTATCTCGATGCTTTGCATAAAGGACTGGGTGCTAATGTAGCATGACAATGTCATTGCATATGCGTCATGCCCGTTAAGGATTATGAGAAGGTTTATCCTACTTATGATCTAGAATTGGCAGCTGTAGTTTTTGAATTAAAAATCTGAAGATAGTAGTTATATGGGGAGAAGTGTGAGATATACACGGACTATAAAAGTCTGAGATATATCTTCACATAGAAGGAGTTGAATATGAGGTAGAGAAAGTGATTAGAATGGATTAAGGATCACGACTGTGACGCCCCCAAAATAGGTATACATCACCCATTCTGAGTCGCCAAATACATGGTATAGAAACAAATACAACTTCATTAAAACACTTGTCGCGCAAAATACGACAACACAATACTATGAGTTTAAATACAAATATTGTCTTCTAGACAATATCCACACTCAAATAAGTCCTCATTACAATTATTGAAACATTATTTTATAAAATAGTGAGGACTGCTAACACCAATGACTAGAAACATCACTCCACACCCCGACTAGTTCCCGCTATACTCTCGCCTCTTGAGAGAAATGGAACAAAAAAGAAAATGGCGAGCTCAACTAGCCCATTAAAGAGTATTATGACTAAGATAATATACAACAATTTATCATTAGTCTTCAACAGGGAAAATCTGATAAAATATAATAGACAACAAGTTTTAGATCAATAACTACAGCGGAAATAGCAAACCATTAGAAGAGTCAAGTAGAGAATGAATTCTACTATCTTCTAAGATTTAAAAGTCCATCAACGATATTTTATCCCTGTAACATCAATCAATATACATCTTGAATCAAATATTCATCTTTGCACTACAGGCCAAAGATATTCATTTGTATCACCAGTCGGTCATGTTCATCTTAACACCTGTTCATCTTTGCACTACGGGCCAAAGATATTCATCAGTTAATCATTCATCTTTGCACTACAAGCCAAAGATATTCAGTAATATCATCATTTAGGACTGAGGATGATGAAAAATATTTTAAAAAAAACGAACCCAGTGAGACAGAAGGACAAATATTAGGGATTCGTATTACAGTTTATCCAACTGCAATAATACTCCATAACAACCAATTGTGAAATAAAATTCAAAAATAAAGATAAAAATATGGATATAATCAAAAATAGTAACCATAATAGACATCTTGGACAAAAAGGAAAAATTTTATTTTTTGGTGAATAGTGTCGTATTCGTGAATAGTGTCGTATACGTGAATAGTACCGTATACGTGAATAGTAACTCCGACATAAAAAGTTCCAAATTTGATAAAAAGTTCAAACCAAATGTCGGCATAATGATATTGAAGAAAATAATATCATTTAAGAAGAAAATAACATCCCTTACCTCAAGATAACAGTACTTCTGTTCGGAATATCGGTATAAGGCTGAAGGAAATTTGCACTAATAAATAAAAACTCACAAAGTATCTAAATACTCACAAAATACGCTCGATAATATAGAGAGAGAAAGAGAGAAAACTTATGAATTCTGGTGTGATTTTCAATTCTAACTTAGCCCTCTATAATATAGAGAGAGAAAAAGAGAAAATCAGGTGGCAGATCATCTTTCTCGATTGGAAAACGCAGAGGTACAGAAGGAAGACAACATATTGATCAATGAAAAATTTTCGGATGAACAACTGTTCTGAGTAACCACAATATTGCCTTGGTATGCTGACTATGTGAATTATGTGGTTGCCAAAGTGTTACCACCGGATTTGACCTCACAACAACGAAAGAAGTTCCTCCACGATGTGAAGCAATACTATTGGGACGAACCATTTCTGTTTAAGGCTTGTGCAGATCAAATGATAAGACGTTGTGTGCCTCATGAAGAAATGGACAGCATATTAGGCCATTGCCACTCCTCAGATTACGGAGGTCATTATTCCGACGATCGAACAGCAGCAAAAGTGCTCCAATCAAGATTTTTCTGGCCCTCGCTATTTAAAGATGCTTACCTCTTTGTGCTGAAATATGATCGATGCCAGCGCGTAGGTAATATCTCCAAGCGCAATGAAATGCCATTCAACACAATTCTGGAGGTTGAACTATTCGACGTGTGGGGAATCGATTTTATGGGACCGTTTCCTTCTTCCTTTAATAATCAGTACATCTTGTTGGCGGTCGATTATGTTTCCAAATGGGTAGAGACCACAGCGTTCCCCACGAATGATGCCAACGTTGTTCTCCAATTCTTAAAGAAAAACATCTTCACACGATTCGGAACACCGCGAGCAATAATAAGTGATGAGGGAACGCATTTCTGTAATAAGCAGTTCACAAAATTGCTGGTGAAGTATGGGGTTCATTATAAAATAGCAGCTGCATATCGTCCCCAAGCCAATGGTCAAGCTGAGGTCTCGAATAGGGAGGTCAAGCGAATTCTGGAAAAGGTGGTCAATCCGTCACGAAAAGATTGGTCTTTACGTCTTGACAATGCTCTGTGGGCGTATCGTACAACATATAAGAATTCGATCGGCATGTCACCTTATCGAATGGTTTACGAAAAGGAGTGTCACCTCCCAGTCGAGCTAGAACATAGTGCGCACTAGGCCATTCGGAAGCTCAATTTTGATGTACAAGCAGCGGATGAGAAAAGGTTACTACAATTAAACGAGATGGATGAAGTCTGATTCAACGCCTATGAAAACGTAAAACTCTACAAGGAGAAAGTAAAAGCTTGGCATGATAAGAAAATTCTCGATAAAACATTTGAACCGGGCCAACACGTCTTGCTTTTCAACTCAAGATTGCGTTTATTTCCTGGGAAACTGAAATCTCGTTGGTCAGGACCTTTTAAGATTGTGTCTGTGACACCACATGGTAATATCGAGATTGAGAAACCAAATTCAAATTGCACATTCAAGGTTAACGGTAAAAGACTCAAACATTACTGGAGTGGACCCATTGAACGTCAAACTACAGTCATGAACCTTTCCGACCCAGTAACCAATAGAACAGAGCAACAAAGTCGGGCTGACGACTATAAACCAAGAGCTATAGGGAGACAACCCAAAGTTCTAGTTTATTTTATTTTTAGTTTTAGTCTTATTTCTTGTAATTTTATTATCTTTTTAATTTGTTTTTTCACAGTTTTTGTGTCATATTGCATTGCTTTGCAGTGCCCCAGCACTCATGGTGAACATCCATCTTAGCGCCCCGGCGCCACGAGCTTCTTGAAGTTGCTGCCTCTCAGCGCCCCGGCGCCCAATTCCTATACATACTTAGCGCCCCGGCGCTGAGTTCTATCAGTGCCTACTGACATGCAGCGCCACGGCGCTAGATCCCTATGCAAAACCAGCGCCCCGGCGCTGGTCTCAGTCATCAGATTCTGGCAGGTAGTGCCCCGACACCGTAATTGAACATATATCCAGCGCCCTGGCGCTGTATATTTCTTGAATCTCCTACTTTCCAGCGCCCCGGCGCTCTGGTAAGGGTAAGTCTCGGCGCCCCGGCGCTGAGGAGGCGGAACAGACTCCTATTTGAGTTCAAACGCTTGGATTCTCACTACAACTCCTCCATTTGAGCCCACGATTCATTCTCTATCTGGTAACCGCTCATAAACCTTTATATAACTCCCACAACACAACACCACCTAGCATATTGGGATTTTCGTTGCAATACAATTCTCATTCAGTCAATCAATCTGAAAAGGTATGTTACTACACTATACTCCATAGATGGTGAAAGCAAATCATGTTAATTGTGCGAAGGGTAAACTAATTTACATTTTGATTCCATATCGCTACATCTACACTATAATTGTTCATCTTTTGGATTTTGATTATCTCATAATACCGGCATGTGCTTAACGTAAATTGTACACCACATTTGGTTGAGATATCATGCATATGGGATGAATGTCTATCAGGGAGGTGTTATGATAGAAAGCTATTGTGTTTTCAAGTAAAGTATGAATTGCTCACAAAGTGTTCGATATTATGCCTGAACCAAAATTTTTATTCAAATCGCACCACACCATTCCCACACACTGAATTAACTGTTAAACTTTTATTCTGTTGTTGTGGGGGCCTATACTGTTTGGAAACATACGTTGGATCACTTCACTATACACGATAGTCTTGTACGCGTAACTTGTGTTGCTTTTGCAAATTGTGCATGTTGTCTATAAAATACGATTACATGGTTAACTTGGTATCCCATGTAACTATGTGTTTCTCCAAACTCCCAGTCATAACATAAAAGGTTCGATCATTCCGCAGTTTGGGGGAAGTGTTAGGGGCATATATGTCCCAATTTGCTGTACAATCAATTCTAATTCCTCTATATGTGAATTTGTGCAGAATTTTTCTATATGGCTTCCAAACGACAACGTGGAGACGGTTCCGGTTCCACCTCGGCTCCTCAGAGATTTGATAGTCGACGATTTGTCTCCGCCGAGGCACAGGAACACTACAATAAGATGGCCACTCGGTCATTAGTCCCCGAACGTGGTCTACGTCCCGATCAAACCAAGGATGGAGGAATAGCAGTGATGATTGCTAAACGAAATTGGTTCTCCCTCACCGAACAACCTGACCCGGCAGTGATCGCCGTCGTGAAAGAATTCTATGCCAACATTTCAGAACATGATCACTATGCAGTGTTTGGGCGGGGAAAATCCGTGGAAATCAGCGAGGAGGATATAAATGGGTGTTATCAACTACCATTAGAGGGCCTTAATGATGAATATGCTAGACTCGTGAGTGATGGACCGGACTACGAAAAGATTATTCGGGAGCTGTGTCAACCGGGCACCACATGGACCGTGCATGAGCGTGGCAGCATGACCTTCCCATATTCTCACCTCAGTCTATATGGGAAGGCGTGGTATGCCTTCATCTGTGCCAAACTCATGCCATGCACGTATGTGAGCCATGTTACAGAAGAAAGAGCGGTGCTGCTATACTCTATTATTCAAGGCTTGCAGATAGATGTCGGACACGTCATTCAGCAGTCTATTCTCCAAGCATCCCGAGGAGGGACCACAGGAGGGTTACCACATCCGTCTCTCATCTGCGTTTTGTGTGCTAAGTTCGGGGTGAAATGGAAATCGGATGAGATGATCCAAACGCCTATGCCAGTTTTGGACTACAAGTTGATCAGCAGGTATAAAGTGTGGACGGGTGGGGCAAATCACCCTAGGGGATTGGGTTTCATAATTCCCCAAGTTGTACCGACACAAGCCCCACCACCTCAAGCTCCACCTACTTATGGTCCATCTACATTAGCTCATCGTGGTGTGGTTCCTGAAGCAGTCCAGCGGGAGATAGATGGCTGGTTTTACAACATGGAATCCCAGAATGTGCGCTTGTCGGAACGTCAAGACATGATTTTCAAATTTTTAGTTGACCAATTTGCTGCACAGAATGCACTGACCGTCCAATCACATCCGGGCGTTCAACTTAGCCATTTCCCAACTGCTCCAATTCTGCCAGTCTTTCCCCCTTCTGATCAAGAGATGAGCGAGGATGAGGATGCTCCACCCGAGGAATAAGCTCGCCAGGGAAGTCCTCTATTTTATTTTGCTATATTTTTCGCATGAGGACATTACTCTAGATTAGTTTGGGGGTAGTAGTTAATTTTTAGTTGTCGTTTATAATAGTTTGTGGATTTGGAGTGTGATTGTTAGTTTAATGTTGCATTAAGAATTGCATGCTAATTCCAGCTGTTGATAGTACGTTTATTTGGGGGCCAATGATGAAATTAGAATTGCATGAACAAGTCTAGTAAGGATTGTTGAGCTAGTGATATGATTTTCTTGACATGATTTGAATCTTTATCTGTTTGACACTGATATTATAAGGATAACACTTTTGAAAAATGACCATGTTGGCTATGATAGTTTAAAGGGATAGATAATGGAATTCTAAAGGAGGAATGCTAGTGAATTGAAGGAATGATTTGAATAGCTAGTGAAGACTGAATTTAGATAAAAGGTCAAGTTTGGGGGAAAAATATTTGGAATATATAAGCTTATAAAAAAAAAAGAAAAAAAAGGGTATACATGGTGACTAGTCTTGTTTCGGGGCCTTTGTTACTTGAGCAAGTAAGCTCGAGGGGATTGTCTTTACACCTAGTGCCCTAAGGTCTTTTATGGTCTAGTAGTCGTTGGTCGAAATCTCACTAAGGGGTAACACTGTTAGCCTAATGGGATGAGACATTGCACAGTCATTTATGTATATTTTATATATATATATATATATATTATATATATATATATATATATATATATATAAATACAAATGCAGCGAGAAAAGTGCAAAAGCCCCCGTTATAAAAAAAAAGAGAAAAAGAAAAGCATAAGTATTCCATTTTGACTCTTGAATTCGGGTAATTGTTTGATTTCAGTTGAAACAAGTATATTTGATGAGTTCTCAAATTTACACTGTATGAAGCTTGCTAAGAAATTTATTATCTTTCATATTTTTGCCTTTCATGGGTTAGCATGGTTGTTGAACACACACTCACAATAACAGTAATAACAGATTTAGATTCGTTGATTGTTGGGATATCATTGATCTGTGTTCATATGATGTATTAGCATGTTTTTGTGATTTTTCTGAGGCCTATGGATAAACGTGAGCTATTGGATTGCTAAAATTACGTTTATTTAGTTAGTTGCATTTGCATGAGTTGTCGTTTCTATATTGTTATTATTATTTTGTGTTTGTTGCTTGAGGACATGCAACGATTTAAGTTTTGGGGTATTTGATGATTGAGTAATATACCCATAAATCGGATATACTTGGGTTTAAATTGTTGTATCTTCGAGTCATTTAGGAATGTTTTTACTGCGTGTATGTGTTATTTTGCAGATTTGGGAGCTGCAGGAGCGAACGGGGGAATTAGAGTTAAAAAGGGCAAAATGGTAATTTTCGGCAGGACAGCGCTGGGGCGCTGTAAACAGTACTAATCCCAGCGCCGGGGCGCTAGGCCGTGTCAGCAGTTGACCGAGACGCGAGCATTGACTTTCGGCTGACTTGATTATTGAAGGTTATTTAAAGCCTAATTGGATTGGGATTGTGTGAAGCTATAAAAGGAGATGAAGTGCTGAATCTAATTATTCATTCAATCATTCATTCATTGGAGGCTACACAAGGATTACTTGAAGACTAAGAATTGGCTACAGAGTTTTCTTCTTCTTCTCCTTATTTTCAATTTGTAATTCTTTAAGGATGTTTTACAAACGATTATTGATTTTTATTTCCGTTATGAACTAATTCTTTAATTAAGATTTCAATTGAACCTTTTATGGCTATAAATTAGTTATTCAGTTTATTCCAATTATTTATGTTGAAGTGAATTATTTATCATGCCTTGCATCTATTGATTGATTATTTGGCCAATAATTACCTTGTTACTCTAGAAGGAATTGAGAAAGGAATTCTAGGGTTAGAACTGGGTTTGATAACGTGTGACTTAGTTATTTGTACAGTGAATAATTAGGTTTGTGAATAGAATGAGAATATCTATTTACCGCATGTAACACATAAGGAATTATAATTGTAACGAGTTTAATTCAATTGTTTTCCATAGAGATATAGCAAAGTTAATCTGGGTTAAATAGAAGGCAATTGATCACTCGAGAAAGGGCTTTTGACATTTAAGAATTCTTGTTAACAATTCAGAAGACATAATAATTGGGATAATTGGATAATTGATTTATAGTTCATAATTGGGGATATTGAAGTCTTAATCCTTATTTATCGGAAATCATACATTCAAATCTTAGTTTATTTATTTGCTTATTTTAGAATAATATCTTTAATTGTTTAATTTAGTTTCCATATTTCAGAAAATCATAATTTATCATTGTTTAAATAAAATTGGATTGATATAGTGCTAGTAGTTGGAATTTATTAATTAGAATTCTCTGTGGGAACGATACTCTATTTTATCACTATATTACTTGTTGACCGTGTATACTTGCACGTATTCTTTGATTGTGAAAGCAACCAACAGTCATCATCCTCATGCTTATATTATGTTAAAAGTCATCTTTAACTTACGCGCATAGATGAACTTGGTATGATTATGACCAGAGATTAGTCGGTATAATCATGACCGTAATGTGACGAATGACGATGTGGTAAAAGTCCTCATTGGCCTGTAATTCATTAGTGGATAGTTGTTGGTATGATTATGACCAGGGATTATTCGGTATAGTCATGACCATTGATGATTACATGAATATCCTTGGCCGTGGTGCAGGGATGATTCAATTTTATTTATTAAGCTGAGTCTTACCGATAAAGTTTATGAAAAACTTTTTAAATCATAGAAGATAGTAGATTTTATGCTCTACTTGACTCTTCTAATGGATTACTTGTTCCGCTGTAATTAAACTTGTTGTCTATTATAGTCTATCAGTTTAACATTATTGAAGGCTAATGATAATTTATTCTGCATTATCTTAGTCATAATATTTTTTACTGGGCTAGTTGAGCTCACCCTTTGTTTCACTGTTCTCTTCAGGAAATGAGAATATAGCTGGGACTAGTCAGGGAATGGATTGACGGTCCAGATGGTTGCATTAGTAGTCCTCACTATTTTGTGAAATAGTGTGATAATAAATTTATTAAGGACTTATTTTGAGTTTGTATATTGTCTAGAAGACAATATTTGTATTAAAACTCACAGCTCATGTTGTATATTTAAGTTTGTATTTGTATTCAGTACCATGTATCTGGTGACCCAAGATGGGTGATGTATACCTATTTTGGGGGCGTCACAGTTGGTATTAAAGCTTATGGATATGATCCCTGGCTGAGATGTGAGACAAGAACTAGGAGGGGAGAGACGGGGAATTCCTTCGCTAGTATGACCTACCTAAGTTTATTTGTTATTTAATTGGTCGGTCAGAGTATAGGGATAATATGTGATATGTCAATTAACCCTTATTTTGTGGCAGTATTTGAGAATGGCAGCTGAGAATGTTAACAATGGAGTGAATGAGACCGTGGAGACACCTCTAATCACCAACCATGATAATGTGATTAGAGATATCCATATGGTGATTGAGGAATTAAAAGTTGCACTCAAGCTAGTCGCAAAGGTAGCAACTTAGAGTGAGGAAGAAGAGGAAACTGATGATGATTTATTAGAAGAACTTATTGATCAAAATATAGAATTGCAAAATCGTATTCATGAGTTAGAAGAACAGGTTAAAGAACCGCAAGCGGTCGTGGAGTAAAGGGATACAACAATTTAAAATTATGTTACCCGATGTGCGATGCTTGAACAGAAGCACTCTTTGGCAGAGTATAAGATATTAGAGCTGGAATCTGAGAATTCTATGATCAAAATTCTGATGAAAGCATAAACAACTAAACGAATGCGAATGGAGGATGCATGGGTAAAAGCCGCACGACGTGCTGATATTGTAGAAAAAGACGTCTGATCCAATAAGGCCAAAATAGATGAAATGGATTTCTCTTTTTGGACAAAAATTGGGAGAATCTAACATCGAGTTCGGAATTATCCTGTGCAGAGTGGTCAACCCCAATTCAATATGGATCGGAGAGTAATGTTTCAAAGCATGGATCAGGAATACGACGAAGCAATTGAGGGTGGAATGTACTCCATAGCGAAGTTAAGTTCAGTTGAGACGATGGCACCAAAGGCGGACAGGGACAAAAAAGTCGCTGGTTTCAGGAAGAGCGTTTTTCGTGACGAGGAACCCGAACGAAGTTAGCACGGGTTAGTTAATTATAAATTATTGCGAAGTCTATAACTTATTAGATACCGATTCTACCCATTCTTTTATTTCTCTTGCTTGCGCTCAACGTTTAAATTTGACTCTAGAGAAGTTAGACTTTGACTTATCGGTTGAAACTCCGTTAGGAGAAACCTTCATTACCTGTGCTATCCAAGTCTTAGATGAGAGTCACAGTTTTGAATGATATTTCTAACGTTAATAAATTTCCTGACGTATTCTCTGAAGACTTCCTAGCCTACCCCTATAGCGTGAAATCGAATTTTGTATTGACCCCAGTACAAAACCCATTTCTCAAACCCTCAAATATTTTCTTCACCCAAAACGAACGTATAATGCGCCAAAGACGTTGGCTCGAGCTGTTGAAGATTATGATCGTACCATTCAATACCATCGTGGGAAAGCGAACGTGGTAGCTGAAGCATTGAGTAGAAGATCGTATGCGTTTACGAGTGCGATGTTGTTAACACAAAGACCCATTTCGTATAACTTACAAATGATGAAGATAGAGTTAAAGACTCTAGGGACCCACGAGAAGATAACGAATATACGAGTAGAATCGACTTTAATCGATAAAGTTAAAGCCGTGCAAGCTACATACTCAGAGCTGATGAATACGAGGAAGAAGGTTCAAGAGGGCGTTATTGTAGAAGCAAGAGCCGATGAAGAGAGAAAATCTCAACCCTCAATTTAATTGGTCCATTTGAAATCCTCGATCGAGTAGGAACTGTGGCCTATAGACTCGTTTTACCGCTAAGTATGTCGCGTATTCATAAAGTTTTTCACGTATCGATGTTAAGTAATTATGTGGATTACCCGAACCACATTATGGAATTAGAACTAGACGAGATAGCAGAAGATTTAACGTATGATGAGATACGTGTTAAAATTTTGGATAAGAAGGATCATATTCGACACTCAAAGGTTATACCTTAAGAGTTTGAATCTGAAATGAAGTCAAGGTATCCTCATCTTTTCGACATACCAGGTACGTACATAAATTTCGAGGGCAAAATTTCATAAGGAGGGGAGATTGTGAGACCCCAAATTTTATGAATAAAGATTTAAATTTCTCAAAATATTTTTTTAAATATTATGGTGTGGATTTGATATAATGTTATAGTTGTGGGTAATATTTATAAATTTTACAAAGTATGTAAGTTGTTATAAAATATTCGTTTGGTCGGGGAATATTCATTTGGTCGGAGAATATCCGTACGACGACACAATCATTGGTGGACCTCACAACAGAAGTATTGTCGTAGTTAGAAAACGACAGAATTATCTTTTTATAAAAATAACGACAGAAGTTTTACCGTTAACTGTTGAAACACCCGGTGTTAAAAGTACAGTAATACGCGTGGTTACATAGTAGCACACGGTATTGATTATTGATGCTTACGTGAGAAGTCACTCAGTTATACTAAATTATTGCTACAATAATTACTGCATCATATCTCTCATATTATTGATTCAATTATTGTCACAGTATCATCAGCATAATATGTTATATTATTAAATCAATAATTGAGACGACAAAGTTATTCATATTATTATTTGTAATATTGACAATGTCTAGAAGTTCTGTCAAGGAGAGGTTTGGTCACCTAATTGCGCGCCAATAAGGATGAATCCTTATCGAAAAGCCCCCTCTTTCATGGGAATGACCTGGTTGTTAAATATTGCGCGTTATAATATTAATGATGAATAAGTTCGTGTTGGTTAAAGATGAAATTGATAGTTCCATTTTGTGGGAATTATTAGTGTTAGTAGAAATCGATATTTATTTCGATAATAATTGATGTCTAGATGTTATATTGACCAATCGGGTATTTTGGGCAGTTTTCGTGTTAGAGTATTATTCACGGGTTACTATTCACCCAGTTACTATTCACCCTATTATTGTCCACTCGAGTATTTGGGACACTTTTCGTGTCAAAGTACTATTCACGGGGTACTATTCACCCGAAAAATATATTTCTTTTCGGTCCAAATCATTTTTGGGTATAATATTATTCCGTGAGGAGATGTGATAATTTTTCAGACCGTTGGTTGAAGTTATAATAGTAAATCAATATGGATCGTTGGTTGAAGATATAATTGTAATCAATGTGGACCGCTGGTGGAAAGTTGTAATAGTAAATCATTAAGGATCGCTGGTTTAAAGTTTTAATAGTAATAAGTATGGACCGTTGCTTTAAGTTTTAATAGTAAATCAATATGGACCGTCCGTTTAAAAGTAAATTAATCTGGACCATTCATGAATTAGTTACTATTCAGTCCATTCTCCTATAAATAGAAGCTCATTCCTTCATTATTTCTTACGAATTCACTGAAACTCTAGAGAGAGAAATTATAGAGAGAAAGAAGAAGAGAAGTCCGATACCTCACTTTTCTAATATCTAGTTTCTTCTAAGGTAAGGGATATTATTTATTGTACTCGTAAGGAGTATTATTCTTTCGTATTCATGAAGAGAGTTATTTTCTTTCAATACTCGTAAGGGTTGCTATTCCATTCTTTATTATTATGTTTGAATAACCTGTCTATGCGAAGTACGACATACATGGTGAAATTCTTCTGTTATTCCATTCTTTATTATTCTGTTAGAATAACCTGTCTGTGCGGCCTATCGCATGTCTGGTGAATTCTGTTGTTATTCCATTCTTTATTATTCTGTTAGAATATCCTGTCTGTGCGGATTACGCATGACCTGGTTCCATTGTTTATTATTCAGTTGGAATAACCTGTCTGTGCGGTCTATCGCATGCCTGGTGAATTCTGTTGTTATTCCATTATTTATTATTCTGTTAGAATAACATGTCTGTGCGAATTACGCACGCCTGGTGAATTCTTCTGTTATTCCATTCTTTATTATTTGTTGGAATAAGCTATCTACGTGGATTACCGCATGGCGGCAAAAATCCATTTGTGGTTTCATATATTCTATTATACTCAGTTGGTTAAAGTTTTGGCTTCTATACTCCATGAAATTATTGGAATATCCTTGATATTTGCGCTACATCCAGTATCTTTTCATAGAAATATTCTTCTGAGAATTCTTGAATTTTACTCCACAAAACAGTATTATGTTGACAATTTGGACGTTATTGAGTTCAGGATAAATTAACTTATAAATCTTTAAAATTTATTCTTGAACTTGTTTTATTGAATTGTCATCATCCTAATGCTTATATTATGTTAAAAGTCATCTTTAACTTACGCGCATAGATGAACTTGGTATGATTATGACTGGGGATTAGTCGGTATAATCATGACCGTAATGTGACGAATGACGATGTGGTAAAAGTCTTCATTGGCCTGTAATTCATTGGTGGATAGTTGTTGGTATGATTATGACCAGGGATTATTCGGTATAGTCATGACCATTGATGATTACATGAATATCCTTGGTCGTGGTGCAGGGATGATTCGATTTTATATATTAAGCTGAGTCTCAGCGATAAAGTTGATGAAAAACTTTTTAAATCATAGAAGATAGTAGAATTTATGCCCTACTTGACTCTTCTAATGGATTGCTTATTCCGCTGCAGTTAAACTTGTTGTCTATTATATTCTATCAGTTTAACATTGTTGAAGGCTAATGATAATTTATTCTGCATTATCTTAGTCATAATATTTCTTACTGGGCTAGTTGAGCTCACCCTTTCTTTCACTGTTCTCTTCAGGAAATTAGAATATAGCTAGGACTAGTCAGGGAATGGATTGACGATCCAGATGGTTGCATTAGTAGTCCTCACTATTCTGTGAAATAGTGTGATAATAAATTTATTAAGGACTTATTTTGAGTTTGTATATTGTCTAGAAGACAATATTTGTATTAAAACTCACAGCTCATGTTGTATATTTAAGTTTGTATTTGTATTCAGTACCATGTATCTGGCGACCCAAGATGGGTGATGTATACCTATTTTGGGGGCGTCACAGAATACATAACGTATTTCACGTTTCAGTGCTACGTCCTTACAAACCGGATTATAAACACGTGATAGAATTTGAGCCTATTCAAATCGAGAAGGACTTAACATACGAAGAGATGCTAATTCAAATCATCGATAGAAAAGAGCAAGTTCTGCGAAACAAGGTTATATCGTCAGTAAAGGTATTATAGAAAAACCACGATGCTGAAGAAGCAACGTGGGAATTGGAAGAGAAGATAATGGAGGATTACCCTCATTTGTTTGTGTAGTGTAAGGCGAGATTCTGGGGATAAAATCTTTATAAGGGGGGAAGAATGTAACGACCGAAAAATTCGGATCCTTTGTAAAATACTTGAAAGAATTAAATAAGGAATAAAATAATATTATTTGTTATTATTATGTGTTAACCAGATGTATGTCGTTCTATAACCTAGAAACGTCGGAACATCGTAGTATTTGAACCACGTGAAGAAATTAAAGTGTTTGAATTTCCAAGAGAAAAATAAAAGTTTTCCGAGAAGGTTTTTGAAAAACACTATTCACCGTTTACCGCTCGGGAATTATTTTTGAACTTTCGAGAAATACGTAACGTTATAATATCAATGTGAGATGAATTATGTAATAATAATCTAAGTATGGAAAACGAAATATTTCACATGCGGACTTAGTTCATGAACGTTAGGAAAATCAAGTATTAATAATCGTATATAATGATCGTATGATATGTATGTATTGTGCGAGGTAGTATATGTGAGTATGATACGAAGTATTATACAAGTATATGGGAATGATGGTAATTCGTATATTATGATTTAGTATACGAGTTAGAGTACGAGATTTATACATATAGTATAGGTTATAAGACTTTTAATTAAATGGAATGAACTAATAGGATTGTGTAGTAATGAAAGAGTCCAATATAAATTGGATGTGCAAGCCCAAGTGTTTGATAATTAAAGGTCCAAGCTAAAGTAATGAAAGTCCAATATGAATAAGCTAAACTAATTGATGCAAGCTCAATGTCATGATCCATTGGATAACTAGGATCCATGGAGCAACCAAGGTTAATGTGGGTTAAACTTGATGATCAAGTACTTTATGTGATTGTGACACCCCCAAATCTGAGTACTTCGATTCCACGGGATTTGGTGTTCACTGTACAAATATCATCTATCTATCTACCCATAATAAATGCAAACCATGCAATAGATAGAAATAAAATCATCTCCTTAAAAGGATTACAACATTCGAATAATAAATAAAATCCTAGGTTAAACTAACCTTAAACATCTGTGCGGAATCATAAACAAATAAGTCTTAAGTAACATCATTAAATCAAGTCTAAACATAATTACATCATCAAATAAATAACAAGTCTTCATCACTTGCTAACTTTGCCCTTGCCTTTACTAGTGGAAGGTTCATCAGTTCTTTCGTTCTTAACTGCAATGTTATTATTAAGCAAGAGTGAGCACTATTGCCCACACGTATAATAATGAAACAACAGTATAATAACATGCGAATAATCAAAGACATCTGAATGAAAGCTTAACTTTTGAATCAAGAATAAATAGCAAGAATCAAAAGAATTCTGAGGGTCATAAGACCTTGAACTATGTCCTAGGTTATCAAGGGTTATACTTGAACCTTTAACAGTCATAAGACTAAGGACCTTTCTTCTCGTACTTAGGGGGATCAGCCCTTAGTACCATACTGTGCACAATATCTTAACGCTAACGCATAAGTAAATCCCTTTACAGGGTTGTTCATCTCAGTTTGACATTCGAGTCCGCACCAAAGGAAGTTTGGTTTGGATAATTCAATAAGGGTTCTGAATTTTAGAACGTTCATCAACTAAGGACTAGTTGAATCAATAAGGTTCACTAGTCTAATAAGGTTCAACAATAATGATATTCAATTCGAATAATAATCTCAAGAAGTATACAATAGAACAATTACTGTATAACTGAAACATACTTTGAAAAGATAATAAATCTTTAATATAACATTTGAACTTGAATAATAGTATCGATAATTTACTCGAGGTAACTAATAACTTGAGCAATAATGACAAGTAGGGTTAGGAAACTTGCCTCGTGCGTAGATTACACTTTAACTAAGCACTTTCTTTGAATTTAATCCTACATACCATTCACATACACAATACCAGTTAATTATAACTTAACTAATCAACATAAACTCACTCTCTTAGTCTACTTTGATTATTGACTATACTTAGTCAAATTACCACTTTGTCACATAATTTGTACTTCATGAATTATCAAGCTAATTATGTATTCAATAATTCAATTCACATGTAATTATGTTATTTACATGTTAAGCATCTATTTTACATCTCATTATACTTCTAAAATGTTTACATGTTCATTAAATTAACTTACTAACACATTGCTAGACTTAATCATTTTAAAATCTCATTTTTGAATTTTCTGGAGAGTGGCGCTGCAGCGCCACGTTTTGTACTAAGGCTTCGCGCTACGGCGTGGTGGCGCTGCGGCCGGACCCTTGGTGCTGCGGCTCGAGACCTAGCGCTGCGGCGCGGTGGCGCTGCGGCGCGGGACTTTAGTTCTGGAGTTGGCGCCGCGGCGCGAGACTCCAGATTCTGTTTCTCAATTCGCGAAGAACACAGAGTTCAGCGAATTACACATTTCATGATCATTAAATTCACTAATTTAACATACCCACCGGTTAATAATCATATATAATCATTACCCAACCTCTGTAGAGTGTTTTTAACCCATCTAAACACTTAATAACAGATTTAAAGCATGTGAATTTTACTGACTTTGATGTTCTTGGAGGTTTTGAAAATAAAACATGAAAATTGTCACTAAGGATTCGTTATAACACCGAATCCGTTTATTTAAACTTTGGTCTCTTCGTATCAACTTGCATAACAACATACAAGTGTAAAATTTAGGGATAATATATGATCAATACATAAAATATCATGTATAAGGCCATAAGGCCAAAACCCATACTCTGTATTTTGTAGAAATTATATACGACATGTTTTCATCAGATTTATGATATGGTTAACAAAATATATATGATTAGATACGATTTGATAACATCTTAACCCATATATTCATATAAGCCTTACAAATTCCCATTATAAAGACTTTACAGTACTTGAAAACCATTTGTATAAAAACTTAAATACGTAAAAGTAGAAATTGGGTTTGGGAGAAATTACCCAGAGTATAATCTAGAGGAGATGATTCACAGATGATCCTTTCTCAACACTTGTTAATTACACACTCAATTTTCTCTCAGAAAATTCTCAACTCTCTCTCTGAGTATTTCTTAGACTTAGAAAAATAGAAAATAAAAGAATGCGTAATACAATAGAGGGAGAAGGGAACTGATTAGCATAATGGTCAGTTAACCCAGTAATGGGTAACTGCTCCAACTCCCATTAAGGCTATGTTTGGCTAGACTTAATAGATTTCAAAACCATTTAATTTAATAAAACCTTTACAATATAGTTTAAATAATGTCACACTTCTTCATAAAATAAACTCATATCTTATTTAAATTTAATATAAATTTAATATAATAATTTCTCATAAATTCACATAGTCATATATTTAATTTTCTCATTAATAAATAATGTCAAATTATTAACTCTTTAATTAATAATTAAATTAATTAAATAACATCATGCTTAATTAAATAATTCATTTAATTCAATAAGCTCATATAATTATATACTTTGAATAAAAATTATTCTCTTCATTAAGTTAATAAATGTAACACATAATTAAATTAATCTACCACAATTGCATCAAATAATTATTTAATCTAATAATTAAATCATCGAAAAATATTTATTTAATTCAATAAATATTAAAATTAATTACAAAAATCTCGTTCGTCGCATCTTTCCCCCCTTAAAAGGATTCTGTTCTCAGAATCACGACTCAATAAATTTGACCCGTTACATTCTCCCCCCTTACAAAGATTCTGTCCCCAGAATCGCTCACACATAAATTAAGTAAATAAATGAGGGTAATTCTTCATTATATTCTCTTCGACTTCCCACGTAGCTTCTTTAGCGTTGTGGTTCCTCCAAATTATCTTAACAGAATGTATAACTTTATTTCTGAGAACTTGTTCTTTTCGGTCAACAATTTGGACAGGAATTTCTTCGTAAGATAAGCCTTTCTCAAAATGCAGGGGTTCCTATTCAATTACATGCTTGTAATCAGCCTTGTAGGGTCATAACACAGAAACATGGAAGACATTGTGGACATTCTCGAGTGCTGGAGGTAAGGTTACCTCGTACGCAACTTATCCGATTCTTCTCAGTACTTCAAAGGGTCCAATAAATCTTGGGCTCAATTTCTCTTTCTTTCCAAACCTGATCTTCCCCTTCCAGGGAGAGACCTTCAAGAAAACATAACTACCTGATTCAAACTCGATATTTTTACGATGTGGATCAGCGTATTTCTTCTGTCGATCTTGAGCCGCTACCAGTCGTGCTCGGATCACTTTGACTATTTCTGCCGTCTGCTGTACCAATTCTGGCCCTAGCAATTGTCTTTCACTAACTTCATCCCAGTAAAGCGGAGTTCTGCACTTTCTGCCGTATAACGCTTCGTAAGGTGGCATACCAATACTAGAGTGGTAACTGTTGTTGTAGCCGAACTCTACTAACGGTAGGTGATCATCCCAATTTCCTTTGAAGTCCATCACACAGGCTCGTAACATATCTTCTAATGTTTGAATCGTTCTCTTGCTCTGCCCGTCTGTTTGAGGGTGGTAAGCTGTACTAATTCGTAATTGCGTACCCATGCATTCCTGAAGACGTTTCCAGAAATTTGATGTGAAGCGTGGATCTCTATCTAAAATAATTAATACCGAAACTCCGTGCCTCGAAATAATCTCTTTTACGTATAGCCTCGCCAACTGATCTAAGTTGAATCTTATTTTGATTGGAAGGAAGTGTGCAGATTTCGTTAGTCGGTCAACGATAACCCATACTGCGTCATAGCCTTTCTGAGTCGTCGGAAGGCCAACCACGAAGTCCATTGTAATATGTTCCCATTTCCATTCTGGGATCTCTAACGGTTGAAGTAAACCACTTGGTCTCTGATGTTCTGCTTTTACTTTCTAACAGGTCAGACACTTGGCAACACATTCTGCAACATCGCGTTTCAAATTCGGCCACTAGAAATGTTGTCTAAGATCTTGGTACATCTTGGTACTACCAGGGTGAATCGAATATCGCGAACTATGAGCCTCGCTCAAAATATCTTCCTTAATCTCTTGTACTGGAGGTACCCAAATTCTACTCTCAAATCTCAGTATTCCTTCTTTATCCATCTTAAATCTTGGTTCGGTTCCTTCAGATATATTCTTTGTCACCTTTTTGCATTGATCATCCTGAAGCTGAGCCTCTTTCACTTTATCTAGTAGAGTTGTACCAGATTGCATCTGAAATAGCTTCTCATCAATCTCCATTGGATACTTCACTTCCAATTCTAGTTTCTTCATTTCCACAATTAGCTCCTCCTGAGCAGTCAACATCATCAATTTCTCACGACCCTTTCTACTTAAGGCGTCGGCAACCACATTTTCCTTGCCCGGATGGTATAAAATCTCACAGTCGTAATCCTTGATTAATTCCAACCATCTTCTTTGACGCATATTTAAATCCTTCTGTGTAAAAATATATTTCAGACTCTTGTGGTCCGTATATATTTCACACTTCCCCCCATATAGATAGTGTCTCCAAATTTTTAGAGCAAACACAGCTGCAACTAATTCCAAATCATGGGTCGGGTATCCCTTTTTGTAATCCTTCAACTGTCGTGATGCATACGCAATGACTCTGCCGTTTTGCATCAGCACACAACCAAGTCCTTTATGCGACGCATCACTAAAAACAACAAAATTTCCTGTATCATCCGGAAGGGATAACACAGGGGCTGTACTCAACCTCTTCTTTAATTCTTGAAAACTTTCCTCACACTTATCCGTCCAAACAAATTTCACAACTTTTCGAGTTAAATTCATTAACAGAGTTGCGATCTTGGAAAAATCTTGTATGAATCTTCTATAATATCCTGCTAATCCAAGAAAACTTCTTACTTCTGACGGCGTTCTCGGCTGATCCTAGTTAATCACAGCTTCTACTTTAGATGGATCTACCGAGATTCCATTTTTATCGATCACGTGACCAAGAAATTGTACTCGATCTATCCAGGATTCGCATTTTGAAAACTTAGCATACAATTTCTCTCTTCTCAATACTTCCAACATTAATCTCAAATGCTCTTCGTGTTCTTCCTTGGTTTTCGAATATACCAAAATATCGTCTATAAATACCACTACGAACTTGTCTAAAAACGGCTTGAAAACACAATTCATTAATCCCATAAATGGTGCAGGAGCATTCCTAAGACCAAACGATATTACTAAAAATTCGTAGTGACCATATCGCGTTTTGAACGTTGTCTTTGGTACATCATCTGGCCTCACCTTCAGTTGATGATAACCGCTTCTCAAGTCTATCTTGAAAAAGTATTTTGCTCCCTTCAATTGATTAAATAGATCATCGATCCTCGGTAATGGATATCTGTTCTTAATCGTGACCTTATTTAATTCTCTGTAGTCAATGAAGAGTCGCATCGATCCATCCTTCTTTTTCACGAATAACACCGGCACTCCCTACGGCGATACGCTTGTTTGAATGTACTTCTTGTCCAACAATTCTTGTACTTGTACCATTAATTCCTTCATCTCTACTGGCGCCATTCGGTATGGTGCCTTCAATATTGGAGCGGTTCCGGGCGCCAAATCGATCACGAAATCTACCTCTCTATCTGGTGGAAGTCCTGGCAAATCATCTGGAAATACGTCGACGAAGTTCCTCACAATTTGTATCTCTTCTAACTTCAGATTCTCTTTTCGACTGTCGACTATGTAAGCTAAGTATCCTACACAGCTGTGTCTTAATAACTTCCTGGCCTGTATCACCGTCAGACAACTCGCTTGTCTAGGCGACTTGCTACCGTAAAACACAACCTTTGACGGAGTCATAAGGTTAATACGCTTCTTTTGGCAATCAATTACAACCCTATAATTGGATAACCAATCCATTCCCAAAATAACGTTAAATTTCCCAAGTCGAATAGGAATAAGATCTACGTTCATGATATTACCCTTAATATCCACTCTACAGTTCTTATACACGTACTGAACATGGATTATTTCTCTATTCACAATTTCTATGTTCATGGGGTAATCCAATTCAGTCTTAAGTAAATCTAAATTCTTGGCAAAATCATCGGATATAAAGGAACATGTAGCACCCGAATCAAATAAAATATAAGCATTAATTTTATTGATCAGAATGATACCTGACACCACTTCACGAGACTGGATTGCATCCTGCACCGTCATATTGAAAGTTCTGGCGGTTGGTCAGTTTGTTGTAGGTGTTCCGATGATGGTTAAGGTATTTTCACTGTTATTTCCCCGGTTTCCTCCTTGTCCTGACCCTCCCGATCCCTTCTTGGGACAGTCTCTTGCCAGATGGTCCTTCGAACCACAAGTAAAACAAGCACCCTTCTTTGGGTTTGGACAGTTTGGTACTATGTGGCCTTCCTGACCACAATTGTAGCACACTCTCTTTCCTTTCATACAAACTCCCAGATGGGCTTTCTCGCAGGTCGGGCATGCTTCGATTCTTCTCTTCTGAGACCCTTGTTGATTCCCCGATGATGAGTTATCGTTCCACCTCTTCTTCTGATTAAAATTTTCACCTCCTGTGCCACATCCACTGGCCTTGTTATTAACTTCACCTTCACTCTTCTTCTTCTTCTGATCTTGATTGTACTTGGTCACTGCATCACTTCCTCCTTCAGCGAGGATGGCCTTTTCCAGTACTCTGGCAAATGTATTTAGTTGAAACATTGATGCCTTGCTGTACACCCAAGGCTTTAGTCCTTGTTCGAATCTTCTGGCCTTTCTCTCGTCAGTGTGTACTTGGTACGGGATAAACCTTGCCAACTCATAGAATTTAGCCGCGTAGTCAGGTACGCTCATGTTTCCCTGCTTCAGTTCCAGAAATTGAACCTCCATCTGATTCTGTGAACTAGTTGGGAAGTACATTTCAAAAAACATCTCTTTAAATCTCTCCCACGTAATTACACCTTCACCTCCTCGCATTTTGTTTGCTTGCCACTAGTAGCTAGCCTCAGACTTCAGCATAAACGTTGCAAAAGCGGTCTTCTGGTCTTCTCGAACCCTAGCAACGTCGAAAACCTTCTCCATCTCCATAACCCACGTTTAAGCCTCGATTGGGTTCCTGGAACCTTTGAACTCTGGCGGTCCCACCGCCTTGATGTCTTTAAATGTTGTGTTTGGTAGAGCTTGCGGTTGATTATTCATGGCTCCAGTCAGTAAGTTAACCAACTGCTGCATGGGAGTAGCATTGGCATTATTGTTATTATTGGTTGACTCTTCCTGAGCTGGTTGATGTTGTTGACTTCTCCTTGGCGGCATTTTTCTGTTAAATAAACGCTTATTAGAGTTTTATTTATTTCTCTAGATAGTCAAGACATTACTTAACAATTTAACATACTCATTTAACACATCATCTCAAACAACTTGATATATTTTATTCAGCTCAAAGTTTTAACATCCAACTATAGCATAACTGCTATTTACATCATCTATCCTGGAATAAAGAATCCACAGGATTTAAAACATTTAAATATTCTTTCGTTCATAAACACGTCAGAATTTACATCTAAAAACTAACTAAGTCTTTCACAAAATTAAACGAATTCTAATCCTGTCTATCAAGGTGCTCAATAGCCTTGCCACGCTCCTCATCTATGATACGAGACATCGTCCTGCGATCTAACATATTCGATGGAAGTCCTTCGAACTGGATGGGGTACCTCAAAACTCGATCTTGGGCCTCATCCATTGCATGATTAAGTGTAGAGTATGTCTCTTCAAGCTTTTCCTTCTTTGCATGACTATCATCTTCTGCACGATCAGCTCGACGTGATTCTCTTACCCATCCTTCCTCTGCTAAGTTCAGCCTTTCGGAGGTTTCCTTCAGTTTCTTCTTTAGCTTTGCTATCTCCTCTGTCTTATCTTCGGTTTGACCCTTTTCATGGACCAAATCCCATTCTACATTTCCCAATCGTGAGTGAAGAGTCAAAATCTCCCTCTCATTCTGCTCGAGAGTAGCCTGCTGAACAGTCACTCGCTTAGTCAAATCCCGAACCTCGTCTTGTAACTCTACGTTACGGTCGTATAATGTGTCATACATCTCAGCATCACGGTGTACCGTGGTAACTCCTCTTCTTCCTCTTCCTCATCAAACACCTCCTCAGGATCAATCTCAGGTTCATGCTCTTGACCAACAACGGTGATCAATGGAGATGATACCCTCTGCACCAGCTGCTCCCTAACGACATGAATGTCTCGGGGTTCCTTCTCAGTAGGTACTATAGGTACTCGGAGTCCCTCCTCAGGTTGTATAGCTTCTCCAACATTCGACATCCTGACAACAAAATTTTAAGTTTTAGTTACTAAGTTGTACTATCTAACGCATACTTAACACATAAACACATAATGTATTTTATTATCTTCAATGAATTACAGAAATTCATTTCTTATAACTCGATAAGAGTTTTCTATTACTATCTTCTTCGATAAGGCTACTACTTAAGGTTGTTCCCCCACCTAAGGTTCATAACCTACAGCTTTGATACCAACTTATGACACCCCCAAATCCGGGTACTTCGATTCCACGGGATTTGGTGTTCACTGTACAAATATCATCTATCTATCTACCCATAATAAATGCAAACCATGCAATAGATAGAAATAAAATCATCTCCTTAAAAGGATTACAACATTCGAATAATAAATAAAATCCCAGGTTAAACTAACCTTAAACATCTGTGCGGAATCATAAACAAATAAGTCTTAAGTAACATCATTAAATCAAGTCTAAACATAATTACATCATCAAATAAATAACAAGTCTTCATCACTTGCTAACTTTGCCCTTGCCCTTACTAGTGGAAGGTTCATCAGTTCTTTCGTTCTTAACTGCAATGTTATTATTAAGCAAGAGTGAGCACTATTGCCCACAAATATAATAATGAAACAACAGTATAATAACATGCGAATAATCAAAGACATCTGAATGAAAGCTCAACTTTTGAATCAAGAATAAATAGCAAGAATCAAAAGAATTCTGAGGGTCATAAGTCCTTGAACTATGTCCTAGGTTATCAAGGGTTATACTTGAACCTTTAACAGTCATAAGACTATGGACCTTTCTTCTCGTACTTAGGGGGATCAGCCCTTAGTACCATACTGTGCACAATATCTTAACGCTAACGCATAAGTAAATCCCTTTACAGGGTTGTTCATCTCAGTTTGACATTCGAGTCCGCACCAAAGGAAGTTTGGTTTGGATAATTCAATAAGGGTTCTGAATTTTAGAACGTTCATCAACTAAGTACTAGTTGAATCAATAAGGTTCACTAGTCTAATAAGGTTCAACAATAATGATATTCAATTCGAATAATAATCTCAAGAAGTATACAATAGAATAATTACTATATAACTGAATCATGCTTTGAAAAGATAATAAATCTTTAATATAATATTTGAACTTGAATAATAGTATCGATAATTTACTCGAGGTAACTAATAACTTGAATAATAATGACAAGTAGGGTTAGGAAACTTGCCTCGTGCGTAGATTACACTTTAACTAAGCACTTTCTTTGAATTTAATCCTACATACAATTCACATACACAATACCAGTTAATTATAACTTAACTAATCAACATAAACTCACTCTCTTAGTCTACTTTGATTATTGACTATACTTAGTCAAATTACCACTTTGTCACATAATTTGTACTTCATGAATTATCAAGCTAATTATGTATTCAATAATTCAATTCACATTTAATTATGTTATTTACATGTTAAGCATCTATTTTACATATCATTATACTTCTAACATGTTTACATGTTCATTAAATTAACTTACTAACACATTGCTATACTTAATCATTTTAAAATCTCATTTTTGAATTTTCTGGAGAGTGGCGCTGCAGTGCCACGTTTTGTACTAAGGCTTCGCGCTGCAACGCGTTGGCGCTGCGGCTGGACTCTTGGCGCTGCGGCTCGAGACCTGGCGATGCGGCGTGGTGGCGCTGCGGCGCGGGACTTTAGTTCTGGAGTTGGCGCCGCGGCGCGAGACTCCAGATTCTGTTTCTCAGTTCGCGAAGAACACAGAGTTCAGCGAATTATACATTTCATGATCATTAAATTCACTAATTTAACATACCCACATGTTAATATTCATATATAATCATTACCCAACCTCTATAGAGTGATTTTAACCCATCTAAACACTTAATAACAGATTTAAAGCATGTGAATTTTACTGACTTTGATGTTCTTGGAGGTTTTGAAAATAAAACATGAAAATTGTCACTAAGGATTCGTTATAACACCGAATCCGTTTATTTAAACTTTGGTCTCTTCGTATCAACATGCATAACAACATACAAGTGTAAAATTTAGGGATAATATATGATCAATACATAATATTTCGCGTATAAGGCCATAAGGCCAAAACCCATACTCTGTATTTTGTAGAAATTATATACGACATGTTTTCATCAGATTTATGATATGGTTAACAAAATATATATGATTAGATACGATTTGATAACATCTTAACCCATATATTCACATAAGCCTTACAAATTCCCATTATAAAGACTTTACAATACTTGAAAACCATTTGAATAAAAACTTAAATACGTAAAAGTAGAAATTGGGTTTGGGAGAAATTACCCATAGTATAATCTAGAGGAGATGATTCACAGATGATCCTTTCTCAACACTTGTTAATTACACACTCAATTTTCTCTCAGAAAATTCTCAACTCTCTCTCTAAGTATTTCTTAGACTTAGAAAAATAGAAAATAAAAGAATGCGTAATACAACAGAGGGAGAAGGGAACTGATGAGCGTAATGGTCAGTTAACCCAGTAATGGGTAACTGCTCCAACTCCCATTAAGGCCATGTTTGGCTAGACTTAATAGATTTCAAAACCATTTAATTTAATAAAATCTTTACAATATCGTTTAAATAATGTCACACTCCTTCATAAAATAAACTCATATCTTAATTAAATTTAATATAAATAAAATATAGTAATTTCTCATAAATTCATATAGTTATATATTTAATTTTCTCATTAATAAATAATGCTAAATTATTAACTCTTTAATTAATAATTAACTTAATTAAATAACATTATGCTTAATTAAATAATTCATTTAATTCAATAAGCTCATATAATTACATACTTTGAATAAAAATTATTCTCTTCATTAATTTAATAAATGTAGTATATATAATTAAATTAATCTACCACAATTGCATCAAATAATTATTTAATCCAATAATTAAATCATCGAAAAATATTTATTTAATTTAATAAATATTAAAATTAATTACAAAAATCTCGTTCGTTATTCTCTTCATTAATTTAATAAATGTAACACATATAATTAAATTAATCTATCACAATTGCATCAAATAATTATTTAATCCAATAATTAAATCATCGAAAAATATTTATTTAATTCAATAAATATTAAAATTAATTACAAAAATCTCGTTCGTCACAGTGATGGTCAAGCTTTGGATATGTTATGTGATGAGCAAGGAAGTTGAGTAATGAGCAATTATACTTAGTGGTTAAGTAGGTGAATAGTAAGGAGGTTAGTTTAAGGAGGTGGGATGACATAAAGACCATTATGCCCTAACTTTGTTAAGCCTATAAATAGAGGAAGTTTGCTAGACATTTGTTCATTATTCAAAACACTAACAACTTCCAAATATAAAGCAACTTATTGGTTAGAGAGAATAAGCACACATAAGTCAAGACAACCTTTGTTAGATTTTCAAAGAAGAGAAGTACAAGTTCTTCAAGGGTAAGACTCTTGTCTAATACATCTTCATCTCTATCATTGTAGGGTGATAAGAGAAGTGTAACTTAATAAGTATGTATGCTAAGAACATATAAGAATTGATTAAGCAATGGACTTAAGCCGAATAAAGTTATGAATAAGTAACTTGAACCTAAATAAGTTATTAACTTATGATGAACTTGTCATACGATTGTCATATGAATTTAGTATGTTGGATAAAGATGTGAGAACATTGATTAAAGGACTTAAGCAAATAATAAGTCATAAGAAATGAAAATTGTAGTTTATAAGTTGATTAAGTCATGAACTTATGAAGAATAAGTCAAAACATAACTTGAAAATAAGTAGGTTAAAATGACCATTTGATGGTTAGAATCCATTTAGAACTATGATCATATCATTAGTAATGAAGTTTCTCCGGAATTTACACGATTGGACGATAATCATCGAATTCATAAAATTCTCAGAATGAAAGTCGTATTTTGTATTTGAACAACATTGGTTTTCGATGGAGACAAGTCATATTTGGCGTTATAGAGTTACGGACTCAAAAATGGCCGGGTTCTGACTTAGAACGAAAAACGAGCGTTGAACGTTCGCGAATATTTATCATTTTCGTTAAAAATGGACTAATAGGTAAAATTTTAGCAAACGAAGTCAAATAGATAAAATTCTTGCATGAACATGTAGAGTATGTAATTTGTGAACCGTAGGCTCTTGAACGAGCCAATTCGGACTTATAACGAAGAAGTTACGAGTCCGGGAATCTCACAAGTTTAAAAATCTGTCAAAAATTTCCGTGGCTTAAAGTCCGCGCTGCGGCGCGACTTCAAGCCAAAAGTCCGGCGCCGCAGCGCCAAAGTGGCCATAGTCCCCTGCAAACTCGCGCCGCAGCGCGACAAGTAACAAAGAGACTTGCGCCGCAGCGTCGAGTCCGGAATCTGGGCACTAATGTGTGATGCCGCAGCGCGTCACCAAGAATAATAGTCGGCACCGCAACGCCAACCTCGTGAACTAGATAGTGAAAAATGTTTACATGTTGAGCATGAAGAGTAATTGATGAACACTTAACTAAGGATCTTAATGAAACATTGTTAAGACATAATTAAGCCTTAATTATGATCACTTAGGGTTAAAGAAAGTCAGTTACTTATGAACGTAAGAATGACGTAACGAAAATTCGGAACCAATAATAACAAATCTAATACGCAATTAGATTGAGAAGAAGGGTAAGAATCTTTAGAAACCATGTAGGTTTATTCATGACCTAATGTGTTATGTGATGTTATCATCTACTGTAGAGACTTAAAGACTTAAAGTGCACGTGTTATAAACTGTAGCAGACGCTAAAGACAAGTACTCTAACCCTTGTTCCAGTTCATTCTAGACAAGTCTTTGTGATTCATGTATTCTTCGCATGAGTTAATGTCTGATGAAGTCAACGCCAATTCCTTCGGCTAGACTTACGATATGTTGGATTCTTTTAATCTTGCAAGTATGTGTAATGATTTACCAAACTAATATTGTTGTGGTTTTCAAAAGGTGACTGAGTATGCCAAATTGTTTTGTCGTCAAACGGCAGGCACGTGAGGTTGCCACAACTTAAACGTATACACGTTTAATGAATGTAGTGTTGATCAACATAGAGTACTATAGGCTGATCACCTAGACGTGCTCGTAAGCTATACCGGACTTACGGACTTAGTGCCGGGATGTCCTTTTCAAAGTACTTATGAAATACTCATGGTCTTGGATCAGAATTGATGTTTTACTGAATATTGTTGTTGTAAAACATTTTGAAAGAAAAGAAGTGCTATTTTAAATTATCGATAGTACTTCGTAACTATTGTTCAGTTATTGAAGATATATGATTCCTATGACTCAAGCATACTATTGTTACTAGAATTGTTGTACTTGCTGAGAATGCAGCTAAGACCGAATGGACCGACGGATCCGGCAAGGATAAAGGGAAGGCTAAGGCGAACCCATATATTACCTATGTAATAGTATAGGTTTTGTAATGATACTATTTTATATTATAACAAAAACAGATGTAATGGTTATAAAGAACCTGGGAGAATGTTAATATTACCTTGAATATATATAAGACATATTTGTTTTTTGAGATATTTCAATTGAATGATTGTGTGAACTATAGCACCGTGTAGCACCATCTGTCAGGTTGGAGGATACCCAGATTTGGGGGAGTCACATCGACTCTTTCTTTACAACCATTCATGCATTTCAGAACATGAATCATAGAAAACTTGGCTAACACGGAGGTTAGACAGGCGTTAAAAAAACTTGCCTTCAAGCGTCTTCAAATATAATATTCAATCAATTCTCAGTCTTTACAGGATCAACATGATATATTCACATAGCACACTGTAATTAGTTACCAAAAAACTAACTTTATTGTTCTAACCAACTTCTTTCTCTTCTATGACTTACTTGAATTTATTTCGTTAATAAAGCCAATTCATCTTTTTATGCTTCGTTATGACATGTTAACGTTCTTACGTTATTAACCGACATTCGATCATTATTGTTGAAGTACCAACATTGAACATCATTCACGGTTTTACTTATTACATTCTTGCGTTCTTCGTTTAATTCCTATTAAACCATATCTAATCTTCTAACGTTATCACTTTATAAGTGATTTAAAGTCAGCTTTATCATGTACATTAAGTACATTCATGTCTTACTATTGGTTTACCTTCAACTAGAATTAAAACCTAACTTGGTCAACTTTTCTACACTGCTGGCGCTGCGGCGCCAGTCTCTAGTATATCTTCGGCGTTGCGGTGCCGCCCCTGTGCACCAGTTGGTCAAAACAGTTGGTTTTTCCAACGAAACTCCCGGCTTCTTAACTTATCTGTTTTACATCCGAATTAGCTCATTCGAAAGCCCACGACTCAAAAATTACATACTCTAGGTGTTCAAATAAGAATTTGACATTTTCGAATTCGTTAACTCGGAATTCACCCTTTGGTTCATTTTGAGCATTCGTTTATCGTTTTCGAGCGTTCAATACTCGTTTTCTTCGTTATAAGTCAGAATTCGACGATTCTCGATTCCACAACTCTTAAATACCCTATCTCACATGTTGGCATTGAAAACCAACGTTTTCAAGTCACATGACAACTTTTGACCCTTAATCTGAGATTTCTACGTTTTCGACGTTTTAACGACTATTTTCGTAAAATTCGCCATAATTTCGTTACTTGTGTTTGTAACGCCCCGAAATCCGGTCTATCTTCACACCCGGATTCCATATATCACGAGTACATCATTCATCCAACATACATCATTATATACCGAAATATAATGACATACATTCTCAAATCCCAGGCTCTCGAAACCTTATAACCTCTTTCATTACAAATAATGATAATTACATTATTCTTTTCATCTTACACGATTGACTTTCATTCGCCACCAAGGATACATAACTATTCATTAAACTAATCTATAGTTTAATTCTATCATTCTATATTACAAGTCTTCACTTGCTCTTCACGCACATTCATATACTGAATTACACTTCGTCTGGATACCGCTCAGCTTGATCTTTACGGGATCCTTAAGTTGTTCTAATATCGTTCGCTGAAAATATTTTTCATTTAAAGCAAGTGTGAGCATTCAATTGCCCAGCAAGTCATAGCAGTTGAACATACAACTTCAAGAGTTTAACATTCCTTTGGAACTTCAATAACCGAACAAAGGTTATGAAGCAGCTTGAATAATAAGAATAATCTCGATTCCTATCATTTTAAAACATTAGTCACATTCACTTTGAAATACTTTCATTCTCTACTATCTTTCATACTCATTCTGTCTGGCTAGAATCAATAGCACAGACTTAACAATAACGGTTCATGTATAAACAGAACATTCTTTTATTGAACAGTTCAATCATAGAACAATTCATCTCACAGAAACAATGAAGTGTTCACATTGTGGCACAAGGCCTCATACGTTCTACCACCTTGCACAAATATCACACATTTGAACATAGACAGAACTTCTCAAGTTCAAAATGTAACGACCCCAAAATAGGTCCATTCCATCCAACCTATTCTGAGTCGCCAAATACATGGTACAGAAAACAACTATAACTTTATTACAACAATTGTTGTGCAAAATACAACAACACATATGCTGTGAGTTTGGATACAAATATATACCAAATGTGACTCATGTTCCAACCGTGGACATCACCTCACAATGACACCTTACATAAAGGTATAGTCAAAAACTGTTTTAGAAATTAGAATATTTGGGAAATGCTCAAGGAAACCTTCGTACATGAGAGGCCATGCGTCTAGGTTATGATAGATATCATATGGCCACAGAATTATTCTTGGTTGACCCAATAGACCCCAAAGAAAAATGAGAAGATTACTATCATATTCTTCCCAATGGTGAGTCTTCTCTTGACATATCATTATCTCTACTGTCTCTAATTGAGAATTATACTTCAAACAAACACCAAGATTATATAGGTAGTGCTCGTATATATACTCAGCAAGTGGATGAGCACATCCGTGTCTTATGATGACACGAGGTTGTATGTCGTTAGACATCTTGTATGATAGTGGCAAACCACCCTTCCAACGTTGGGTACACCTTACCCTATTGGATTCACCAAATAAAACTACTAAATGAACTTTTCTATACTGCTTTGGGAGAACATCCACAGCTAGAGACCACCGTTCTATTTCCCCGTTACCCTCGCTCGACCCAGCTACACTCTTATTACCTGAAAGGAATTGTGAAGCAAAAGGGCGAGCACAACTGGCTCAGTAAAGAATATCATGACTAAAGATAATTAAATTATCAATAGCCTTCATCAATAATAAATCAGAGATTTAGAACATACGGTAAATGATAAAAATTTCAACCATAGTTGCAGCGGAACGAGCAATCCATTAGAAGAGTCAAATAGACTATAAAGTCTATTATCTTCTCCATGTTAAAAATCCACCAACAATGTTTTATTCCGGTAACATCAATCAACAATTCTGGTCCACAATCATATGAATAACTCATAATCATAACTGTAGTTCTAAATTCCTCTTCTCATCCAAGACGAAGATAATTTTCATCACCTATCTTTACCTGAAACATCAAAGATCATGGTTACACCAAATCACATTTCCTGTTCATAATCATACTAACAACTTCATCTTTGCACTACGGCCAAAGATATTCATTTGTATCACCAGTTGGTCATGTTCATCTCAACATCTGTTCATCTTTGCACTACTGACCAAAGATATTCAACAACATGTCATCTTTGCACTACGGGCCAAAGATATTCATCAACAATTCATCTTTGCACTACAGGCCAAAGATATTCCTCAACAGTTCATATTTGCACTACGGCCAAATATATTCATCAACAGTTCATATTTGCACTACAGGCCAAATATATTAATATCTCAAAGAAATATATAATCATTTCAGAATTTATATAAACAATAATTATAACCATGTTGATCAATTCACCTTTGTACTTAAGCTAAAGATATTCACTTATAAATTCAATGGTCATGATCATACCAGTCAACAATTCAACTTTGTACTACTGGCCAAAGAGAACCCATAGTCATGATCATACCAGAAATCTACCCATCTTTACACTCAAGTCAAAGAGAAATATCATCATTAGGGTTATAAAATAAAATCAATATAATCAACATATAGATTTAATCTCAAGAGTAATATTCATAAACCAACTATAATTTGGTCAGAAAAAGAAACCAATTTTGTCGTGAATAGTAACTCGTGAATAACTCATGAATAGTAACTTGTGAATAGTAACTCATGAATAGTAACTCATGAATAGTAAACTCGACACAAAAAGGTAAAAATTCCACAATAAAATACATACCAATATTTCGGTATAATGATATTGAAAGAATAATATTTCTTAAGCTTATAAATAATTTATTTTAATTGTTTATACTTTACTAAATAATACATTTAATCATCCTAAAATGCCAAACTCATAAGATTTCATCACCAATAATCAAAAACCCTCATCAAAAATCTGTATATACCTCATATATGATATTTAAGCCATAAAATCATATTTTTCAATTTTCTTACTTTACAAAACATATTTAATTCATTTACTCATAACTAGATCATTTTCATGGAAAAATACCAAATCAGTTCCAAAAATATTTTTTTTCTGGGATTTAGCATAATATAGTCCCATAGTGAACATATATTTTTCTCAAAATTTTTAAAAGTCATTTACTATTTTTCATATGGCCAAAACAGCTGAATATTTAGACATTTATCAAAAATTATACTTTTATCTAAAAATTCTGAAATTCACAGAGTATACTCCTATCATATACATGTACTCCCAATAAAATTTTTATCAATTTTGGAGTTAACCACAAGGAATTATAAGCGGTTACTTTTAAAATAGTCTTTTCTCATAAAATTCATAACTCTCAATCTATACGTCCAAAAATCACCATTTTTGGACACAATCAAGAAAACTCATCAAAATATCATTTCAAATTTTTCCAGAATTTTTGAAGGTCAAAAAAATTACGAAACTAAAAAACATAACAACCCTTAAAATTCCTTACTATCCCTTACTATCCCTTACCTCAAAAGAGCAGTACTTCTGATCGGTATGCAAAGCCGAAGGAAACTTGCACTGAATAGCAACTCTCAAAGTATCTAAATACTCACAAAATATGCTTCATAATATAGAGAGAGAAAGAGAGAAAACTTGTTTCTGGTGTGATTTACAATTCTAACTTAGCCCTCTATTTATAGGAAAATTTTAGTAGGCTTGACCTGCAACCTGATGACTTTACCTGCTACTATTCCCACCCACCACATTTGAAATATAATTCAGCACATTTCTTCACCAACCACAAGTGGGGCCCACCAATTCTAGAATTTTCCACCAAAATGATTAACTCCGAAAATTCAACAATTTCTGAACCAGTCATCTCGTAAAATTCGTAACAAATCATTCGTTCATTTTTAACGGTTCAAAATTTGTGGACATATACTCAACTTATATATGTATAACATATCCAAAAATCACAACGATCCAACGGTCGGATTAAAAATTATAACCCCCGCAAAATATCTCAAAAACCCTAATTTGATTTTTAATACCTCCATTCCGACAAAAATACTGATAAAACACCTCAACATTAACTCCTTCATTTTTAACCACAAAAATATATCCCTCATTTATATCCACATAAAATAAATATTTTCTTATCATATGAATCAATAATTAATTATTCACAAATAATATTACATAATCACAATTATGACAACCAGGCTGTTCCCAGGAAAGAGGGGGCTTTCCGATAAGGATTTCTCCTTACTGGCGCGCAATTAGATGACCAAACCTCTCCTTAGACAGAACTTTCTAGACATTGCCAATAATGTTATCTAATAATATTATTCAAATAATATGAATTATTGATATGATAATGGGAAATACTGTGCAGTGACAATTATTGAACAACAATAATATAAAATTTTAACGTAGCAATTATTGAATCAATAAAATAAAATATTGAACAGTAATTACTGTAACAATTATTGAGTAGTGCCTTCTTACGTAAGAATCAATAATTTCAAAAATACTATGCAATACTGTGTGCTACTGTGCAATAACGCGTATTACTGTATTTTAACCACCGGGTATTCCAACAGTGTTAACGGTAACAACTACGCCGTTATTTGTAAAAACTCAAATTTGTCATTTTCTTCACCCGATAGTTATTCGTTATGGGGCCCACAAATAGCTGCGCTGTCGTACGAATATTCCCCGACAGAAATTATATTCCACGACCAAACGAATATTCCCCGACAACAATGATTATTTTATAACCACTTGCTTATTTTGAAAAAAAAATCATATTTCACCCATAACTTTAAACTTTTATCAATTTAACCATTTACTGAATAGTAATTATAAGAAAAATTGAATACTTTTATTTCATAAAATTCGGGGTCTTACACAAAATCTGAGAAGTTTTAAGAAACTAGCATTCATTTAAAACATGAATGAAGTTAGGAAACTTGCCTTACGCACAGCAACAGCTTACGCTGAACTGCTCATTCCAATCCCTATAACACATAAGGAAATAACAAATACACCAATTAGTCATATATTTGACTTACGCATTGGTTTACTTAACTTTACTTCTTAAGGTTCGCGTTCTTGCAATATAATCTTACGCGACTAACTTTCATTACCGGTTTACGGTTTCATGACATACGGAGATGTCTTACTCAATATTTTCATCATCTTTGATGATTTACATTTTTATCTTCTTCTTATAACTTCGCTAGGACTTAACACACATCGCTTCTCTGCTAGTAGTCCATATGGTACTCTGAGTGGTTTCCCACAAACAACCAACAAATAAGTTCCCGTCTCATCTACACTGCCATCACAGTGAGTTAGATCGGTTGCCAGTTTCGTATATACCTTCGCTCTCTGAAGGAATTGTTTAGCCCAGCTCCCATATGTAAACCATCAAAGGTTACGATTGTACCACAACCTAAATTTCCCTTAACTTATACGAACTATTAAATTATAATGTTCGTTAAGTCAATTTCTTATTCCTTATGGCTTTCTGGCAAGTAATTGCCATACCTCAGAACTCATTCTTATCCGAATCACATTCGACTTTCATTAATCTTATTACCGTTCGTTACGGCTTTCTCAAAAATTCATATTTTACGTACTACCTTCATCAACGTCTATGTCATACAACCAGGGTATACTTAGAACATTCGTCCAACGTGAATACGATTTACGAGGATCGTTTACGTATTCAACGTTCACGTTGCTCGTTTCTTAACCTCTCATTCAACCTTTACTCAAGGTTTTAATTACTTTCAATTATTATCCATCCCCTGAACCGCATGTTCTTTGTTCTTTCTTAATGTCGAAGCCATACAGATCATTGTGTGCTAAGACCGATCGTTCTTCGCAACAACGTTGCGTTCACAGCGTCTATACGCTTTACATTCATCTTACCTTAACATAACATAACATCGAAATGTTATTCATTACCCTCGTTACTCAACGTCTAAGGAATCACAATCATAGCAATCCCTCACGTTCGTTTATCGCGACTACGGTCCCCGGACATCGGTTACGTAACTCGCGTTCACCTTCTTTTACTCTCGTTTAATCTATCTACTCAACCTTCATTAAAGGTTTAATACACTTGATTAAGTGTTACATTAGTGAACTACATGTTCATACTTATTTCTTGCACATCCTCCAGTAACTGAGAACTACAAATCTCACTACTGGGCATTGCTCTGCACCGGCGCTGCGGCGCCGTGCCCTTCATTTCCTCTCACGCTGCGGCGCGACCTACTTCTCTCTTCTCTCTTCCCGGGCTGGCGCTACGGCGCCAAGTCCTTTGTTATCTCTCGCGTTGCGACGCCAATTAACAGCAGCTGAGGCCCGAGATCGCGCTACGGCGCCACTTCTCAAAGCTCAGCCGACGCTGCGGCGTCGAGCCTAAACCCTAAAAAAATTTCTAAGTCTTTTATTTAGTTTGAGACGCGTACATTACAATCTCATAACTTCTTCGTTATAACTCGGAACGAGGTCATTCCAAAGCCATTCTCTTCCTTATCTTACGTACTTCGATTACCCACAGACAGAAATTTGTTCTGAATCCATTAACATGCCATTCAATTGGCTTAATCTTCGCTATTCGTTCATTTTAATATTTTTAATGTTCTTCGTTCGTTCGTCCGTAATTCGGTCATCCGAACTCAGAATTTGTTCAATCCTGAGTCCATGACTCACATTTTATACGTTCTCTTATATTATTATGAAACCCTACACATTCGGGTTCATTTACTAACTTTCAAATTTTTGTTCTTCTTTTACGAAATGTTCGCTATAACTTCGTTATAGCTCCGTTTAATCCGTTCTTCATGAACGTTTCTAACGTTCCTAACCAAGAAATAAGCCTCTAACTTATACGCGATTGTTTTAAACTTGTCCATCAACAACATTTATACTACGATAGTTTTAAATTTGTCCATCAACAACGTTCTTCGTGTTCTTCGTTCGTTTTTCATTTTTAATCGATATTTTGGATACGATTTCACTCTTTCTTGGAATTTGATGTTACAGAACACCATTCCTTACTTATTTAACCTACTCATTCATAAAATTCATTCGGATCGCTCAAAATCCTTACGAATTTTTTATTTCCTTAAGAAATTTATAAACTAAATTTCTTATTTCTTATTTCTTATTTTCTCATGATTTCAACCATATGAAATCATTCTCAATATCTTTTACTCCTTATTCTCATTAAGTTATGTTTTTGAACATAAAAGCTTAAAGAAATTTTAGAAAAAACTAGTGCTCGGATTACCGTTCTTCTTTAATCTCCTTCCGTCGGACAAAGCGTGCAATCGAGCTAGCTTTTCCTCATACCTCTTCCATCCGAACCCTCTCTCTTTCTCTCTCAAAGAGTAGGATTTTCAAAAGCTCAAAATAATGAACTTAAGCTTTCTATTTATAGAAAACCAAGGTTAGGGGCATTTTAGTCATTTTTCCTCCTAACCTCCTTACTATTCATAACTTAGTCACCAAGTTTACTTGGTGGCCAAGTGGCCGCCCCACCTCCTTAGCTAGCTTCCCTTGGAAGCTTCGTGCTTCCGTAATTCGGAATTCGTTCGACAGTTCGAAAACTGCGATTATCGGAATCCAAATATTTTTGGATATTTCGTATTTTCTTTACCGATTAACTTTTATGAAATCTTTGGATCTCCGAAAAACTAAAAAACACTTTTCCACGTTAAGCGTTTTCCTTCATGTTTTCCCCTAACATATCTAAACGAATGAAAAATACACCGCAGTACTTTTCGCCGTTTTTATTTCGTCCGATTTCTGCACTTTTTTCGAGAAAAACTTTTGTCGGCTTACTTAATTTTTCACGATATAATATCATCAAATCTTTCGACAGAATGTCATTTCGGCATACCAAACTCTTGGAAAGGCTTAAGTTATTCAAACCCTAACCCTTAGGTTTCGTCGGGTGAATAGTGCCTATTTCGTCTTTTTTCCCAGAAATATTTTGTTCTCGAAAAATTTTATTTTCGTCTTGAAAATTCTTACTCGTTCAATCTAACTCGTAGCCAGAATCCTCCCGATTAATAATCATTCTAGGTTATAAAACGATTAATAAACACATAGCACAGAATAATATTAATAAAAAATCATTTTATTAATAACTAATTCTTTAAATCTTAATTTCTGGACAATCCGGATTTTCGGGTTGTCACAGCGTTCTATAACCCAAATCAAACGGAACACTCCATTGATTCATTATCTACATCCTAACCAAACAATATGCACATACCCTAGCTATGATGGTTTTCAAATTGTCCAATCACAACTAAGTTCACGTTCATAACTTTCTATGGTTTAACTTGCGTAAACCCTTACGATTTCTATTCGATCATGACTTATCATTGTTTTTATTATTAATAGTCATCCTTATTCCTCCTCACTAAACATGCTCCACAAATCTACGATTCTTCTACGAGAAAGAAATCGGAAAAGACGAAGATTAATGTTTACGAGCTATTACCTTTGTCGTTCTTTGCGTTCTTGGTAAACGTCTTATGTTTTTCTTGGAAGTAGATTGATTATGTGTTTCTAGCTCTTTCTCTCTCAATATGTATTGGAAAATGTTTGTAAATCACCAAAAGTCCAACCTAAGCTTTGAATTTATAGGATTTCAAAATGGGGGCAAAATGGTCAACATGCCACCTCCTCTTCAACTTAGCCACCAAGTAATCACTTTACTTGGTGGCCAAGTGGCTGCCCCACATGCCCATGGGTCTTTCCATGGGTTTTACCCATCCCGTGACCCGCCGGTTTGACCCGCGGTTTAATTCTTGGATTGGGCTTGTCTTAAATTAATATTGGGCCTTGACTTGGGTTTGCTTACCTAATTCATTGGGCTTGCAATTAATCTAAGTCCAATTGGATTATACCAAATCCCTAGCTCATAATCTAATTAGAACTAATCGTATTCCATGCGTATAATATAATGACCGAGAAATTCGGATCTTATTGTAAAACGATTTTATTTAATTAAATAATAATAAAATCCTAAATTATGTGTTATCAAGATGGTTGTCGTTGTATGACCTATCGATACTAGAATATCGTAGTATTTGAACAACGTGTATAAATTAAAGTGTTTGAATTTTCAAGACGAAAATAAAAGTTTTCCGAGAAGTTATCCGAAAAATACTATTCATCGGTATTCGCTCGGGATATTATTTTAAGATTCCGAGAAATACGTAATGATGGAATATCAATGTAAGATGGATTATGTAATAATAATCTAGTTATGGAAAATACGATATTTCGCTTGTGGACTTAATTTGTGAATATTAAGTAAAGCGAAATGTTAAGGAATGCGAAATAATTGTATGATATCTTGTGTATTGTACAAGGGAATGAAAACAAGTATAATACGAAGTATTATACGAGTTTGTATGAAGGATGAAATATGGTATACAAATTCTATAAGAATTGAAATACGAAAATAATACATAAACTATAAGTGTATGTCTTATGGGATGTTAATGGACTTGGATGATTGTTTAGAAATTATGTATAAATCCAAATGAATTAAAGGGTTAAGGCCCAAACTTAAATTAATAACCAATGTGTGTTATTAATGTAAGCCCAAACTAATGAATTAACAAGCAAGCTAATGTTGGTTAATGTAAGGCCCAAGGGTTTAATGATCCAAGCCCAAGCTAAGATCCATGGATTGTATAACCCATGGGGCAAACCATATAAATATGGTTAATGTGTAATGACCAAGTATATGTGGCAACCAAGTGTAGTGGTGATCAAGTGTAGTGGGGACCAAGATAAGTGATGACCAAGTGATGTGGTGCCCAAGATATATGATGAGCAAGCATAGGTATTGCCCAAGTCTTTGACTAAATGACCAAGTGGGATTAATGTTGTGCCTTGCAAGCAATGAATAGTAAGGAGGTGGGATGTTTTAAAGACTAAAATGCCCTAACCTTGGAAAGTCTATAAATATAGAAGCCTTGTTAGTTGTTTGTTGGTTGATCAAATAATCTAACTCCCAAAGTGCTTATTTGTTAGAGAGTTTAAGTCACAAATAAGTCATATAAGCCACTTCATTAAGCAACAAGAAAAGAAGCAAGCTATCTTACCAAGACTTCAAAGAGTAAGATTTCTTCTCTTATATCTTCTATCTCTAACATGATAGGGTGATAAGAAAGTGAGATTAAGAAACATGAAGGACTAAGTAATGGACTTAAGCCACATAAGTTGGCCATAAGTCATTTGAAGGTATATAAGTTATAAACTTATGATAAGTTAACTATGAATGTTAAGTATGAAAATATGAACTTTTAAGGAGTTTGTCAAAAGAAGTAAATAAAGCATTTTTATAATCTTATGAATCATGAATACCTAAGCTAAGTCATATGTTAAGAACATATGAGAAATGATGTTTAAGAAACCTTAAATGTCATAAGTCATTAACAATGAAAATCTTAAGTAGTTTGTAATTTAACAAGTTATAAACTCTTGAATAATAAAGTCAAAATCCAACAATGATTATAAGTTGTTGTATCTAGTGTGTCAAGATGTTCACATAATGAATGAAGTTCATTTGTAGTGTTGAACATATCGTAAGAATGAAGAGTTGCCAGAATTAGCACGATTGGACGATAATCGTCGAATTCGTAAAATTCTCGGAATGGAAGTCAAATTTTGTGTTTAAGCTTGGAACCATGATTTTCCAATTTAGACAAGTCATAGTTGGCATTTAACAGTTGCGGACTCGAAAATTACCGAATTCTGACTTAGAACGAAGAAACGAGCGTTGAACGTCCACGAACATTTATCGTTTACGTTAAAAATGAACCAATAGGTGAATTTTGAGCAAACAAAGTCAAATAGATAAAATTCTTGAATGATCATGTAGATTATGTAATTTGTGAACCGTAGGCTTTTGAACAAGCCAATTTGGACTTATAACGAAGAAGTTATGCGTCTGGGAAGTTCACAAAGTTCACAAACTGAAATTATAATCTGGTGCACAGAGTTGGCGCCGCGGCGCCAACCCGAGGCAAAAATGCCCGCACCGCAGCGCGGAACAGTAACCGAGCACACTGCAAGAGTTCGCCGCGGCGCGAACTATTGTACAACAAGTGGCGCCGCAACGCCAAGTACGGGTCAGAGGTGCAATAAGCCTCGCGCCGCAGCGCGAGTTGAAGGCATAAACCTGGCGCCGCAGCGCCAGTCTCAGACCAAAGATAGACAAGAAAGTTTCTAAGTACAAAGAAAAGAAAGTCAATTGGATTAAAAGTAAACATGACTTAAGGAAAGTAATGTAACCTTGAGTAAACATTGTTAAACCTTAAGTATGTGGTATAAAGGTTGAGACAACCTAGTCAAATGTAAACGTAATGGTAATAATAGACCGAAACGAATAGTAATGAAGTCTAATTCATTTAGATTGAAATGAAAGGTAAGAAATAGTCATTACTTACTTGATTATATGTGACCTAATGTAAGGCATTATGTGATCGTGTATTGTAGAGACTTGAACGACTTGAATATAAGTAGCAGACGCTAAAGGCAAGTATTCTAACTCTTGTCTCAGTTCAACCTGAACAAGTTGTTGAGGTTCATGTATTCTTTCGCATGAATTGAAGTATGTTGAGTTGAAGCCAATTCCTTTGGCTAGACTTGAAATGTTGATAAGCTATTCATGTTTTATCAAATGTTATTATCTTTTGTCAACTACTTGATATGGTTTTCAAAAGAAGAATGAGATGTTAAACAAATGTATTTTGTTGGTAAAATGACAGGCACGCGAGGTTGCCAAATGTTTAAACGTGCATACGTTTAAAGGATGTAGTGTTGATCAACATAGAGTATAATAGGCTGATCACCTAGAAGTGCTCGTAAGTGATATCGGACTTACGGAATTCATTCCGGGTTGTCCTTTTTGCAATAAAGAATGAATACTCGAGGTCTCTGACCGGAGTGAATGTTTTACTAATATGATTATGATTGTAAAACATTTTCAAAGGAAGATGAAGTGCTATTTTGTATTATCAATAGTACTTCATAACTATTGTTCAGTTATTGAAGATATACGATTCATATATGTCAAGCATGTTGTTAAAATTATCATACTTGATGAGCTAGTTATGCTCACTCTTGCTTGAACTATATGAATGCAGCTAAGATTGAACGTTCCGAAGGATCGGGAAAAGATAAAGGAAAGGCAAAGGCATACTATTAAACTGTCTTGTAATAGTATAGGGCTATTGTTGTAATAAATGATATTATGACAAAGAACCTTTGTAATGGGTTTAGAACTTGGGAAATGTAAATATACTTTGAATATATAGAAGTTATGTTCGTTCTTTGAGACTTTTCAATTGAATGAATGTATGAATGTTGTACAGTATAGCACCATCTGTCGGGTTGAAAGAAACCCGAATTTGGGGGCGCTACATATAATCCTCTGTATTCTCTTCTTCTAGTACTCATACAATATTCGTATTATACGTTGTACGATTCTTCATACCATACTCGTATTCTAACTAGTATAATACTCGTATCTCCTACGTATAATAACCTAAATGTTTATACGCATTACATTTCCCTTTCAAAAATCTCTTTCACTAACCCTTATGTTTTAAGTCCGCAAGCGAAAACTTCATTTGCCATAACGGAAATATTATCTGATATTCCATTATATCTTCATATTCTATCATTACGCGTTTCTCAGAATTTGAAACCTAAGCTCCGAACGAAATCAGATGAATAGTGTTTTTACGGGAAATTTTTTGGAAAACATTCCTTTTCGTCTTGATAATTCAAAACAATTAATTCTAGCACATAGCCAGAATACTAATCACATCCACACATTCTAGGCCATAGAGCGACCTTTACACATCTTACTTACATAATTAATCAATTAAATTCATTTAATCCACATAATCAAATAAAAATTTAATTCATTCAAAATTCGAAATTCTCGAGCGTTACATTCTTCCCTCCTTATAAGGATTCTGTCCCCAGAATCTAGCTATTCTTACATAAACAAATGAGGAGACTTTTCCTTCATTTTACTTTCGAGCTCCCACATTGCTTCTTCAGCATCGTGGTTACTCCAAATTACCTTTACTGAAGGTATTACTTTATTTCTCGAGACTTGTTCCTTCCCATCAACAATCTGAATCAGAAGTTCTTCATACATTAAGTCTTTTTCTACATGAATAGATTAATATTCTATTACGTACTTGTAGTCCGATTTATACGGACGCAACACTGACACGTGAAATAAATTGTGTATTATTTCCATCACTGGAGGTAAAGCTACTTCATAAGCTACCTCTCCTACCCTTCTTAAAATTTCAAAAGGTCCTACAAACCTTGGACTTAACTTCCCTTTCTTCCCAAAACGTATATTCCCTTTCCAAGGTGACACTTTTAGAAAGACATACGATTCTACTTCAAACTCCATCTTCTCTCGATGAGGATCTGCATACTTTCTTTGTCTATCTTGAGCCGCTACCAATCGAGTTCTTATCAGCTTAACCATGTCTGCCATTTGTTGTACCATCTCAGGTCCCAACATTTGACGTTCACCTACTTCATCCCAGTAAAGTGGTGTTCTGCACTTCCTCCCATACAACTCTTCGTAAGGCGGTATGCCTATACTAGCGTGAAAACAATTGTTGTAAGCGAATTCCACCAAAGGCAGATGTTCGTCCCAACTCCCCTTGAAATCCATAATGCAAGATCTTAACATATCTTCTAGCGTTTGAATTATCCGTTCACTTTGTCCATCCGTTTGTGGATGAAACGCCGTACTTAATCTCAAATGTGTTCCCACTTGCTCTTGTAAACTCCTCCAAAAGTTCGACGTGAATCGTGGATCAAGATCGGACACAATCGAAACAGGTACTCCATGTCTAGAAATAATTTCCTTGACATATAGTTTAGCTAGCTGCTCTAGGTTATACCTAACTCCTATTGGTAGAAAGTGAGCCGATTTCGTTAATCGATCCACTATTACCCAAATAGCATCGTATCCTTTTCTCTTTATTAGAAGTTCGACCACAAAGCCCATGGTGATATGCTCCCATTTTCACTCCGGAATCTCTAATGGATGCAATAACCCACTCGGTCGTTGGTGTTCAGCCTTAACTTTCTGACAAGTTAAGCACTTACTAACATATTCTGTGATCTCCCTCTTCATGTTCAGCCACCAAAAGTTCTGACGAAGGTCTTGATACATCTTAGTACTACCCGGATGTATCGAGTACCTCGAACTATGGGCCTCCCACATAATCTCTTCTTTCAACTCAGAATTATTCGGAACTCAAATTCTTCCTTCAAAATGAAGTAAACCTTCTTTATCAAGGTTATACTTAGTCTTCACATCATCCTTCATTATCTTTTTCATTCGCTCACATTCTTCAGTACCTATTTGTACTTCCTTAACCGGTTCCAATATCGTTGGTCGAGTCTCTATTGGGAATAACATCTCTGCCGTTTCACTTGACAACTTAACTTCTAACTCCATCCTTGCCATATCTGTTATTAACTCATTTTGAGTCATTAACATTAACATCTTTTCCATACCCTTCCTACTTAACGCGTCGGCTACTACATTCGCCTTTCCTGGATGATATATAATATCACAGTCATAATCTTTTATCAACTCTAACCACCTTCTCTACCTCATATTCAACTCCTTCTGTGTGAAGATATATTTCAGACTTTTATGGTCCGTGTATATCTCATACTTATCCCCGTATAAATAATGCCCCCATATTTTTAAGGCAAAGACTACAGCTGCCAACTCTAGGTCATGAGTAGGATAGACCTTCTCATAATCCTTTAACTGGCGTGACGCAGACACAATGACCTTGCCATGCTGCATGAGCACGCAACCCAGTCCTCTATGTGAAGCATCACTATAAACTACAAAATTTCCCGTATCATCTGGTAAGGATAATACATGTGCCTCACTTAACCTCCTTTTTAGTTTTTGATAACTATTTTCACACTTTTCTGTCCACTCATACTTCACCGACATTCTCGTCAGATTCGTCAACGGAGTAGCTAATTTATAAAATTCCTGAATGAACCTCCTATAGTATCCCGCTAACCCCAGAAAACTCCGAACCTCGGTTGGCATTTTCAGTTGCTCCCACTCATTTACTTCTTCCACCTTCACTGGATCTACGAATATGCCATCTTTATCTATAACATGTCCTAGAAACTGCACTCGTTCAAGCCAAAATTCACACTTAGTGAATTTCGCATATAACTTCTCCCTCCGTAGTGTTTCCAACACTATTCTTAAATGTTCAGCATGATCTTCTGGCGTCTTTGAATAGACTAGAATATCATCAATGAACACTACAATGAACATGTCCAAATACTTTTTGAACACTCTATTCATCATATCCATAAATGCGGCTGGCGCATTTGTCAACCCAAAAGACATAAGCAGAAACTCGTAGTGCCCATAACGAGTTCGGAACGCGTCTTAGGTACATCCTCCTTCCTTACTTTCAGTTGATGATACCCCGTACGCAAATCTATTTTAGAAAAATACTTTGCCCCTTTCAACTGATCAAATATATCATCGATCCTGGGCAACAGGTATTTATTCTTAATTTTTAACTTGTTCAACTCTCGATAGTCGATACAAAGTCGTAACGACCCATCCTTCTTCTTTACAAACAATACCGGGGCTCCCCACGGAGACACACTCGGTTGAATGTACTTTCTATCTAATAGTTCCTGTAATTGAACCATTAACTCCTTCATTTCTACCGGCGCCATTCTATATGGTCCCTTTGAAACTGGTGTCGTACTCGGCAGCAAATCAATAACAAATTCTACATCCCTATCTGGAGGAATACCGGGTAACTCCTCCGGAAACACATCCGCAAACTCTTGAACTACCACTATCTGTTCCAATGATGCTCCCACTCTTTGGGTATCCACAACATGGCACAGGTAACCCTTACACTCCTTCTGAAACATCTTCCTAGCTTGTGTCATAGTTAGACAACAAGAACGTCCTGGTGATTTATTTCCATAAAACACCACCTCAGGTTTCTTAGAAAGCCTTAGGTGTACACTCTTTCTATGATAATCTATTATCGATCTATGGTTAATTAACCAATCCATACATAGAATTACATCGAATTCTCTTAACCTTATCGGTAAAAGATCTACTAATAATCTGTTACCCTAATATCTACGAAACAATTCCTATGAATGTGTTCAATGGGAATTATCTCTTCGTTTGCTACCTTAACGTCTAAAGGTAGTTCTAGCTTTTCAAGATTTAATCCTAGTTGTTTAGCAAATCCACATGCTATAAAAGAACAAGTAGCACCCGAGTCAAATAAAACATAAGCATTTATTTCGTTGACTGGAATGATACCTGCTACTACATCCGCTAATGCAACCACATCTTGGACAGTCATATTAAACGTTCGGGCTGAGGGTCTACCCAATGATAGTGTTGGCCCAGTAACGGATAAATTACCACTACCAGAACCCTTACTACCCTCTGCCCCCTTCTTCAGGAAATTTCTTGCCATGTGGTCCATCGACCCACATATAAAACAACCACGTCTTTTCTTAGGATTAGGACAGTTGGGTGATATGTGACCCTCCTGTCCACAATTATAACAACCTGTTTCCCCTTTTTGACACTCCTAGATGAGTCTTGCCACATGTCTTGCACGCCTCCATCGTACGTTTAGGATCCCCTTGTTTCACCTTAGTATTCTCGGAGTTAAAATTCTTTCTTTAAGGCATATTGCCACTACCACTGGCAACCTCTGCCTTATTTCCTCCCTCTCCCTTACTCTTATTCTTTCGTTCCTTGTGGTATTGGGCCAACGCCTCACTACCACCCTCTGCTATTATTACCTTTTCCAGAATAGTCCCATATAAAGCTCTGGAAAACCGAAATCCTACTATAGAGCCAGGGTTTTAGACTTTGTTCAAACCTACGAGTCTTCCTCTCCTCCGTGTCAACTTGGTGTGGAGCAAACCTTGCCAATTCATTGAATTTGGCCGCATATTAGGGAACCGTCATGTCCCCCTTCTTAAGTTCTAAGAACTTAATTTCCATCATCCCTTGCATGCTAGTAGGGAAGTACTTCTCGAAGAATACCTTCTTGAACTGTTCCCATTTAACAACATCAGCTCTAGCCCCACCCTGGTGAGCCTCCCACCAGTAGTTGGCTTCCCCCTTCATCATGTAGGTCGCAAAAGAAGTCTTTTGCGCCTCAGCTACGTTTGTAATAACAAACGCCTTCTCTATTTCCTCGACCCATGTCTGGGCCTCCATTGAGTCCGTCGTTCCCTTGAACTCAGGTGGACCTACACTTTTAAATTTCTTAAAGGAAGCTGTTCGGGCTACCCTAGGTCCTGCGGGTGCTCTACCCCCAGCTTGGTTAAATGCAGCCGTTAATAAATTAACAAACTCTTGCTTAAGGTTATTTGGACCCCCCTGATTATCGTTATGCGATTCCGCCTCTTGATTACATTGTTTTCTTCTTGGTGGTATTTCTAATTAAATAAATAAAGTCCCTTTATTACTTATTTGCTTACTTATTTATTAGTCGTTGAACAACTAAACAATAACTCATACACAACAAGGCACATTAAATTAAAACTTCATTATATTAAGATGCTTCTTCATCGTCAAAACTATATACAATTTACTTTCCATAGCAAAAAGCTATTACATTTATATCCCGCGATTGACTTTCACAAAAAAATGGGATTTACAAAAAGACTACCCTTTAATTATACAAAAGAGGGTTTTATGTCACTACACAAAAATATTTACCATTCTAACTTCTAATATTGCCTAACAGCATTCTCATGCTTCTCATTCGCTAGAATCGACACAATATCTCAACTTATACTATGTCGAATCTGTCCTGACTCAATAGAATAACAATCTATTTTAAGCTTGAAATCCTCGTGCGCACTGTCATTAATATATGGCATTCGTGCTATCTTCTAGTCTTTCTCAACCAGTTTCTTACGAAGTTCTATGACCTCGTTCTTATAGTCTCTGTCCTTATTTGTTATGAGCACCTTCTCATCATGCTTTATCACAAAGTCTGACTCTATAGACTCTGCAAACTCCTTGGCCCCATAGAGATCACTGATCTCCTCTTTCTGGTGCTGCATCATATTGTGCAGTTGCACGTTACGGTCAAGCACTAAGATACATTGCCCTCATCGTCTCTGTAGGTGTTGACTCTAAGGCAGGCATCACCGTATTAACCGATGTTACCTCCATATCATCCTCCACATCTATCATCATATTCAGATATGATGCTAATCCCATGGTCTCCTCGGAATAGTCCTCCTCTGAAAAATACTCCTAGGGCTCTGATTCTTCTAGAATCACTAAAGGTATCTCCGTTACAGGCATAGGTACTGGCTCTTTTCTATTCATGGACTCCTCGCTCACCACATGTATATCCCTATACATCAAGCTATCGATTGACATCTACAATAACACATAACAAGTTGATTAGTACATAATACACAATAATATAGCACAAATCACATTTAATCCATTTAAGGTTACTTTCCATCTTTTAAATCTTTTGGTACTGAGTTTCCTCAATACCTTATTAACTCATTTGACTTGAGTTAACTTCCTTCAGACTTTTCCTTTCCTAACGAGGTTATTAGCCTGAGGTTCTTCCCCTCCTTAAGTTTTATAACCTAATGATTTGATACCAACCTGTGACGCCCTCAAATTCAGGTATCTTCTAACCCGACAGATGGTGCTCCACGATACTACAATTCACACAGTCATTCCATTGAGATAACAACAAAATGAGTGTACTTACTATATTCTTATTACATTAGTAATAAATCCTTTCCCAGGTTCATAAACCGAATACATTCTTCGTTATTCATAAGTATATTACATACAAATACTCTAGTCTATTACATGATAATCAACTATCCATCTTAGCCTTTCCCTTATCTCTCTTAGAACTCTCAGTTCGTTCGACTTTAGCTGCAATCATATAATTCAAGCAAGAAGTGAGCATAAACAGCTCAACAAGTCTATCAAAGGATAACATAAATACCACATCGAGAATTATATGATTATCTTCCATAACTGAACAAGTAGCTATGAATTACCATGAAGCATTGACTCATACTTCTCATTTCATAACAACGATTCCAAAGTATACATAATAGCTTAGGAATTCTGAACCGGTCAAAAGACCATGAACATACTCTTTTCGTTTTCATACTTGAAAAGGACATCCGACACTAAGGACATCCATCCAGCATTACTTACGAGTACTTCTAGGTAATCAGCCTATAGTACCCTATGTTGATTAACATTCTTTCGTTAAACATATTTACGTTTAACATTTGGCAACCTCGTGTGCCCATCGAATAATCGATGAAAATACTTTTGTTTGTGCATAGACAAACTTACCTTTACATCCATACCAAATACTTGGCATAGGATAACGTTAACAGTTCTATATCGAAAGACTTGTAAACAAATCAATCAATTCTTCAAGACTTGTCTAGCCGAGTTAAAACAGGCATCGACTCTTTCTGTAAAACCATTCATGCATTTCAGAACATGAATCATAGAAAACTTGGCTAACACGGAGGTTAGACAAGCGTTAAGAAAACTTGCCTTCAAGCGTCTTCGAATATAATATTCAATCAATTCTCAATCTTTATAGGATCTACATGATATATTCACAAAGCACACTGTAATTAGTTTCCAAACAACTAACTTTATTGTTCTAACCAACTTCTTTCTCTTCTATGACTTACTTGAATTTATTTCGTTAATAAAGTCAATTCATCTTTCTATGCTTCGTTATGGCTTGTTAACGTTCTTACGTTATTAACCGACATTCGATCATTATTGGTGAAGTACCAACATTGAACATCATTCACGGTTTTACTTATTACATTCTTGCGTTCTTCGTTTAATTCCTATTAAACCATATCTAATCTTCTTATGTTATCACTTTATAAGTGATTTCAAGTCAGCCTTATCATGTACATTAAGTACATTCATGTCTTACTATTTGCTTACCTTCAATTAGAATTAAAACCTAACTTGGTCAACTTTTCTACACTGTCGGAGCTGCGGCACCAGTCTCTTGTATATCTTTGGCGCTGCGACGCCAATTAACAGGGGACAAGGCCAGATCCGGCGCTGCGACGCGACCTATTATGCTGGGTTTGGCGCTGCGCCGCTGCCTCTGTGCACTAGTTGGTCAAAACAGTTAGTTTTTCCAACGAAACTCTCGGCTTCATAACTTATCCGTTTTACATCCGAATTAGCTCAATTGAAAGCCCACATCTCACAAATTACATACTCTAGGTGTTCAAATAAGAATTTTACATTTTTGAATCCGTTAACTCGAAATTCACCTTTTGGTTCATTTTGAGCGTTCGTTTATCGTTTTCGAGCGTTCAATACTCGTTTTCTTTATTATAAGTCAAAATTCGACGATTCTCGATTCCACAACTCTTGAATACCTTATCTCATGTGTTGTCTTTGAAAACCAATGTTTTCAAGTCACACGACAACTTTTGACCCTTAATATGAGATTTCTACGTTTTCGACGTTTTAACGTCTATTTTCGTAAAATTCGCCATAACTTCGTTACTCGTGTTCTATAAGAAAAATCAAATGGAACACTCCATTGATTCATTATCTATATCCTAACCAAACAATATGCACATACCCTAGCTATGATGGTTTTCAAAGCGTCCAATCGCAACTAAGTTCACATTCATAACTTTCTATGGTTTTAACTTGCGTAAACCCTTACGATTTCTATTCGATCATGACTTATCAATGTTTTTATTATTAATAGTCATCCTTATTCCTCATCACTAAGCATGCTCCACCAATCCACGATTCTTCTACGAGAAAGAAATAAAAAAAGATGAAGATTAATGTTTACGAGCTATTACCTTTGTCGTTCTTCACGTTCTTGGTAAACGTCTTATGTTTTGCTTGGCAGTAGCTTGATTATGTGTTTCTAGCTCTTTCTCTCTCTCAATATGTATTGGAAAATGTTTGTAAATCACAAAAAAGTCCAACCTAAGCTTTGTATTTATAGGATTTCGAAATGGGGGCAAAATGGTCAACATGCCACCTCCTTACTATTCCCACCTCCTCTTCAACTTAGCCACCAAGTAATCACTTTACTTGGTGGCCAAGTGGCCAAGTGGCCGACCCACATGCCCATGGGTCTTCCCATGGGTTGCCCCATGGGTTTTACCCATCCCGTGACCCGCCGGTTCGACCCGCGGTTTAACTTCTTGGATTGGGCTTGTCTTAAATTAATATTGGGCCTTGATTTGGGCTTGCTTACCTAATTCATTGGGCTTGCAATTAATCCAAGTCCAATTGGATTATACCGAATCCCTAACTCATAATCTAATTAGAACTAATCGTATTTCATGCGTATAATCCTCCGTATTCTCTTAGTCTAGTACTCATACAATATTCGTATTATACGTCGTATGATTCTTCATACCATACTCGTATTCTAACTAGTATAATACTCGTATCTCCTACTTATAATAACCTAAATGTTTATACGTATTACATTTCCCTTTCGGAAATCTCTTTCACTAACCCTTAGGTTTTAAGTCCGCAAGCGAAAACTTCGTTTGCCATAACGGAAATATTATCGGACATTCCATTATATCTTCATATTCTATCATTACGCGTTTCTCAGAATTTCGAACCTAAGCTCCGAACGAAATTGGATGAATAGTGTTTTTACGGAAAAAATCTTGGAAAACATTCCTTTTCGTCTTGATAATTCAAAACAATTAATCCTAGCACATATCCAGAATACTAACCACATCCACACATTCTAGGTCATAGAATGACCTTTACACATCTTACTCACATAATTAATCAATTAAATTCATTTAATCCACATAATCGAATAAAAATTTAATTAATTCAAAATCCGAAATTCTCAGGCGTTACATTCTTCCCTCCTTATATGGATTCTGTCCCCAGAATCTCGCTATTCTTACATAAACAAATGAGGAAACTTTTCCTTCATTTTACTTCCGAGCTCCCACGTTGCTTCTTCAGCATCGTGGTTACTCCAAATTACCTTTACTGAAGGTATTACTTTATTTCTCAAGACTTGTTCCATCCTATCAACAATCTGAATCGGAAGTTCTTCATACATTAAATCTTTTTCTACATGAATAGATTCATATTCTATTATGTGCTTGTAGTCCGATTTATACGGACGCAACACTGACACGTGAAACACATTATGTATTCTTTCCATCTCTGGAGGTAAAGCTACTTCATAAGCTACCTCTCCTACCCTTCTTAAAATTTCAAAAGGTCCTACAAACCTTGGACTTAACTTCCCTTTCTTCCCAAAACGTATCTTCCCTTTCTAAGGCGACACTTTTAGAAAGACATACGATCCTACTTCAAACTCCATCTTCTCTCGATGAGGATCTGCATACTTTCTTTGTCTATCTTGAGCCGCTACCAATCGAGTTCTTATCAGCTTAACCATGTCTGCTATTTGTTGTACCACCTCAGGTCCCAACATTCGACGTTCACCTACTTCATCCCAACAAAGTGGTGATATGCACTTCCTCCCATACAACGCTTAGTAAGGCGGCATGCCTATACTAGCGTGAAAACTATTATTGTAAGAGAATTCCACCAAAGGCTGATGTTCATCCCAACTCCCCTTCAAATCCATAACGAAAGATCTTAACATATCTTCTAGCGTTTGAATTATCCGTTCACTTTGTCCATCCATCTGTGGATGAAACACCGAACTTAATCTCAAATGCGTTCCCATTTGCTCTTGCAAACTCCTCCAAAAGTTCGACATGAATCGTGGATCACGATCGGACACAATCAAATCAGGTACTCCATGTCTAGAAATAATTTCCTTGACATACAGTTTAGCTAGCTGCTCTAGGTTATACCTAACTCCTATTGGTAGAAAGTGAGCCGATTTCGTTAATCGATCCACTATTACCCAAATAGCATCGTATCCTTTTCTCTTTGTTGGAAGTCTCACCACAAAGTCCATGGTGATATGCTCCCATTTCCACTCTGGAATCTTTAATGGATGCAATAACCCACTCGGTCGTTGGTGTTCAGCCTTAACTTTCTGACAAGTTAAGCACTTACTAACATATTCTGCGATCTCCCTCTTCATGTTCGGCCACCAAAAGTTCTGACGAAGGTCTTGATACATCTTAGTACTACCCGGATGTATCGAGTATCTCAAACTATGGGCCTCCCACATAATCTCTTCTTTCAACTCGGAATTATTTAGAACCCAAATTCTTCCTTCAAAACGAAGTAAACCTTCTTTATCAAGGTTATACTTAGTCTTCACGTCATCCTTCATTATCTTTTTCATTTGCTCACATTCTTCAGTACCTATTTGTACTTCCTTAACCCGTTCCACAATCGTTGGTCGAGTCTCTATTGCGAATAACATCTCTGTCGTATCATTTGGCAACTTAACTTCTAACTCCGTCCTTGCCATATATGTTATTAACTCATTTTTAGTCGTTAACATTGACAGCTTTTCCCCACTCTTCTGACTTAACGCGTCGGCTACTACATTCGCCTTTCCTGGATGATATAAGATATCACAGTCGTAATCTTTTGTCAACTTTAGCCACCTTCTCTGTCTCATATTCAACTCCTTCTGTGTGAAGATATATTTCAGACTTTTATGGTCCGTGTATATCTCATACTTCTCCCCATATAAATAATGTCTCCATATTTTTAAGGCAAAGACTACATCTGCCAATTCTAGGTCATGAGTAGGATAGACCTTCTCATATTCCTTTAACTGGCGTGACGCATACACAATGACCTTGCTATGCTGCATGAGCACGAAACCCAGTCCTCTATACGAAGCATCACTATAAACTACAAAATTCCCCGTATCATCTGGTAAGGATAATGCATGTGCCTCACTTAACCTCCTTTTTAGTTTTTGAAAACTATTTTCACACTTTTCTGTCCACTCATACTTCACCGACTTTCTCGTCAGATTCGTCAACGGAGTAGCTAATTTAGAAAAGCCCTGAATGAACCTCCTATAGTATCCCGCTAACCCTAGAAAACTCTGAACCTCGGTTGGCATTTTCGGTTGTTCCCACTTATTTACTTCTTCCACCTTCGCTGGATCTACGAATATGCCATCTTTATCTATAACATGTCCTAGAAACTGCACTCGTTCAAGCCAAAATTCACACTTAGTGAATTTCGCATATAACTTCTCCCTCCGTAGTGTTTCCAACACTATTCTTAAATGTTCAGCATGATCTTCTGGCGTCTTTGAATAGACTAGAATATCATCAATAAACACTACAATGAACTTGTCCAAATACTGTTTGAACACTCTATTCATCATATCCATAAATGCGGCTGACGCATTTGTCAACCCAAAAGACATAAGCAGAAACTCGTAGTGCCCATAACGAGTTCTGAACGCCGTCTTAGGTACATCCTCCTTCCTTACTTTTAGTTTATGATACCCCGTACAAAAATCTATTTTAGAAAAATACTTTGCCCCTTTCAACTGATCAAATAGATCATCGATCCTGGGCAACGGGTATTTATTCTTAATTGTTAACTTGTTTAACTCTCGATAGTCGATACAAAGTCGTAACGACCCATCCTTCTTCTTTACAAACAATACTGGGGCTCCCCACGGAGACACACTCGGTTGAATGTACTTTCTATCTAATAGTTCCTGTAATTTAAAGAGTTTGGCCAAACAGAGCCTTATGACTTTTGGATTTTTAAATTTTGAATTATAATAATATAAATAAAATAAATTAAAATAATAAATAAAATATATTTATAATCTATACGTTATATTTTGGTAACTGATATTAGTTATTATGATTATGAAGGCCATATCAGTTTTTAGTTTACGCATACTTAGGTAATATCAGTTGGGTTTTGTTTACGCTTTAGTATTTGCTAAGCCTGAGAAAATACAGAGAGTTCTGAGAGAATTTGAGAGAGAGCTTGGGAAGAGAAAAACAACAAATTACTGTGTTTAGCAAGAATTGTTCGACCAATTGAAGGTATTTTCTTTAACCTTAGTATTATATATATGTATATATATAGAAGAGTTTATGGCATAACTATATGATCTGTGAATTAGATTTTTGTTGAATTGTTGCTATACAACTGAATTGTGATGATTATATGTGTTGGTTATGTTTGAGTTTGTATGTAAACAATAATTCGTATGCTAATTAAAGTTAAAAAGGAAGAAAAGTAATGACAGTATATATTTTCTCACGTGGCTTGCGTAAGTACCAATTTTAGTGGTCAATTTGTATGGTAAACTATAAATTGAGTTTTAATTATGCTAGTTCGTTAAGAAATGAAGAGAACGTAGTTTGAATGAAGTGATTCGGTGTAGAATTGTAATCACAGTGATGATTTTTGTAAAAGATGTCAAAAATGGAGTTTTCATATGAAAATATGGAATTTGAGAAATTAAACTAGTTTAAGTTGGTGTTAAATTGTTCTAGCTGATTGAATATGTTAGCAAACATGTTTGTAATAGTTCTATACCAATTGTCTATGTTAATATTACTGTTTTGTGGGTGAAATTCGTGTTAGTTGGCTTAAGAACAGTGCTGAAATCACGTTCTGCAAAACTAAAACTGGTGCGTAGCGCGAGCGCGTAGTAACCTAAGGTAATACTGGCGCAGCCGCGCCAGTAGTCAGTCACAGACAGTGAAGTCTGCTACTTCTACAGACTGTAGACATTCATTGTAACTTAGCTTAATGTTATGTTAACGTGCAAAGGTATAATAACAAGGTTAAAACAGAAACGTATCATGTGGTTAGTAACTCAAAAATGTAAAGTTAGTAAGTTGTGAGAATGATATGTATGATTTAAGAAACTTAGTGAGAAATGAATAAGTGTTGTGAAATGTACACTTGTGATTCTAAAATATGTATGGTAAGATAAGACTTGTTCTACAATTAACAAGTTTAGCTAGAAATGAGTGTTATATTGTAAGTGGATGTTAACATGTATAATAGATATTGTGATTCCACTAAAATGTGTAGGTGAGCGTGAGTTTTAATATTATAGCTTACGCTCGAGGCAAGTTTTCTAACTCTACCTTGTTATTATTGAGCAAGTTTTCTAACTCTACCTTGTTATTATTGAGCAAGTTTTCTAACTCTACCCTTTCGTTGAGCTAGTTTGTTTATTATTGTGCAAGCTTACTTGTCCTATTTCAATTATAATTTCGCAAGCTCTTGTATCTAATTTGTTCATGATGATGCAAGTTTTCTAAACCTTATTTTGATGTTGAGCAAGTTATTCTTGTCTTTAACTTGTTAATTAGCATGCAAGTTTATATAATCTGATATACTGATGTTGAATAGTTTTTATTATTCAAATTGCTATTCGTTATGCATGCTTAATATCCAATTCTAAATAACCTTGGCTTAATATTGTTCAAGTAAGGTATGTTATAGTTATTCAATATTTATGGTCTTAGATTATTCATAAAGCATAACGTTAATATACAATGTTAATTCACTTATGATTTATTCCATAGCATAATGTGAGTACCCTTTTATTCAACTAATCCTTAGTTGATGTTCGTTGAATTCCAAATTACCTTGAAATGTATCCAAACCAAACTTACTTTGGTGCAGACTTGTAATCTAAATATTGAGATGAACAACCCTATTATTAAGGGTTTACGCTTAGCGTTGAAATATTTGTGCACAATACATTGTACGAAGGGCTGATCCCTCTAAGTACATGGAGTCCTTATAGTCTTATGACTATTAAAGTTTAACTTGAAAGAGTAGTTTTAACTGTGGACATGGTTCATGGTCATTAGACCCTCAGTTGTATATTTCAGAATGTTAATAGAACATATTGTTCAGTCCTATTGAGCCTATTATTTGGCAGTTGATGTAAAGTTTTATTCAATCTCATTTCAAGTGAGCCTTGTTTGCTCACTCTTGCTTATATACATACTACAACTAAAGTTGAGAAGGTCGACGTACCTAGCACCAATAAGGGAAATGGAAAGATGAACAAGTACTGAAGACTTGAAATAATTTTGATATTTTATTATCAGACTTGAGTTTGAATGATTGTAATGAAGTTTATTTATTTTCCGCATTTGAATGATTGTATGTGAAGGTTAGATAACCTGGGAGGTTTTTATTAATGTAATCCCTTAAGGGAAGGATTATTATTCAATTTCTATTATGATTGGATAGTTAGATATGAATGATTTGATTAAGTGAGCGCCAAATCTTGAGGTAATGAAGTACCAGGATTTGGGGGTGTCACAAAAATTCATTTTATTAATAACTAATTCTTTAAACTTAAATTATGGACAAACTGAATTTCCTGGTTGTTACACTCTTCCCCCCTTATAAAAATTCAATCCTCGGAATTTCTTAAAACCACACCCTTACCCGAGTCATCACATTCACCCCTTCTTCACATAATTTCATCCTCGAAATTTTAGCCTACCCTTCTTCTCAACTTCTCTTCAAAGAAGTTCTTATCTTTCAAACATTCTCTCAGCTTCATAATTTATCAAGAATTATGAAGTAGAATGATCAACGAGGAACATAAGAATTCCTTTAAAACATTTCATATTTTTGCTGAGGGGTCAAATTGACCATGAACTCTTACTAGGTTTAACAGCAAGACGTCGTAATCTTTCCTCCACGGTCAGTTTACAATCACCAAGAAAGTAAACTACCTCTTTCATACGTTGGAGATCAACCCACCGTATAACCCCATTCCGGGGTGTGTTCACCTCAGACTTAATCATTAGATTCCGCACCAAAGCAATTTAGTTTGGCATAACTTCTCAAAGAAAATCAATTTTCTTTTAAACATGACATACCATGGAACAAAATTTAAATACAAACTTCTTTTATACAGTATGACAAAACGTAGGTGAGAGTTTCAACACGGATAATGTCTCGTAGAGAGTATCCAAACTCAAATAAAGTCCTCATTACAATTATTATCACACTATTTCACTGAATAGTGAGGACTACTAATGCAAACATCTGGACCGTCACTCCATTCCCCGACTAGTCCCAACTACGTTCTCATTTCCTGAAGAGAACAATGAAAGCAAAAGGGTGAGCTCAACTAGCCCAGTAAGAAATATTATGACTAAGATAATGTAAAATAAATTATCATTAGCCTTCAACAATGTTAAACTGATAAAATATAATAAACATCAAGTTTAACTGCAGCGGAATAAGCAATCCATTAGAAGAGTCAAGTAGAGCATGATTTCTACTATATTCTATGATTTAAAAAGTTTATCATCAATTTTATCGCTGAGACTCAACTTAATAAATAAACCACATCATCGAATCATCCCTACACTACGGGCCAAGGATATTCATGTAATCATCAATGGTCATGATTATACCGAATAATCCATGGTCATAATCATACCAACAACTGTCCATCAATGCACTACAGGCCAATGAGGATTTTTACCATATCATTTGTAACATTATGGTCATGATTATACCGAATAATCCATGCTCATAATCATACCAATCAATAGTACATCTATGCACGTAAGCCACATATGACTTTTATCACAATATAAACATGAGGAAGATGATAATGATATAAGAATTCAATTAAAAAAAGTAAAGGATAAATTTTTAAAAAGTATAACTTAATTTATCCAGAATTCAATAATGTCCAAATTGTTAACATGATACTGCTTTGTGGAGTAAAATTCAAGAATAATATTGTATCAAAAATGATTTGGACATCAAAGAGATCAATTTTTGTCATGAATAATTCTCCGGGTGAATAATACCCGAGTGAATAGTACCCCGTGAATAGTACTTTATGAATCGTACTTTGTGAATTGTACCGTAAAAATGAATACTACTCATGGACAGTACTCCGACATGAAAAACTTAAAATTTAACAAGAATGTGCAGAAAATATCCTTGTGAAACAATACTAGATGAAGCGCAAATTTCAACGATATTCTACGAATTTCACGGAGTATAGAAGAAATACTTTAACAAAATGAGGGTATAATCAGGAATACGAGACGAAATAATATTACTCACATACTACAGAGTATAGAAGACAATATTATTCCTATGAATATTGAATAAAAAATATCCCTTACCTCAGAAGAAGACTGGATACTGGAATAATGAGGTAGCAGACTTCTCTTCTACTTTCTCTCTAAAGCTTCTCTCTCTATAACTTCTCTTTCTATAATTGCTCTTGTGAGTCTTAGTGAATTGGTGAGAATGAAAGAAGAATGAGCTTCTATTTATAGGAAAATATAGTTTTGATAATTGCACGTTTTGGGGCTCGAAATATTACAGTATAATACCTTCATCTTTTCCTTAATTTTTAATTTAGTCCTGCAAGTATTATCAAACTTGCATCACCTCCCCTAATAGTACATCTTGTGAATCAATAGTAAAATCATGTGAATCAATAGTACAATCATGTGAAAAAAATAATTACAGTATAGTACCTTCATCTATACTTCTATTTTTAATTTAGTTATGCAAGTATTATCAATCTTGCACCACCTCCCCTAATAGTACATGAATGTGAATCAATAGTACACACATGTGAATAAATAGTTATAAGCATATGAATTAATAGCAATTAATTGCTCATTTATCTGATAAATTACCCGATTGGTCAATATAACCTCCAAACATCCATTATTATCGAAATAGATGTCGATTTCCACTAACACTAATAATCTCAACACAATGGAAATATCAATTTCATCTTTAATCAACACAAACTTATTCATCATTAATATTATAACTCACAATATTTAACAACCAGATCATTCCCAGTAAAGAGGGGGCTTTTCGATAAAGATTTCTCCATATTGACGTGCAATTAAGTGACCAAACCTCTCCTTGACAGAACTTTCTAGACATTGTCAATATTAAAAATAATAATATGAATAACTTTGTCGTCTCAATTTTTGATTTAATAATATAAGATATTATGCAGATGATACTGTGACAATAATTGAATCAATAATATGAGAGATATTATGTAGCAACTACTGTAGAAACAAATGAGTATAACTGAGTGACTTCTCACGTAAGCATCAGTAATCAATACCGCGTGCTACTATGCAACTACGCGTATTACTGTACTTTTACCACTGGGTAGTTCAACAGTTTAATGGTAAAACTTTCGCCGTTATTTTTATAAAAAGATAATTCCGTCGTTTTCTAACTACGACAATACTTTCGTTGTGGGGTCCACCAATGATTGTGCAGTCGTACGAATATTCCCTGTTAAAATGAATATTACCCGACCAATCGAATATTATATAACCACTTGCTTACTTTGTAAAATTTGTAAATAATACCCACAACTATAACATTATATCAAATCCACACCATAATATTCAAAAATATATTTCGAGAAAATTAATCTTTATTCATAAAAGTTGGGGTCTTACAACCTCCCCTTCTTATGAAATTTTGTCCTCGAAATTATGGTGCGTACCTGGTATGTCGAAGAGGTGAGGATACCTTGACTTCATTTCAGAATCTAACTCCCAGGTCATTTCCTCAACATCATGGTTTCTCCACAAAACTTTGACTTGAGGTATAACCTTGGAGCGTAGAATATGATCCTTCTTATCCAAGATTTTAACAGGTAACTCCTAATACGTTAAATCTTCCGCTATCTCATCCGGTTATAATTCAATAATGTGGTTCGGGTCTTTCACATATTTACATAACATAGATATATGAAAAATATTATGAATACGAGACACACTTGGCGGTAAGTCGAGTCTATAGGCCACAGTTCCTACTCGATCGAGGATTAAAAATGGGCTAATGAATCGAGGATTGAGCTTTCCTCTCTTTTCAAATCTCGTAACTCCTTTCTATGGAGCAACATATAACAACACATGATATCCAATATTAAATTCCACGTCCTTTCGATGAAGATCAACATAACTCTTTTGTCAATCTTGTGAGGTTTTTATACGTTGTCGGATTGTTTGAATCTTTTTTGTAGTTATACGTACCAACTCCGATTCCAACAATATTGCTTCACCCACCTCATCCCAGCATACTGGAGAACGACACTTTCTTCGATACAACGCCTCAAATGGAGCCATGCCAATACTTGCTTGATAACAGTTGTTATAGGAAAACTCCACCAATGGTAAGAACTTGTCCCAACTTCCTCTGAAATCAAGGACACAAAGTCTTAATAAATCTTCAAAAGTTTGAATAGTCCTCTCTGACTGCCCATCCGTTTGAGGATGATATGCTGAACTAAATCGTAAATCCGTGCCCATAGCTTTTTGCAAACTAACCCAAAATCGTGAAGTGAATCTTGGTTCTCGATCAGAAACTATGGATACTAGCATACCATGCAATCTTACAATCTCGCTTATGTACATATGAGCAAGACGTTCAAGTGTATAAGTTTTTCGTATCGATAAGAAATGAGCAGACTTGGTCAATCTATCAACAATGACCCAAATCGCATCTATGCCATGAGAAACTTTGGGAAGACCAGTAACGAAATCTATGGTAATATGCTCCCACTTCCATTCTGGAATTTCAAATGGTTGCAATGGACCTTTTGGCACTTGATGCTCAGCCTTAACTCATTGTCAAGTTAGACACCTTGAGATAAACCCCGCTATCTCTCTCTTCATATTGATCCACCAAAATGTATGTCAAATATTACAATACATTTTGGTACTCCCAGGATGGATTGAAAATGGTGTGTTGTGCGCCTCCATCATGATTTTATACTTCAAGTCAGAATCGTTAGGAACACAAAGTCTGGAGTTGACTCGAAGTATTCATTCTTCATCGATTCTTGCTTCTAGAATAGCACCTTCTTTCACTTTCTTCCTCATACGCATCAGCTCCAGGTCTGTAGCTTGAGCATCTTTAACTTTATCGATTAAAGTGGGTTCTACTCGTATATTCACCATCATCACATGGGTCCCTGGAGTCATTCACTCTATTTTCATCCTTTTCAAGTCATACAAAATGGGCCTTTGCGTTGACAATATTACACTTGTGCCCGCATATGATCTTCTACTCAATGCGTCAGCTACTACGTTCGCTTTTTCAGGATGGTATTGGATGGTATGATCATATTCTTTCAACAACTCAAGCCATCGTCGTTGCCGCATGTTGAGTTCCTTTTGAGTGAAGAGATATTTGAGGCTTTTATGATCCGTATAGATCTCCATCTTCTCTCCAAACAGGTAATGCCTCCAAATCTTAAGCGCAAAAACGACTGCTGCCAAGTCTAGATCATGAGTAGGATAATTCCTCTCATATTCTTTGAGTTGTAGTGAGGCATAGGCTATGACTTTCCCATGTTGTATGAGAACACATCCTAACCCTTTGGCTGAAGCATCACTGTAGATGACAAATCCCTCCGAGCCAGATGGTATCGTCAGAACAGGTGCTGAAATGAGTCTTCTCTTGAGTTCTTGAAAACTCTTCTCACATTCCTCGCTCCAACCGAACTTTATATCTTTTCGAGTCAGCTGATTTAATGGAGTAGTGATTAGAGAAAATCCTTCCATGAATCTATGATAATAACCAGCTAAGCCGAGAAAGCTACATACTTCGATCACTGATTTTGGTTGCTCCCAGCTTTGAATTGTTTCAATCTTCGCTAGGTCAATAGATATTCCATGATTTGATAGCACATGCCCAAGGAATGCAACTTCCTCAAGCCAGAACTAATATTTCTTCAACTTGGCATATAGTTTGTTTTCACGAAGCTTTTGGAGTATCAGCCTCAAGTGTTGCTCATGGTCTTCACGGGTTTTGGAGTATATGAGGATATCATCAATAAAGACGACCACAAAGTGATCCAAATATTCCTTGAATACTTGGTTCATCATGTCCATGAAAGCAGCATGAGCATTAGTCAATCCAAAAGACATGACTAGGAATTCATAATGCACGTACTGAGTTCTGAAAGTAGTCTTTGGAATGTCATCAGTTTTAATCTTCAACTGATGATATCCGAAATGAAGATCAATCTTTGAAAATTTTTTGGCTCCTTTCAACTGGTCAACAGGTCATCAATGCGAGGCAATGGGTACCTATTTTTTATGGTGACATGATTCAACTCCCGATAATCAATACAAAGTCGCATACTTACATCTTTCTTTTTCATGAATAGAACAGGAGCACCCCAAGGAGACGTACTAAGTCGAATAAAACCGATGTCTAACAATTTCTGCAGTTGGGTTTTTAAATCCTGAAGTTCAATAGGACCCATTCGACATGGGGCATTGGAAATGAGTTTTGTATCGGGTTCAATTTTGATACCAAACTCGATTTCACGCTCCAGGGGTAGGCCAAGAAGTTCTTCGAGGAATACGTCAGGAAATTTATTAACAATAGAAATATCATTCAAATCTGACGTATTTTTGTTTAAATCTGTGACATGAGCTAAGAAAGCTTGACATCCGTTTTTTACTAAACGAATAGCTTTATGGCTTGAGATGACCGTGATTGATTTTAATGGTTTGGTCACTTGAATTTGCATAATAGGTTGATTAGGAATATGAAAGCTAACAACCTTACGAAAACAATCAATTTTAGCATGATGAGTAGTTAACCAATCAATCCCTAGAATCATGTCAAATGCAAGTATTCTTAAGGAGATAAGATCGACAGGTAACGTGCGGTTACCGATTTGAATCAAACAAGACTTATAAACCGTGGATGTAATGAAGGTTTCTCCCAACGGAGTTTTAACAGATAAGTCAAAGTCTAGTTTCTCCGGAGTCAAATTTAAATGTTGAGCGCAAGTAGGAGAAATAAAAGAATGGGTAGAACCGGTATCAAATAAGGTATAGACTTCGCTAGAGTTTATGATTAGCTTACCCGTGATCACCTCATTTGGATTCCTTGCTTTTTGGGAGGTTACGACAAACACTCTCCCTTGAACTACCGATTTGGTCTAATCTGGGACGGCCTTTGATGCCTCCATCCCAGCTAGACTTGACTTCGGTGCATGACAAAATCGGGCTAGGTGACCTTCTCTTCCACAATTGTAACATGCTTTGGACTGCTGCGTACAGTTGGGACTGATGTGTCCCTCCCCTCTGCATTTGTAACATACGACCGACGATCGTTCTCCCTCCTTAACAACAGGTGCTGGTGCTGACGTCCTTCCATCATTATTGAATCTCCTCTTCTTGAAACTCTCACTTTTATTATCTTGGCCATGATTACCACCGAAGTGGTTATCATTTTTGGCATGTTGATTCCCTCCACGTTTGTTGTCACCGCTTCGATGACTGCTACCAATGGTATTATCATTTTATCGGCTACTCTCTCTTGGTTGGGTTGACTCGTTATCGTGCTCCAATAACTGAGCCCTATTTATAACATCTGAATACAAACACAGTTTGTGAAAATTAAGTATTGAAGTATCTCGGGTTTCAAACCTATTAGAAACATCAGCTTCATTCTCTCCTCATTATCAACCAAGTGGGACGCAAATCGGGATAACTCGGCAAACTTAGCTTCGTACTGTGACACGGTCATATTGTTTTGCTCCAACTTGATGAATTCTACCTCCTTCATTTGACGAATACTTTCGGGAAAGTACTTGTCGTTGAACAGTTCTTGGAATTTCTCCCAAGACATCTTTAGTGCGGCAAGTTGAGCACGCTTTACCGATTCCCACCAGTAATCTGCCTCTCATTGCAACATAAAGGTGGGAAAGGGAACCTTTTGCTCCTCGGAGCATCCCAAGACATCAAATATCTTGGTGATCTACTTTCTCCACGTCTCCGCCTTAAGTGGATTTGGCTCTCCAGTAAACTCCGGTGGTCCCAGCTCCTTGAACTATTTAGCAGTGACCATCCAAGAGTTGCCAGTTTTTCCACCTGCATTTTGAACAGGAGCCGCTCTCGCCTGATGTTGCATGAATTGCATAAAACCTCTAAATATCCCATCGTTCATCATTTGTTCAGCGTTGTTATTTTTCTGAGGATTATTGCCATCCTGATGCACATTATCCTGGGTATTGATCGTTGGTTACTCAACGGTCTCATGTGCTTCATTGCTTATCTCAATATTTTCGGATGCCATTTTCAAATATTGCCACAAAACAAGGGTTAATTGACATGTCGCATATTATCCCTATACTCTGACCGACCAAATAAATACCAAATAAACTTAGATAGGTCATACTAGCGAAGGAATTTCCCGTCTCTCCCCTCCTAGTTCTAGTCTCACATCTCAGCTAGGGATCATATCCCTAAGCTTTGATACCAACTGTGACGCCCCCAACATAGGTATACATCACCCATCTTGAGTCGCCAAATACATGGTACATAATTTAAATACAAACTTCTTTTATACTGTACGACAAAACGTAGCTGAGAGTTTTAACACGGATAATGTCTCGTAGAGAGTATCCAAACTCAAATAAAGTCCTCATTACAATTGTTATCACACTATTTCAGTGAATAGTGATGACTACTAATGCAAACATCTGGACCGTCACTCCGTTCCCCGACTAGTCCCAGCTACGTTCTCATTTCCTGAAGAGAACAATGAAAGCAAAAGGGTGAGCTCAACTAGCCCAGTAAGAAATATTATGACTAAGATAATGCAGAATAAATTATCGTTAGCCTTCAACAATGTTAAACTGATAAAATATAATAAACATCAAGTTTAACTGCAGAGGAACAAGCAATCCATTAGAAGAGTCAAGTAGAGCATGATATCTACTATCTTCTATGATTTAAAAAGTTTATCATCAATTTTATCGCTAAGACTCAGCTTAATAAATAAACCACATCATCGAATCATCCCTACACTACGGGCCAAGGATATTCATGTAATCATCAATGGTCATAATTATACCGAATAATCCCTGGTCATAATCATACCAACAACTGTCTATCAATGCACTACAGGCCAATGAGGATTTTTACCACATCATTTGTAACATTACGGTCATGATTATACCGAATAATCCATGCTCATAATCATCAATAGTACATCTATGCACGTAAGCCACATATGACTTTTATCACAATATAAACATGAGGATGATGATAATGATATAATAATTCAATTAAAAGAAAGCAAAAGATAAATTTTTAAAGATTATAACTTGATATATCCAGAATTCAATAATGTCTAAATTGTCAACATGATATTGCTTTGTGGAGTAAAATTCAAGAATAATATTGTATCAAAAATAATTTGGACATCAAAGAGTTCAATTTTTGTCATGAATAATTCCACGGGTGAATAGTACCCGAGTGAATAGTATCCCATAAATAGTACTTCGGGAATAGTACTTTATGAATGACACACGTGAATAGTACTTTATGAATAGTAACCGTGAATAGTACTTTGTGACTATTACCCCATGAATAGTACTTTGTGAATAGTACCGTAAAAATGAATACTACTCATGGACAGTACTCCGGCTTGAAAAGCTTAAAATTTAACAAGAATGTGCAGAAAATATCCTTGTGAAATGATACTAGATGAAGCACAAATTTCAAGGATATTCTACTAATTTCACGGAGTGTAGAAGCAATACTTTAACAAAAAGAGGGCATAATCAGGAATACAAGACGAAATAATATTACTCACATACTACACAATATGGAAGACAATATTATTCCTATGAATACTGAAGAAAAAAAATATCCCTTACCTCAGAAGAAGACTGGATACTGGAATAGTGAAGTAGCATACTTCTCTTCTACTTTCTCTCTAAAGATTCTCTCTCTATAGCTTTTCTTTCTATAATTGCTCTTGTGAGTCTTAGTGAATTGGTGAGAATGAAAGAAGAATGAGTTTTTATTTATAGGAAAACATAGTTTCGATAATCGCACGTTTTGGGGCTCAAAATATTACAGTATAATACCTTCATCTTTTCGTTTATTTTTAATTTAGTTCTGCAAGTATTATCAAACTTGCACCACCTCCCCTAATAGTACATCTTGTGAATCAATTGTACAATCATGTGAATCAATAGTACAATCATGTGAAAAAAATAATTATAGTATAGTACCTTCATCTATTCCTCCATTTTTAATTTAGTCATGCAAGTATTATCAATCTTGCACCACATCCCCTAATAGTACATGTATGTGAACAAATAGTTATTGTGAGGGCCTCAAATCTAGGTCCCGAATCACCGCGGATCCGGTTCGATCATTCTATTCAACTATTACTTATATTTGCGAAAGATATAAATAAAAATTATTTATACAATACATTTACACACTATTCCATAAGGTCGAGTAACATTAACTTATACACAATACATTCTTTTTTCTAATACATATCATTATAATCATACATTACTATTACAAATTTAATCGTACACGTAAACTAAAGCTGGAACCGTCTTTGACCTTTCCTTGTATCCGACGTATTCGTCTTAATCTGCAATGTTTATCATGATATAGCAACGATGAGCATAAGATTGCCCAGCAAGTTTAAGTTCAATAATTTAACGATATATCATGATTGAAAGAATCTGAATAATAAGCTGGCTAAATTCAACAATATAATTGCGAACTAGTAGGAACAAATTTTATGACTGAACAAGTATATAACATGAACAAATATATCTGGACCGTGATCAACCTTTCATACCTGACTTATACATGCAATATGTACAGAGTACAATTCTACAATGGCAATCAACAATGATTATCCATAAGCATATCTGAATGAAACAACTTTTAGTAGAGTTAAGTAAAAACTTGCTTGAACCGTTGATTACTGCTACGCAATTTATAACGCTTTATCCGAAGACCTAATATTAGTAATATAAATCTCCAATATTAGAATAATATCATCACAATATAATACTATTGTATATATAGATATACATAGAATAACCTAAACACAAAACACATAACCCTATCAGTCTATAACACATATAAGACTCGGTATCAAATCAAACTATTGCAGTCTGAGTTAAACCCGACACAAATCTGATATCCCGACAGTCTAGTCGGACAATTCACGAGTTTAAGTTCAATAAAATTCTGTATAAACGCTTAACCATTATCTAAGATAATTTATTAACAGTCGAAATATTTTTCGTAAGCTCGTAATAATTTTTAAATAATTATTACTATTTATCATGAATTTTCCATTATTAATATCATATTTAAATTAGTTAAATACCACATAATTCTTTTATCATTAATATTTATTTATTATCAAATATTAATGAAATACATGTCATAATATTATAATATATTTATAATATCACAAAGTATTTTTAATACTTTAAAATTACCTTTATATAATTTTTAAACCGGTAAATTTATTATCCGATAATTGCTTTTAATATTAAAATATTAACATTTCCATGACAAAATATCAAAAGTTATATTTTATAACTTAAAAATATTTTTGTAACACTTAAATCATTTTTATATGATTTTTAAATCATTAATTCTATTTTTCATAATTTATTTAATATATTTATTAAATAAACTAATTACCATTAATATTAATTAATTAATAAAATTCATCCTCAAATATTAAAAGTCACTAAAAATATTTTATTATACCATAATATTATTTTTCATGTATTAAAATCATTTTTAAATAATTTATTTAATATTATAATTAAATAAATTAAAAATCAATTATATTCTAAAAATATTAAATATTTATGCAATACACTCAAAATAATTAAAAACTATTTTTCAGACTTTAATTTTTTGGAATTTATCTTGTATTTTTAATAATTAAAATCTATTTAATTCGATTTATTTAATAAAATAATTAATTTCTAAAACTAACTGTCGCTAAAGGGGCCTATAGCGACATAACTGTCGCTATAGGTGTTCTTGGTGTTCTTGAGTCCCAACCCAGAAACACATGGCAGTTAACCGGGTGGAAGGTTTGACCGTGCCTAATTCTCTTAATAACTTGTTTCTGAGTCTTTTTGAACATTGATCTTGTAGTATGTATGTAATACAACAAGTTGTAATCATCATCGAAGTTATAACAGAACATATCATGAAGATCTGAGCCTCTAAAAATTTTGACAACGCTGTTCTTCATTTCCGGGATTATTTTTCGTGAGGCAGTTTGGTCAACTTACTTTGACCGTGATTATTTTTCGATTCTGTTGTTAATCTAGGTGATCTAATAGCATATATATGTATTCCATATACCAGTTTATAACAACTAACTAACAATGTGACTAAAATAACAAAACACCGCCAGATCTAGCACCTGGAAAAACGTTGTCAGCGAACTTCTGGGTTTTTAGGTTGCCCAGAAACCCCATTTCGTGCTTGGTCAACGACGTTTGACTGCAAATAACAAGAGATCTAGACATGATTTGTCACTTTTTTCAGTTTTAGATCATAGCCTACATATCACAAAATAGATCCATAACGTAAAACACAACACACGAAAAACATAGAAGGATCTAAAGAGTCTGACATTTGCTTGTCAGACAACACATGAAGGTTCAAGAACAGTTACTAAAAACTTATTTTTGTACATCTACATGATATGGATCCATGATCCAACAGCCTAGATCACTAAGTGAAAACCATCTAACACACATTTAACCAACAAACAACAACATTAACAAAAATCTTGAAGATCAAGAAATTTTTAGGGTTTATACCTCCTTTAAAGCTTGATCTAGATTCTGATCTTTGAGTTCTGATCTTGCTAAGGTAAGAACTATTGGCTTATCTTATCACTCTCTTTCACTCTAGATTTCGAATTTAGAAGAGAGAGAAAGGGCTGGAGAGAATGAGAATTAAAGTGTGCATTTTCTCTTTCTTAATCTATATAATTGATATGATTCAATGTTTCTAGCAATCTAAATGGCTGATTTTGGACATATATCTAGGGCTAGGACTAGGGTTTGTTCACCCGCTCAAGATTCTATTAGGGTTTCTAATAGAAAAATAATTTTCTAATTTAGAAATTAGATTTCGTAATTAGATTAGGATTTTGTAATTACTTATAACTTGAAAATTAGGATTAATATTTCCTAATTAACATTAAAACTATTTAATTAACAATTAGGTTTTCCCTAATTATAAATTAGGGTTTTAAATTCAAAAATTAGGGTTTAAAAATTTAAAATTAGGATTTGCTAATTAATTAAGCTTTACCCTAATTAATATTATAATTAATAGAAGTTGAGCATTGTAATTATCCTTTAAGTTCCTAGATTAGGGTTTTAAATTTCGAATTATGGTTTCGGATTCCCAGAACTGAAATTAGTGTTTTCAGAACCGATTTCTAGGGTTTCTTATAATTCGCTAGGGTTTTCTAACTGAACATTGATGTTCTTAATATATACATAGGGTTTGTTACAGATATCGTTTATGTGGTCAGCCCTTGACCCTCAACCACATACTGAACACATAAATGACCATACCCATAGAACATATTCACGTATTCCCTTAATCCTGAATAATTCACTTAAATCCTTCACAGAATTTTGAAATCCTCAAAATTCCTTCTTAAAAATATCAAACGCATACACTTATTTTCTGTCTAGGTTCTAATATTGAACCTTAAATCAATTAATTAAAAATTTAAAAATTTTGTAAATTCTCGGGTTGTCATATTCACCCCTTCTTCTAAAAATTTCGTCCCCGAAATTTACCTTACACCTTACACCTTACACCATACACCATTCACCATTCCTTCTCATCGTCACATGCTACCCAACACATTTTTCACAAGAATAAAAATTTTGAAATTGTGCTGAGGGGTTTTACAGACTATTGTCTGTCATTTTTGCAAATGTTATATGAAAATTCATCCGCAAACCACACTGGTCTTATGAACTTAGTGGGTAATTAGCCCGTTCTGCCCAGTACTGATCAAGTACTGCTGGTCGGAACCATTTTCTTGTTCCTCTTATCCGCTTTGGGCGCATAAATGTTTACCTCAGTCTTTAGCGAAATCCGCACCAAAACAATTTGGTTTGGGAAATTTCTTTCAATGAACACTTAGAGTTTTCATAACATTAGTCTAGCTGAATCGAATAGCGTAGACTCTTATCAATAATTCAATTCAATCGAATTATTTAAGTGTAGCCAAACCCCGTTGGCAAATTATAGTTTTTAAATAGTTTGAAAATGACGCCATGATGTCGTACTGTATTAACAGTCCGTTTGAGGATGCCGTCATTATATGACTTTGTAACACATCATACAATAGTGGAACAATAATTTTTAGATAGAATTCACACTAAGTATTCCTGCATTTATAACTCTATCAACTTTTATCGTCTCTGCACCAGGTTACATGGTACATGAGTGATAAATAAAATATATTTTGATATTTCAAATAATTTGCGTCTAGCCGAAATAAGTAGTATAGACTATACTTTAAATCGTTTCAAAAATGATTACGAGTCTACATATTTTTTTTAAAAGCACATAGTGCGTATTTAACTTGACGTCAAAATTTTGAAGTCTAGCATAGCTAGGACTTTTGAAAAACCTATATCTTCACTAATAATCATTTGCTTAGTAACCCTTCTATTCCTATTATCCTCAATACTCCATTTACACACAACTATACTCAGTTCGTCAAACCACACTTATGAGTTCATTAACTTTCCACAATCATATGAGTTTAAGAACTTGTCCTAGTCAGACTTTTGGCGTCCATTCGCTGAGGGGTTCATAAATGTTTCATATAACTATGAATCAACAATGTAGCATAAGTATGAGTTTTAAGAACTCGTACTTAACCTTATATTCTCTACCTATAACCTATCTATCTGTTCTACATAAGAGAAAGGAATCACCCTCTTAACATGCATATTTATAGAAAATAGCGCGACACAAACATTTCAATGATTATGATTGCAAGAAAATAAGTGGTTTTTACACCAAGTATAATTCAGCTCCCATACGAAGAATCATACAACTTAGCTGCCGACCTGAATCCTCAATTGAAATCCCCACTTAATTCTAACTCCCTTCTCAATACGAATTTCATTCAACTCGTATTCATGATCCTTTCCTGAATCTGTACCAATTCATAGTACAACTGACACTCAACAATCTTGCTGTAAACTTCTCTATCATTCGTTTGATCCTTCTCCATACTATAACCTTATCTGATCACGGGGTGATATCATCGTATATATTACAATTCATTTCTATATCTTGATCGTTTTGTTTTACGATCTTCTATCACTGCACTTTTAGTCTTTTAGACTCTATCTATTCACAACTACTGTTCAACTTTATTATCAGAGTTAGGGAACTCCGTATTTTTATAACCCGCCGTGATTCATCTTTGAATCTTACCGACACACTAACTCTATTTGAGTTAATACTTATCCTAATCAATGCGGTTATTAGTCTCAGGTATTCCTACCTAAGGTTCATAACCTACAACTTTGATACCAACTGTGAGGGCCGCGAATCTGGTTCTCGAATCACCGCGGATCTGGTTCGATCATTCTATTCAACAATTACTTATATTTGCGAAAGATATAAACATTAATTGTTTATACAATACATTTACACACTATTCCTCAAGGTCGAGTAACCTTAACTTATACACAATACATCACTTGTCTAATACATAACATTATCATCATACATTACTATTACAAATCTAATCGTACATGTAAACTAAAGCTGGAACCGTCTTTGACCTTTCCTTGTATCCGACGTATTCGTCTTAATCTGCAATGTTTATCATGATATAGCAATGTCGAGCATAAGATTACCCATCAAGTTTTAGTTCAATAATTTAACGATATATCATGATTGAAAGAATCTGAATAATAAGCTGGCTAAATTCAACAATATAATTGCGAACTAGCATGAACAAATTTTATGACTGAACAAGTATATAACATGAACAAATATATCTGGACCGAAGGGTAATGAATGTTATCAACCTTTCATACCTGACTTATGCATGCAATATGTACAGAGTACAATTCTACAATGGCAATCAACAATGATTATCCATAAGCATATCTGAATGAAACAACTCTTAATAGAGTTAAGTAAAAACTTGCTTGAACCGTTGATTACTGCTACACAATTTATAACGCTTTATCCGAAGACCTAATATTAGTAATATAGATCTTCAATATTAGAATAATATCATCACAATATAATACTATTGTAAATATAGATATACATAGAATAACTGAAACACATAACACATAACCCTATCAGTCTATAACATATATAAGACTCGGTATCAAGTCAAAATATTGTAGTCTGAGTTGAACCCGACACAAATCTGACATCCCGACGGTCTAGTCAGACAATTCACGAGTTTAAGTTCAATTAAACTCTATATATACGCTTAACCATTATCTAAGATAATTTATTAACAGTCGAAATATTTTTCGTAAGCTCGTAATAATTTTTAAATAATTATTACTATTTATCATGAATTTTCCATTATTAATATCGTATTTAAATGAATTAAATACCACATAATTCTCTTATCATTAATATTTATTTATTATCAAATATTAATGAAATACATGTAATAATATTATAATATATTTATAATATCACAAAGTATTTTTAATACTTTAAAATCACCTTTATATGATTTTTAAACCGGTAAATTCATTATCCGGTAATTGCTTTTAATATTAAAATATTAACATTTTCATAACAAAATATCAAAAGTTATATTTTATAACTTAAAAATATTTTTGTAACACTTAAATTATTTTTATATGATTTTTAAATCATTAATTCTATTTTCCATAATTTATTTAATGTAAGACCCCAACTTATTATAAATAAAATCAAATTTCCTCTATTTATTATTGTGTATAATAAGGTATTAATTTGATATAATACTTTGGTTATGGGTGAAATGTGCAAAATTTTCAAAATAAGCAAGTGATTATAAAATATTCATTTGTCGGGAAATATTCGTTTGGTCGTGGAATATTCTTTCTGTCGGAGAATATTCGTACGACGGCGCATCCATTTGTGGGCCCCATAACGAATAACGGTCGGATGAAGTAAACGACAAAATTGAATAACGTCATAGTTGTTACCGTTAACACTGTTGGAATGCCCGGTGATTAAAATACAGTAATACGCGTGGTTGCACAGTAGCACACGGTATTGCACAGTATTATTGAATTATTGATTCTTACGTAAGAAGGCACTACTCAATAATTGTTACAGTAATTATTGTTTAATATTTTATTTTATTGATTCAATAATTGTTGCGTTGATATTTTATATTATTGTTGCTCAATAATTGTCATTGCACATCATCTCCATTATCAGATCAATAATTTATATTATTTAGAATAATATTATTAGATAGCATTATTGGCAATGTCTAGAAAGTTCTGTCAAGGAGAGGTTTGGTCACCTAATTGCGCGCCAGTAAGGAGAAATCCTTATTGGAAAGCCCCCTATTTCCTGGGAACTGCCAGGTTTTCATAATTGTGATTCTGTAATATTATTTATGAATAATTAATTATTGATTTATATGATAAGGAAATATTTATTTTATGTGGATATAAATGATGGATATATTTATTTTATGTGGATAAAAATGAAAGAATTAATGCTGAGGTGTTTTATCAGTATTTTGTCGGATTGGAAGTATTAAAAACCATCCGTTTGTGGATTTCAGATATTTTTTGATTGGAATTTAGAAAAACTTTCTTCTACAAAGTTGTAGAGAATTAAATTTCCTATGAAAAACACATGAGATTTGAATTTTTCTGTTAAAAGGACTATTTATTATAAATTGTTGAAGTTTTGAAAAATAAAATATTTTTTATTAAAACATGGGTGGGCCCCACTTTTGGTTGGTGAAAATGTGTTGAGATTTTTATTCAAATGTGGTAGGCTTGAATAGTAGTAGGTAAAGCCATCAGGTAGCAGGTTAGTCTTCTATGGCGTTCTAAGCATTTTCATATATATAGGGTGTTTAGTTAGAATTGAAAATCACACCAGAATTCATAAATTTTCTCTCTTTCTCTCTCTATAATATTGAGCGTATTTTGTGAGTATTTTAGTACTTTGAGTGTTGCTATACGGTGCAAGTTCCTTCAGCACTATATCCAGTATTCCAGTCAGAAGTACTGTCTTTGCGAGGTAAGAGATGTTATTTTCTTCGTAAATGATATTATTTCTTCAATATCATTATGCCGAAATATTGGTATGAACTTTTTATCAAATTTGGAACTTTTTGTGTTGGGGTTACTATTCACGTATACGACACTATTCACGTATACGACATTATTCACGAATACGACACTATTCACCTAAAAATGAAATTTTCTTCTTTTTATCCAAGATGTCTATTATGGTTATTATCTTTGATTGTATCCATGTTTTGATCTTTATTTTTGAATTCTGTTTCAAAATTGGTTATTATGGAGTATTATTGAACTTGGATAAACTGTAATACGAATCCCTAATATTTGTTCTTTTATCTCACTTGATTCGTATTTTTAAAGATATTTTTCATCATCCTCAGTCCTAAATGATGATATTACTGAATATCTTTGACCTGTAGTGCAAAGGTGAATGATTACCTAATGAATATCTTTGGCCCGTAGTGCAAAGATGAACATGTGTTGAAATGAACATGACCAACTGGTGATACAAATGAATATCTTTGGCCTGTAGTGCAAAGATGAATATTTGATTCAAGATGTATATTGATTGACGTTACATGGATAAAATATTGATGATGGACTTTTAAATCTTAGAAGATAGCAGAATTCTTTCTCTACTTGACTCTTCTAATGGATTGCTGTTTCCGCTGTAGTTGTTGATCTAAAACTTGTTGTCTATTATATTTTATCATATTTTCCCTGTTGAAGACTAATGATAATTTGTTGTATATTATCTTAGTCATAATATTCTTTACTGGGCTAGTTGAGCTCACCTTTTTTCTTTTTGTTCCATTGTTCTTCTCAGGATGAGAGAATTTAGCAGGAACTAGCCGGGGTATGGAGTGATGATTCAAGATAGTTATTTAGTAGTCCTCACTATTTTTGTAAAATAGTGTAACAATAATTATAATGAGGACTCCTTTTGAGTTTGTATACTCTCTAGTATACAATATTTGTATTCAAACTCACAGTATATGTGTTGTCGTATTTTGCACGGCAATTATATTACTGAAGTTGTATTTGTTTCTGTACCATGTATCTGGCGACTCAAGATGGGTGATGTATATCTGTTTTGGGGGCGTCACATTTAATATATTTATTAAATAAACTAATTACCATTAATATTAATTAATTAATGAAATTCATCCTAAAATATTAAATGTCACTGAAAATAACTTAAATATTTTATTTTACCATAATATTATTTTTCATGATTTTTCATGTATTAAAATCATTTTTAAATAATTTATTTAATATTATAATTAAATAAATTAAATACCAATTATATTCCGAAAATATTAAATATTTATGAAATATACTCAAAATAATTAAAAACTATTTTTCAGACTTTAAAATAATTTTTCAGAATTTATCTTGTATTTTTAATAATTAAAATCTATTTAATTAGATTTATTTAATAAAATAATTAATTTCTAAAACTAATTGTCCCTAAAGGGGCCTATAGCGACATAACTGTTGCTATAGGTGTTCTTGGTGTTCTTGAGTCCCAACCCAGAAACACATGGCAGCTAACCGGGTGGAAGGTTTGACCGTGCCTAATTCTCTTAATAACTTGTTTCTGAGTCTTTTTGAACATTGATCTTGTAGTATGTATGTAATACAACAAGTTGTAATCATCATCGAAGTTATAACAGAACATATCATGAAGATCTGAGCCTCTAAAAATTTTGACAACGCTGTTCTTCATTTCCGGGTTTTCCAGAAATGAAGAACATATCATGAAGATCTTACTTTGCTCTTTTTAATTTATATGTCCCTAGCTTTCTTAGCGTGATATTAAGGTTCAAAGGCGTAGTGGAGATGTCAGTGAACAACTCTATATCCTGAGATCAGTCTAACAACAACATCAAACGAAGATTTAGGCCAGTCAAACTACCTGTCAGGAACTCGGCGTATGAAGATCTGGGTTACCCAGAAAATCTTCATGAGGCAGTTTGGTCAACTTACTTTGACCGTGATTATTTTTCGATTCTGTTGTTAATCTAGGTGATCTAATAGCATATATATGTATTCCATATACCAGTTTATAACAACTAACTAACAACGTGACTAAAATAACAAAACACCGCTAGATCTAGCACCTGGAAAAACGTTGTCAGCGAACTTCTGGGTTTTTAGGTTGCCCAGAAACCCCATTTCGTGCTTGGTCAACGACATTTGACTGCAAATAACAAGAGATCTAGACATGATCTGTCACTTTTTCAGTTTTAGATCATAGCCTACATATCACAAAATAGATCCATAACGTAAAACACAACACACGAAAAACATAGAAGGATCTAAAGAGTTTGACATTTGCTTGTCAGACAACACATGAAGGTTCAAGAACAGTTACTAAAAACTTATTTTTGTACATCTACATGATATGGATCCATGATCCAACAGCCCAGATCACTAAGTGACACCATCTAACACACATTTAACCAACAAACAACAACATTAACAAAAATCTTGAAGATCTAGAAATTTTTAGGGTTTATACCTCCTTTAAAGCTTGATCTAGATTCTGATCTTTGAGTTCTGATCTTGCCAAGCTAAGAACTGATATTGGCTTATCTTATCTTATCTTAAAGTGTGCATTTTCTCTTTCTTAATCTATATAATTGATATGATTCAATGTTTCTAGCAATCTAAATGGCTGATTTTGGACACATATCTAGGGCTAGGACTAGGGCTTGTTCACCCACTCAAGAAGCCAAGATTATAGCAAGATGTACAAGCTACCAATTAAAGAATGTGGCATAAGAGTAAAATAGTCATTTCCATGCAAATTTTAATTCTAAAATGGTCGTTTGATACAAACCCTTAGGGTTTAGGGTTTGAACCCTGAGAGTTTAAAAATAAATAAATTCTAGAATTTCTAAATTATATTTTCAAAATAAAATTAATATTTCTAAATTATAATTAGAATTTTCTAATTATATTAAAATTTCTTACTCATAATTTAATTCTTGCTAATTAGGATTAATATTTTCTAATTAAAATTACTAATTTAGCAATTAGGGTCAAAATCATGGATTAGGGTTTACAACCCAAAAATTAGGGTTTTTAATAGAAAAATAATTTTCTAATTTAGAAATTAGATTTCGTAATTAGATTAGGATTTTGTAATTACTTATAACTTGAAAATTAGGATTAATATTTCCTAATTAACATTAAAACTATTTAATTAACAATTATGTTTTCCCTAATTATAAATTAGGGTTTTAAATTCAAAAATTAGGGTTTAAAAATTTAAAATTAGGATTTGCTAATTAATTAAGCTTTACCCTAATTAATATTATAATTAATAGCAGTTGAGCATTGTAATTATCCTTTAAGTTCCTAGATTAGGGTTTTAAATTTCGAATTATGGTTTCGGATTCCCAGAACTGAAATTAGTGTTTTCAGAACCGATTTCTAGGGTTTCTTATAATTCGCTAGGGTTTTCTAACTGAACATTGATGTTCTTAAGATATACATAGGGTTTGTTACAGATATCGTTTATGTGGTCAACCCTTGACCCTCAACCACATACTGAACACATAAATGACCATACTCATAGAACATATTCACGTATTCCCTTAATCCTGAATAATTCACTTAAATCCTTCACAGAATTTTGAAATCCTCAAAATTTCTTTCTTAAAAATATCAAACGCATACACTTATTTTCTGCCTAGGTTCTAATATTAAACCTTAAATCAATTAATTAAAATTTTAAAAATTTTCTAAATTTTAGGGTTGTCACAGTTATAAGCATGTGAATTAATAGTAATTAATTGTTCATTTATCCGGTTAATTACCCGATTGGTCAATATAACCTCCAGGCATCCATTATTATCGAAATAGATGTCGATTTTCACTAACACTAATAATCCCAACACAATGAAAATATCAATTTCATCTTTAATCAACACGAACTTATTCATCATTAATATTATAACTCACAATATTTAACAACTAGATCATTCCCAGGAAAGAGGGGGCTTTCCGATAAGGATTTCTCTCTATTGGCACGCAATTAGGTGACCAAACCTCTCCTTGACAGAACTTTCTAGACATTGTCAATATTGTAAATAATAATATGAATAACTTTGTCGTCTCAATTATTGATTTAATAATATAAGATATTATGCAGATGATACTGTGACAATAATTGAATCAATAATATGAGAGATATTATACATCAACTACTGTAGCAATAATTGAGTATAACTGAGTGACTTCTCACGTAAGCATCAGTAATCAATACCGTGTGCTACTATGCAACCACGTGTATTACTGTACTGTTACCACCGGGTAGTTCAACAGTTTAACAATAAAACTTTTGCCGTTATTTTTATAAAAAGATAATTCTGTCGTTTTTTAACTACGACAATACTTCCGTTGTGGGGTCCACCAATGATTGTGTCGTCGTACGAATATTCCCTGTTAAGACGAATATTTCCCGACCAATCGAATATTATATAACCACTTGCTTACTTTGCAAAATTTGTAAATAATACCCACAACTATAATATTATATCAAATCCACACCATAATATTCAAAAATATATTTCGAGAAAATTAATCTTTATTCATAAAAGTTGGGGTCTTACAGTCTTACTTGTGACAATACTTAATCTTCTTTAGCACCTTCAATGCTAAGCATATTGAAAATAACTTCACTTTCAGTCTAAACATTCATATACCTTAGTATATTCCATCAACTTACCACACTTTATGTGTTTAGAAACTTTCCACAACCATATGTATTTAAGAACTTGTCTTCGCAATATGTAATCCAAGAACAAATCAAGGACTATCCATATGATTAGGGCTCAGAAACATAGCATATAACTATGAGTCACAAACTTTTCATAAGTATGAGTTTTAAGAACTCACACCTATCTTATCATTCTCTACCTATCAAGCATATACATAAGAAAAGATTCACCTTCTATTCATATACATATTGATAGCGCGGCATACTATTTTAATGATTTTCACTATAATAACTAAGTAATCACAAACCCCCTCCCTTGCGAAGGTTCGTACTACTCAGCTATCACATGAGTCCTCACTCGAAATCTTAAAACTTTTAACTTTCTCTTTACTTAATACGAATTTTCTTTAATTTGTATGTTATCCTTTACAACTCAATCTGAGTTCTTCATCCCGTACTACTTCATAGTACCATTCATTCATAACATTAGCTATAAATCATTCATAGTTTAATAGCTCATCTGTACGTTATTGTAGCGCCCCCAAATCCGGGTATCATCCAACCCGACAGATGGTGCTATACTGTACAACATTCATACATTCATTCAATTGAAAAGTCTCAAAGAACGAACATAACTTCTATATATTTAAGGTAATATTTACACTTCTCAAGTTCTAAACCCATTACAAAGGTTCTTTGTCATAATATCAGTTACAGTACAACAATAGACCTATACTATTACAAGACAACTTAGTAATCTTCCTTAGCTTTTCCTTTATCCTTTTTCGATCCTTCGGGACGTTCAGTCTTAGCTGCATTTATATGGTTCAAGCAAGAGTGAGCATAACTAGCTCAACAAGTATAACAATTTAGTAGCAACATGCTTGAAATATACAAATCGTATATCTTCAATAACTGAACAATAGTTATGAAGTACTATTAATAATTCAAAATAGCACTTCATCTTTTCTTTCAAAATGTTTTACAATAACACCAATATTTAGTAAAACATTCACTCCGGTCAAAGACCTTGAGTATTCATTCTTTATTGGAAAAGGACAACCCGAAAATAAGTCGGTAATTCCGATATTACTTACGAGCACTTCTAGGTGATCAGCATATTGTACTCTATGTTGATCAACACTACATCCATTAAACGTATGTACGTTTAAGCATTTGGCAACCTCACGTGCCTGTCGTTTTACCGACAAAACATTTGTTTCACATTTCAATCTTCTTTTGAAAACCATATCAAGTAGTTGACAAAAGACAACAAAATTTGATAATACATGAATAGATTATCAATACATCAAGTCTAGCCAAAGGAATTGGCTTTAACTTTAACATACCTCAATTCATGCGAAAGAATACATGAACTTCAAAAACTTGTTCAGATTAAACTGAGAAAAGAGTTAGAATACTTGCCTTTAGCATCTGCTACGGTATATTAACTTTATGTTCAAGTCGTTCAAGTCTCTACAATACATGATCACATAATGCCTTACATTAGGTCACATATAATCAAGTATGTATATGACTATATCATACCCTTCATTTCAATCTAATTGAGTATTAGATTCAGTTATGATTCGCTCCGGTTTATCATTATCCTTGCATTTATATTCGACTAGGTTATCTCAACCTTTATGTTGGGAGAATGCATATTATGATTTGATGTTTTAATGCATGTGTTCATGATTATTTGTAAGGTCCTTTAAAGAATATATGTACAAGGACTTAGTGATAGATTAGAATTGTTAGATCAAGAGTGAACTAGAGAAGTTCCTAGACTGCTGGTCTAGAAGGAATCTGTGTGATTCAGAAGATTGTAAAAGACATCCTTAGTGGATATCCTACTCGTTGAGTAGAAGAGTGGACTAGGAGCTTTGAGTGCTCTGAACCACTTAAAAACAACTGTGTCATCTATATCTGCTATATCTGTTATAACTGCCTTACTAACTCATAACTCTATTGCTTGGTAAAGAAGATTAAAACAAATACTAATTCCGCTAAGTTTTAATCACTATCTAAGAACAAGTATTAAAATAGAAAAGATTTTGAAATATCTATTCAACCCCCCTTCTAGATAACTTGTGCCTACTAGGAACTAACAATTGGTATCAGAGCAGGTTCTATTTTACAGCTTATACACTTTAGTAGATCCAAATGGCACTCGTACCAAGCGAATCGAGGACCGGGAGAGGCAGCAAGCCACCAATATGCAACAAGGACAAATTTGCTAACTGGAAAGTCAGGGTGCAAGCTTACATGGACTCGATAGATGAAGATCTATTTGAGACTTTTCTAAATGGGCCATATATACCAACAAAGCTTGCACCAACCATTGACGACCCAAACAAAGTACAAATCAAAGTTAAAGAAAAATGGATAGACACAGAGAAGAGAGCTGTCCAACTTGATAAAAAGGCGAAGAACATCCTGTTCCAATCCTTAGAGGACGATCTGTTTAAAAACGTTGTAAACAACAAAATAACTAAGGAAGTTTGGGAAGCACTACTGATTATGCATGAAGGAACTGAAGAAGTCAGAGAGAACAAGCAGTCTCTCCTGACACATCAGTATGAAATGTTCGCTCATGTACAGGGAAAAAATGTAACTGCAACCTATGAAAGATTCAATGTTCTGCTCAACTCTCTACGAGCATATGGGAAGATCTATCCTAACAAGGATCTAACCATAAAGTTTATGAGAGCCCTACTGAGCAGGTGGGATGCAAAGGCCACAACAATAAGAGAATCAAAGAATCTTAACGAGATGACAGTTCAACAACTATATGGTAATCTCCTGACATACGAGTTGGAGCTGACCTAACGTGCTGAAACCTTATTAGAAGGAAGAAGGAATGAAAAGGGTGTTACTCTCAAAGCAACTGAAAATGTATCAAAAGTCATCACTGAGATTGAATCTGACGATGATGAAGACGATGATGACGACCTTGCCATGATGGTAAGAAGACTAAGAAGGTTCATGCGTCAAGGCCAAGCCAACAAGCAAAAGAAGGTCAGCAACTACACCAGCCAAGAGCAAATAAATGAACTATGCTACAACTGCAAGAAGCTTGGCCACTTCATTGCCAACTGCAACAAACCTCTAAGAGAAGAACTAAAGAAGAAACAACATGCAAAGAAGGAAAATAAAGGAAACAAGAGACCTCAGAAAAGAGACAAAGGCCTAGTAGCTGGAAGATCATGGAGTGATTCAGATAATGACTCAAATGCTGACTCTAGAGATGAAGAAGAACCACATGTAACGCCCGAGAAAATCAAATTTTTATTACAATTAAATTTTTATTTGATTATGTGAATTAAATGAATTTAATTGAATTCTTTGTGAAGTAAACAATGTGAAGGTCGTTCTATGACCTAGAATGTGCTAACATGGTTAGTATTCTGGCTACGTGGTAGAAATAGTTGTTTGGAATTCCCAAGACGATAATAATTGTTTTCTGAGAAGTTTCCGTTAAAATACTATTCATCCGTTTCTGTCCGAGGAATTATTTTGAAATTCTGAGAAACGCGTAATGATAGAATATCGTGATGAGATGGAATATCTGATAATATTTTATTTATGGCAAAAACGAAGTTTTCGCCTGCGGACTTAAAACCTAAGGGTTGAGTATATTGATTTCCGAGAAGGAAATAATATGCGTAGAAGGAATGGCGTTAGGTTTTATTCAAGTGTTATACAATTGGTAGTGCTAGTTAGTACCTATGTATAATACGTTAAGTAAATACGAGGTACAATACGCTTATTGTACTTATGGTATACGAAAGGAATACGTGAATCGTACGTGTAGAATACGATGCGTGTCATAAGATTAATATAATGTATCAATGAGTAATTCATTTGTATTGGATTATGAGTAGCCCAATCAGTTGAATGACTAAGCCCAATGAGATGATGGGTTAAGTCCAAGTCAAGGCCCAATGTTTAATTAGTTAAGCCCAATTCATTAAAACCGAACCGTGGGTCAAACCGGTGGGTCACCCAACGGGTATAACCCATGGGGCAACCCATGGGATGTCACAAGAGGGGAGGTGGGCCGGCCACCTTGGTGTGCAAGCCAAGCATAAGGCTTGGTCACCAAGTATCTTACTTGGTGACCACACATGAATAGTAAGGAGGTGGGATTTAATGTCTAAATTGCCCTCCATTCTAAATTCTATAAATAGGAAGGTAGGTTGATTCATTTGAGATTTTTACCAAGACTCAACTTAGATTATTTGAGAGAGAAAAGAGAGCTATACTTGCAAAAACATACACTTAGAAGCTTTAAACTTATATTCTTCCAAGAGATTTCCAAGAGTTCTTAAGGTATAATCCTTATCTTTCATCTCCATTTCTTTTTTTTGATTTGTCTTTTATATTGGAGAATCATAGAGGGATGGTATAGGCCTTGTATGAGGGATTAAAGATGACTTACCATAGATTCAATCTCTATAAGTCATGAGGTTATAAAAATAATAAGGTTTGAAATAGTTTTGAACCATGAAAATATGGATAGTTGAGATTGATCGTTTATAAACGATTGGACTCTATCAATTCGTTAGTAATTGCATCTTGCTTGGTTAGGATGTAGATATGAAATCCATGGAGTATTCCATGTGATTTGGCTTAGAGAACATTAGTAATGAAGTTATGGCGAATTTTACGAAAATAGACATTAAACGTCGAAAACGTAGAAATTCCGGATTGGTAGTCGAAAGTTGTCGTGAGACTTGAAAATGTTGGTTTTCAATGTCAACACGTGAGATAGGGTGATTAAGAGTCGTGGGTGCGAGAATCGTCTGATTCCGACTTAAAACGAAGAAAAAGAGCATTGAACGCTCATTAACGTTTACGAACGTATATAAAATGAACTCAATAGTGAATTATGAGTTAACGGATTCGAAAGTGTTGAATTCTTATATGAACACGTAAAGGATGTAATTCCTGACTTGTAGGAATTCGAATGGGTCAATTCGGATGTAAAACGAACAAATTAGGAAGCCGGGAGTTTCGTTAGAAAACCAAAACTGGTTTGTCAACTGATGCACAGGCTCGGCGCCGCAGCGCCAAAACCAGTACAAAATGGTGGCGCCGCAGCGCCAGACTCGGCTGAGCACTCTGCAAACTCGTGCCCCAGCGCCAATGTTGTGCAAGTGCTGCGCCCCAGCACCAATGTTGTGCAAGGGGTGCCGCGCCGCAGCGCCGGCAGTAAGAAAAAGTTGACCAAGTTATGCTTTAGACTTCAATTGGTTAGGGATCAATCGGAGTTGAGTTTATATACTCAATGAATGTATAAAGACTAATCCTATACTACCTATACTAAGGTATATGGTATGAAACTTAGGAGTCTAATGTAAGTAAACAAAATATGTAAAATGAACGAAGTAATACTTTATCAATGAAGTTGAGTCAGGTTAATAAAACGTCCATAGAGAGATAAAACGGGACGAAGGGTAATAAGTCATGTTGACTTTAATAAAGATATTATGTTAACAAAGACATAGATGAGAAAGAAGCTTGTAGGAACAATGTGAATAGCTGTTTGATAGCTAATTACGGCGTGCTATGTGAATATATTATGTAGATTCTGTAAAGGCTGTGGTCAGTCGAGTAAGTTATTTGAAGACGCTGAAAGGCAAGTTTTCTTAACGCTTGTCTAACTTCTAAGTTAGCCAAGTTTTATGTGATTCATTGAACTAAATTGCAAGCTTTGTTGTAAAAGAAAGGGTCGATGCCAGATTTTAACTCGGCTAGACTATTCGTAAGATATAGATTGATGATTTTCCATATCATTCTATATAGAAATGTTAACGCTATCCTATGCCAAGTAATTGGTACGGATGTGAAGGTAAGGTTTGTCTATGAACAAACAAAAGTATTTTTCATCGATATTTCGATGGGCACGTGAGTTTGCCAAAAATATTAAACGTAAATACGTTTAATGAATGTAGTGTTGATCAACATAGAGTACTATAGGCTGATCACCTAGAAGTGCTCGTAAGTTATACGGATGAACGGCCTTAGTGCTGTGGACTCCTTTTCAAGTATGAAAACTAAAATTTACTATTCATGGTCTATCGACCTGTTCAGAATTCCTAATATATTCTATACATTGGGAATTGATGTTATATACTGTTATGGTAGTATTGATTCATAATACTTCATAACTATTGTTCAGTTATGTTGGAATTGTTATATAGTTCATGAATGTGGTATTCCTGTTATCCTTGATTAAACTTGCTGAGCTGTCATGCTCACTTCTTACGTGAATTATATAACTGCAGTTAAAGGTGAACGTACTGAGAATGCCAATAAAGATAAGGGAAAAGCAAAGATGGATGCTTAGGTATTGTGTAATAGTTTAGTAAGTTTGTATGTATTATACCTTATGAACAATGAACGATGTAACCGGTTTATGAACCTGGGAAGGATTATACTTTTATTTTAATAAGAATATAGTAATTACTCTCATTTTGTTGTATTTCAATGGAATGATGGTATGGATGTTAGTATAGTGGAGCCCCATCTGTCGGGTTGGAAGATACCCGGATTTAGGGGCGTCACAGGTTGGTATCAAAGCCTTAGGTTATAAAACTTAAGGGGGGGAAACCTTAGGCTAATAACCTTGTAAGGAAGGTAAAGTCCGAGAAATGAAATTCAAGTCTATTGAATTAAGAAGATATTGAGATAACTCAGTATCGAAAGAATTAAAAGATGAAAATTAATCTTCAAGATATTAAATGTGATTTGTGCTTATACTATTGTGTATTATGTATTAATCAATGTGTTATGTGTTTGTAGATGTCAACCGATAGCTTGATGTTTAGAAATGTGGAAATGATAAGTGAGGACTCAGTTAACCAAGTTGAGGTAGTACCAATGCCAGTGATGGAGGTACCGATAGTTGTACTAGAAGACTCAGACATTGAGGAGTACATCTCTGAGGAGGAATACTCTGAGGAGACTATGGGATTAGCATCATACCTTAAGGAGATGCTAGATGTGGAGGAGGAAATGGAGGTGACATCGATTAACACGGTGTTACCTACTCTGGAGCCAGCATCTTTGGATGTAACTAGAGCACTGTATCTAGCGGTGTTGGATAGGAATGTGCACCTACGTACTCAGGTAGAGGCACAGATTGAGGAGATAACTGCCCTATATGAGGCGAAAGAATCTGCAGAGGCAGACTTTGAGTCGGAGCACGATGAAAAAGTGCTTATGACAGATAAGGCTCATAGCTATAAGGATGAGGTCCTCGAGCTAAAGCAAAAACTGGTTGAGAAAGATCAGAAAATAGCTAGGATGTCATACATCCATGAATGCGCTCATGAGGATTTCAAGCTGAAAATTGCTTGTTATTCTATTGAGTCCGGGCAGACTCGACATACCATAAGTCGAGATATAGTGTCGATTCTGGCAAATCAGAAATATGAAAATGCCGTTCGACAGTGTTAGAAGGTCGCTAGAACTTTTTGTATATAAGTAGTGACGTAAAACCCTCTTTTATATAATTAAGGGTAGTCTTTTTGTAAATCCCAACTTTTGTAGAAGGCAATCGCGGGATAGTATGTGATAGCTTTTGGCTAAGGGAACATGATGCAAATAGTTTTGACTATAAAAGCATATTAATATAATGACGTTTTTATTTAACATGCTTCTGTGGTATGAATGGTTGTTGATAATTTAAAATGATAACCGAGTAATTAAATAGATAATAACGAAACTTTATTTATTTAATCAGAATTATGCCGCCAAGAAGGAGACAACGGAACCAAGAGCCCGAGTCTCATAATGAAAATCAAGGGGGTCCTAACAACCCTATGCAAGAGTTTGTTAATTTATTAACGGCTGCATTTAACCAAGTGGGGGGTGGGATTCCTGTAGCTCCTGGGGTAGTAAGAACAACTACCTTTAAGGACTTTAAAAGTGTGGGTCCTCCCGAGTTCCGAGGAATGACGGATCCACTAGAAGCCCAAACATGGATTAGGGAAATTAAAAAGGTGTTTGTGATAACAAACGTAGGTGAGGCGCAAAAGACTTCTTTTGCGACTTACATGATGAAGTGAGAAGCCAACTACTGGTGGGAAGCTCACCAGGGTGGGGCTAGGACAGAGGCTGTTATGTAGGAACAATTTAAGAAGGTTTTCTTCGAGAACTATTTTCCTACTAGCATGCAGGGTAGGATGGAAATTAAGTTCCTAGAACTTAAGCAGGGGGATATGACTGTTCCCCAATATGCCGCCAAATTTAATGAGTTGGCAAGATTTGCTCCACATCAGGTGGATACGGAGGAAAGGAAGGCGCGCAGATTTGAGCAGGGCTTAAAACCTTGGCTCTGTAGTAGAATATTAGTTTTCCAGAGTGCTTCCTATGGGACCGTTCTGGAGAAGGCGATAATAGCTGAAGGTGGTGGTGAGGCCTTGTCTCAGTACCACAATGAGCGGAAGATTAAGAGTAAGATAGAAGGAAGTAATAAGGCTGAAGTTGCCAGCGGAAGCGGCAACTTGCCAAAGAGGAAGGGTTTTAATCCCAGGAATACCGGGGTAAAACAGGGAGATCCCAAAAGGAGAACGGAAGCATGTAAGACATGCGGAAAATCTCATATGGGAGTTTGTTTAAAGGGGAAAGCAGTATGCTACAACTGTGGGCAGGAGGGACATTTGTCACCCAATTGTCCTAACCCTAAGAAGAATCAGGGGTGTTTTGTCTGTGGGTCAAATGACCACATGGCAAGAAATTGCCCAAAGAAGGGTTTAGAGGGGAATAAGAGTTCTGGTAGTGGTAAATTAGCCATTACTGGACCAACACCATTAGTGGGTAGACCCTTGGCTCGTACATTTAATATGACTGTTCAAGATGCAGTTGGATCAACAGATGTGGTAGCAGGTATCATTCCGGTCAATGAGATAAATGCTTATGTGCTATTTGACTCGGGTGCCACTTGTTCTTTTATAGCATGTGAATTTGCTAAACGATTAGGGTTAATTCCTGAGAAGTTACCTATACCTTTAGACGTTAAGGTAGCAAACGAGGAGATAATACCCATTGAACATATTCATAAGAACTGTTGCATAGAAATTAGGGGAAATAAGTTATCGGTAGATTTGGTACCGATAAGGCTAAAAGAATTTGATGTAATTCTTGGTATGGATTGGTTGGTGAACCATGAGGCAATTATAGATTGCCATAGGAAAAGTGTAAACCTTCGGCTTTATAAGAAAACCAAGGTAGTGTTTTTCGATAGTAATTCACCGAGACACTCTTGTTGTCTGTCTATGACACAAGCTAGGAAGATGTTTAGAAAAGGGTGTGTAGGTTATCTATGCCATGTGATGGATACCCAAAGAGTGCGGACATCCTTGGATCAGATACCAGTTGTGCAAGAGTTCGTGGATGTATTTCCAGAGGAATTATCGGGTATTCCACCGGATAGGGAGGTAGAATTTGTAATTGATTTGTTACTAGGAACGACACTAGTTTCAAAGGCACCATATCGAATGGCGCCAGTTGAAATGAAGGAGTTAATGGTTTAATTACAAGAACTGTTAGATAGGAAGTACATTCAACCAAGTGTGTCTCCTTGGGGAGCACCGGTGTTGTTTGTAAAGAAGAAGGATGGGTCGTTAAGACTTTGTATCGACTATCGAGAGTTGAACAAGTTAACGATTAAGAATAGGTACCCTTTGCCCAGGATCGATGATCTATTTGATCAGTTGAAAGGGGCAAAGTATTTTTCTAAAATAGATTTGCGCACGGGGTATCATCAGTTGAAGGTGAGGAAGGAAGATATACCTAAGACCGCATTCAGAACTCGTTATGGTCACTACGAGTTTCTGGTAATGTCGTTTGGGTTGACTAATGCGCCAGCCGCATTTATGGATATGATGAACAGAGTGTTCAAACAATATTTGGACAAGTTTGTCGTAGTGTTCATTGATGATATTCTAGTCTATTCAAAGACGCTAGAAGATCATACAAAACATTTAAGAATAGTGTTGGAAACACTAAGGAAGGAGAAGTTGTATGCGAAATTCACAAAGTGTGAAGTTTGGCTTGAGAGAGTGCAGTTTCTAGGGCATATTATTGATAAGGATGGCATTTCTGTAGATCCGGCCAAAGTAGAAGCAGTTAACGAATGGGAGCAACCGAAGACGCCGACTGAGATTCGGAGTTTTCTGGGGTTAGCAGGATACTATAGAAGGTTTATTCCAGACTTTTCTAAATTAGCTACTCCGTTAACCAATCTGACAAGAAAGTCAGTGAAGTATGTGTGGACTGAAAAATGTGAGAACAGTTTTCAAGAATTGAAGAAGAGATTAAGTGAGGTACTGGTATTGTCCTTACCAGACGATATAGGAAATTTTTTAGTGTATAGCGATGCTTTGCATAAAGGATTGGGTTGCGTGCTTATGCAGCATGGCAATGTCAATGCGTATGCATCACGCCAATTGAAGGATTATGAGAAGGTTTATCCTACTCATGACCTGGAATTGGCAGCTGTAGTTTTTACCCTAAAGATATGGAGACATTATCTTTATGGTGAGAAATGTGAGATATACACGGACCATAAAAGTCTGAAATATATCTTCACACAGAAGGAGTTGAACATGAGACAGAGAAGGTGGTTGGAGTTAATAAAAGATTATGACTTTGATATTTTATATCATCTGGGAAAAGCAAATGTAGTAGCGGATGCGCTAAGTAGAAAGGGTAGAGAGAAATTATCAATGTTAACAACTCAGAATGAGTTGGTAACAGTGATGGAAAAAATGGAACTAGAAGTTAAGTTACCGGGGGAATCGGTAGAATTGTTATTTTCCATGGAAACCCAACCTACCATAGTGGAGCGGGTTAGGAGAGTACAACTGAGCAATGAGGGGTGCAAGCAAATGCTGAATAAGACAGAGAACGAAGAAAAAACTGAGTATAACCTCGATAAGGAGGGATTACTTCGTTTTGAGGGAAGAATTTGGGTTCCTAATGATCCCGAATTAAAAGAAGAAATTATGATGGAGGCCCATAGTTTGAGGTACTCGATACATCCCGGTAGTACGAAGATGTATCAAGACCTTCGTCAGAACTTTTGTTGGCCGAATATGAAGAGGGAGATAGCAGAATATGTCAGTAAGTGCTTAACTTGTCAAAAAGTTAAGGCTGAACATCAACGACCGAGCGGGTTGTTACAACCGTTAGAAATTCCAGAGTGGAAGTGGGAGCACATCACGATGGATTTTGTGGTGGGACTTCCAACAACAAGAAAAGGATACAATGCTATTTGGGTGACAGTGGATCGATTAACGAAATCGGCTCATTTTCTACCAATAGAAATTAGGTACAACTTAGATCAGTTAGCTAAGCTATATGTCAAGGAAATTATTTCCAGACATGGAGTGCCTGTGTCGATTGTGTCAGATCGTGATCCACGATTCACATCGAACTTTTGGAAAAGTTTGCAAGAGCAAATGGGAATGCAGTTAAGATTAAGTACGGCGTATCATCCTCAGAAGGATGGTCAGAGTGAGCGGACAATTCAAACGCTTGAAGATATGTTAAGATCTTGCATTATGGATTTCAAAGGGAGTTGGGACGAATTTCTACCATTAGTAAAATTTTTGTACAACAATAGTTTTCACGCTAGTATAGGCATGCCGCCTTACGAAGCGTTGTATGGTAGGTAGTGCCGAACTCCATTGTGTTGGGATGAGGTGAGTGAACGTCAGATGTTGGGACCAGAGATGGTTCAACAGACGGCGGGCATGGTAGAATTAATACGTGCTCGATTAGTTGCGGTTCAAGACCGGCAGAGGAAGTATGCAGATCCTCACAGAGAAAATAGAGAATTCGATGTAGGATCTTTTATTTTTCTGAAAGTATCACCTTGGAAGGGGAAAATACATTTTGGAAAGAAAGGGAAGGTAAGTCCAAGGTTTGTAGGACCTTTTGAGATTTTAAAAAGGATAGGGGAGGTGGCTTACGTAGTAGCTTTACCTCCAGAGATGGAACACGCTCATAATGTGTTTCATGTGTCAGTGTTGCGTCCTTATAAACCGGACTATAAACACGTGATAGAATATGAATCTATTCAGTTAGAGAAGGACTTGGCCTATGAGGAACTTCCAATTCAAATTATTGATAGGAAGGAACAAGTTTTAAGAAATAAGGTCATACCTTCAGTGAAGGTATTATGGAGAAACCACAATGTTGAAGAAGTAACGTGGGAGCTCGAAAGTAAAATGAAGAAAGATTTTCCTCATTTGTTTATGTAATTATAAGCTAAGATTCTGGGGACAGAATCCTTATAAGGGGGAGAGAATGTAACGCCCGAGAAAATTAAATTTTTATTACAATTAAATTTTTATTTGATTATGTGAATTAAATGAATTTAATTGAATTCTTTGTGAAGTAAACAATGTGAAGGTCGTTCTATGACCTAGAATGTGCTAACGTGGTTAGTATTCTGGCTACGTGGTAGAAATAGTTGTTTGGAATTCCCAAGACGATAATAATTGTTTTCTGAGAAGTTTTCGTTAAAATACTATTCATCCGTTTCTGTCCGAGGAATTATTTTGAAATTCTGAGAAACGCGTAATGATAGAATATCGTGATGAGATGGAATATCTGATAATATTTCATTTATGACAAAAACGAAGTTTTCGCCTGCGGACTTAAAACCTAAGGGTTGAGTATATTGATTTCCGAGAAGGAAATAATATGCGTAGAAGGAATGGCGTTAGGTTTTATTCAAGTGTTATACAATTGGTAGTGCTAGTTAGTACCTATGTATAATACGTTAAGTAAATACGAGGTACAATACGCTTATTGTACTTATGGTATACGAAAGGAATACGTGAATCGTACGTGTAGAATACGATGCGTGTCATAAGATTAATATAATGTATCAATGAGTAATTCATTTGTATTGGATTATGAGTAGCCCAATCAGTTGAATGACTAAGCCCAATGAGATGATGGGTTAAGTCCAAGTCAAGGCCCAATGTTTAATTAGTTAAGCCCAATTCATTAAAACCGAACCGTGGGTCAAACCGGTGGGTCACCCAACGGGTATAACCCATGGGGCAACCCATGGGATGTCACAAGAGGGGAGGTGGGCCGGCCACCTTGGTGTGCAAGCCAAGCATAAGGCTTGGTCACCAAGTATCTTACTTGGTGACCACACATGAATAGTAAGGAGGTGGGATTTAATGTCTAAATTGCCCTCCATTCTAAATTCTATAAATAGGAAGGTAGGTTGATTCATTTGAGATTTTTACCAAGACTCAACTTAGATTATTTGAGAGAGAAAAGAGAGCTATACTTGCAAAAACATACACTTAGAAGCTTTAAACTTATATTCTTCCAAGAGATTTCCAAGAGTTCTTAAGGTATAATCCTTATCTTTCATCTCCATTTCTTTTTTTTGATTTGTCTTTTATATTGGAGAATCATAGAGGGATGGTATAGGCCTTGTATGAGGGATTAAAGATGACTTACCATAGATTCAATCTCTATAAGTCATGAGGTTATAAAAATAATAAGGTTTGAAATAGTTTTGAACCATGAAAATATGGATAGTTGAGATTGATCGTTTATAAACGATTGGACTCTATCAATTCGTTAGTAATTGCATCTTGCTTGGTTAGGATGTAGATATGAAATCCATGGAGTATTCCATGTGATTTGGCTTAGAGAACATTAGTAATGAAGTTATGGCGAATTTTACGAAAATAGACATTAAACGTCGAAAACGTAGAAATTCCGGATTGGTAGTCGAAAGTTGCCGTGAGACTTGAAAATGTTGGTTTTCAATGTCAACACGTGAGGTAGGGTGATTAAGAGTCGTGGGTGCGAGAATCGTCGAATTCCGACTTAAAACGAAGAAAACTAGCATTGAACGCTCAATAACGTTTACGAACGTATATAAAATGAACTCAATAGTGAATTATGAGTTAACGGATTCGAAAGTGTTGAATTCTTATATGAATGCGTAAAGGATGTAATTCCCGACTTGTAGGAATTCGAATGGGTCAATTCGGATGTAAAATGAACAAATTAGGAAGCCGGGAGTTTCGTTAGAAAACCAAAACTGGTTTGTCAACTGATGCACAGGCTCGGCGCTGCAGCGCCAAAACCAGTACAAAATGGTGGCGCCGCAGCGCTAGACTCGGCCGAGCACTCTGCAAACTCGCGCCTGAGCACCAATGTTGTGCAAGTGCCGCGCCCCAGCGCCAATGTTGTGCAAGGGGTGCCGCGCCGCAGCGCCGACAGTGAGAAAAAGTTGACCAAGTTATGCTTTAGACTTCAATTGGTTAGGGATCAATCGGAGTTGAGTTTATATACTCAATGAATGTATAAAGACTAATCCTATACTACCTATACTAAGGTATATGGTATGAAACTTAGGAGTCTAATGTAAGTAAACAAAATATGTGAAATGAACGAAGTATTACTTTATCAATGAAGTTGAGTCCGGTTAATAAAACGTCCATAGAGAGATAAAACGGGATAAAGGGTAATAAGTCATGTTGACTTTAATAAAGATATTATGTTAACAAAGACATAGAAGAGAAAGAAGCTTGTAGGAACAATGTGAATAGTTGTTTGATAGCTAATTACGGTGTGCTATGTGAATATATCATGTAGATTCTGTAAAGGCTGTGGTCAGTCGAGTAAGTTATTTGAAGACGCTGAAAGGCAAGTTTTCTTAACGCTTGTCTAACTTATAAGTTAGCCAAGTTTTATGTGATTCATTGAACTGAATTGCAAGCTTTGTTGTAAAAGAAAGGGTCGATGACAGATTTTAACTCGGCTAGACTATTCGTAAGATATAGATTGATGATTTTCCATATCATTCTATATAGAAATGTTAACGCTATCCTATGCCAAGTAATTGGTACGGATGTGAAGGTAAGGTTTGTCTATGAACAAACAAAAGTAATTTTCATCGATATTTTGATGGGCACGCGAGTTTGCCAAAAATATTAAACGAAATACGTTTAATGAATGTAGTGTTGATCAACATAGAGTACTATAGGCTGATCACCTAGAAGTGCTCGTAAGTTATACGGATGAACGGCCTTAGTGCTGTGGACTCCTTTTCAAGTATGAAAACTAAAATTTACTATTCATGGTCTATCGACCTGTTCAGAATTCCTAATATATTCTATACATTGGGAATTGATGTTATATACTGTTATGGTAGTATTGATTCATAATACTTCATAACTATTGTTCAGTTATGTTGGAATTGTTATATAATTCACGAATGTGGTATTCCTGTTATCCTTGATTAAACTTGCTGAGTTGTCATGCTCACTTCTTGCGTGAATTATATAACTGCAGTTAAAGGTGAACGTACTGAGAATGCCAAGAAAGATAAGGGCAAAGCTAAGATGGATGCTTAGGCATTGTGTAATAGTTTAGTAAGTTTGTATGTATTATACCTTATGAACAATGAACGATGTAACCGGTTTATGAACCTGGGAAGGATTATACTTTTATTTTAATAAGAATATAGTAATTACTCTCATTTTGTTGTATTTCAATGGAATGATGGTATGGATGTTAGTATAGTGGAGCACAATCTGTCGGGTTGGAAGATACCCAGATTTGGGGGCGTCACACCACAAGTGGCCAATCTGTGCTTAATGGCCAAACATGTAAAGGACAAACAAAGCCTCAACATTCATAATGTAAGTCTCGATGAGGTATTTGATTTCAACTCACCAGATGTAGACATGAATGACTTAAGAACTGCACTGCGTGCCATAACCACTGATCTACATCAATACATGAAGTGGTTCAGAGTGTTGTCTAAGGATCATTCACTTCTTCAAGAGGAGAAGAAGAAAGTTCAAGAAGAGCTAAAAACAGCCCTTCTAAGTACTAATCTTCTCCCCAAGCTTGAAGCTGAGAATGAAACTTTAAAGCAGACAACACACATTATGCACAAAGAGAGTCTAAGCTAACCTCTAAAATTGAGGATCTAGAGAAGACTATCTCTGCATGGAACAAATCCTCATCATCCATGGACTGCCTGCTCTCTAGTCAGAGAAGCACATTTGTCAGAACAGGCTTAGGCTATGGGGAATCCATCTCTGAGCTAAGTGTAGAAAAGACAATGGAAACTAGCTCTAGTAATGTCTCAGGTTTTGGTAGAGGCATTGCTTTTGTTAAATCCTCATAGTTGGAAGAACCAGTACAACCTTGTTCTACTGATTCTGGTTATACTCAGAGAAGTAAAGGATCACACGTTGGTCTGGGTTTCATGAAGGAGAAGAGTAACCCAACCTCTACTTACCAACCTCGAAGAATCGTAGAGTCAAGCAAAACCAACTCTACGAATCAACTGGGAAGGTACAGTAGAGGTAAGACACACTCATCTCTATTTATGAAACCTAAGGACACGTGGAAGAAAGAGAATCCGTTTAACAGAAGACTAACTAAGGAACCACACAAGTCCAAGTGGAAGATGAATCACCACACACACACAGGCATGCATTATAATAGATGTTTCATATGCAATAAATATGGTCATAGGGCTACAAAGTGTTATTATAATTCCATGCATGTGAGACCCAAGATTAGACAAATTTGGGTCCCCAAAGGCACTAACAAAGAAGGACCCATGCATGTATGGGTACCAAAATGAAGGTTCAAATGTTTTGACAAGAAAAGAGCTCCACGACCTCAACATGGTATCTGGTCAGTGGTTGCTCGAGGCATATGACATGGAACAAAGCTCTACTATCCAACTATGTAGAAAAGGAAGGTCCCTCAGTCATCTTTGGAGATAACGGCTCGGGCAAGACAAGAGGATATGGCTCTGCTGGCAATGGTGTAGTATCTTTCAGCAAAGTAGCTTATGTGGAAGGACTCCAACATAACCTTCTAAGCATCAGCCAACTCTGCAACAAGGGTCACCAAGTAACATTTCTTTACAATCAATGTCAAGTCAGAGATTTATAGACATCAGCCATAAAGCTGACCGGAACAAGAGAAGGAAATGTCTACACTGCAGACCTTGGTCAACTAAGCTCTGATGAGACAATATGTTTTCTGGCTAAAGCATCCGAGGAAATGAGCTGGCTATGGCATAGAAGGTTGTCTCACTTAAACTTCAAAAGCATGTCCAAACTGGCATCAAAAGACCTCGTAGCTGGTGTACCCAAGTTCAACTTTGTGAAGGAAAGGCCATGCAACGCGTGCCAGCTTGGAAAGCAAACCAGAAGCTCATTCAAGAGCAAGACTACCAATTCCATTGACAAGCCCCTGCAGTTGCTCCACATGGATCTCTTTGGGCCAATCCCAACAAGCAGTCTTGGAGGAAAAAGATACTCTCTAGTCGTAGTCGACGAATACATCAGATTCACATGGGTATTCTTCCTAACTTCAAAGGATGAAATGAGCTCCGAATTAATCAAAATGTTCAGACTGGTGATGAACGAGAAAGGAGAAAAAATCAAGGCCATAAGGAGTGATCATGGCAGAGAATTCAATTTCTCAGAGATAGACAAGTTCTGCTCAGACAATGACATCAGTCATAACTTCTCAGCTCCACGAACTCCTCAAAAAAATGGAGTTGCTGAAAGAAAGAACAGAACCCTGATAGAGGCTGGAAGGACTCAGTAAGCAGCAGCTAGTCTGCCTGAATACTTCTGGGCAGAAGCTGTCAACACTGCATGCTACACACAGAACATATCATTAATTCACTCTACGATTAAGAAGACACCCTACGAACTGTGGAAAGGAAGAAAGCCGAGTGTTAGCTATTTCCATATGTTTGGCTATGCATCTATATTATCAACAATGGAAAGCAGTATCTGACAAAATTCCAGCCCAAGTCAGACGAAGGGATCTTTCTTGGATATGCCACAGACAACAAAGTTTACAGAGTGTTCAACAAGAAGACACTGAGTGTTGAAGTCTCAATACACATCATCTTTGATGAAACTGACTTAGACAAAATAGTGCCTCAAGACACTACGACCGATAGTGCAGACACAACGAATGAAGTCGTCGAGCTCAACACTACGATCGTAGTGCCAGATAGTGAAATCGTAGAGCATGATAATGAAGTCGTAGAGAGTTCCATCCAAGATAGTGAGCCTCCACTTCAAGAAGAAGAGATAGACCTTGAAGACCTAAGACATGAAGGCATCAGGACAGAGGTCCCAACCGGGAACAGATGGGCAAGAGATCACACTCAGGATCTAATCATTGGAGATCCAAGTGCAAGAGTCAAAACAAGAGCTGCTACTCAGAATGAATGCTTCTATATAAGTTTCATGTCACAAATAGAGCCAAAGAAGATAGAGGATGCTATGGAAGACTCCAGTTGGATAGAAGCCATGCAGGAAGAACTCAACCAATTTGAACGAAGCAAAGTGTGGAGATTGGTACCAAGACCAAAGAGTCATCCTGTCATTGGAACCAAGTGGGTTTTCAGGAACAAAATGGATGAAGATGGGGTCATTACCAGAAACAAGGCAAGATTAGTGGCAAAGGGCTATTCTAAAGAAGAAGGCATTGACTATGATGAGACATTTGCACATGTTGCCAGACTAGAAGCCATCAGAATCTTTCTTGCCTTTGCTGCCCACATGAAGTTCAAAGTCTTTCAGATGGATGTCAAGAGTGCATTCCTAAATGGAGAACTTCAAGAAGAAGTCTACGTAGAACAACCCCCAAGTTTCATCAATCCATCTCTTTCCAATTATGTCTATAGATTAGATAAAGCTTTATATGGTCTTAAACAAGCACCTAGAGCATGGTATGAAACACTGACTAACTTCTTAATAGAAAATGGGTTCACTAGAGGTAGAGTAGATACCACACTATTTCTTAGAAAGCATAAAGACAAAGTCTTACTAGTTCAAATATATGTTGATGATTTCATTTTTGGTTCTACTGACGAAAAGTTATGTAAGAGATTCTCTAAGCTAATGCAGAGCAAGTTTGAAATGAGCATGATGGGTGAGCTGAATTTCTTCCTTGGACTGCAAGTGAAGTAGACTGATGAAGGAATATTCATCAACCAAGCCAAATACATCAAAGACTTATTAAAGAAGTATGGCATGGAATCAGCCTCTCCCATGAAAACACCAATTGCTCCTGCAACCAAGCTTGACAAGGATGAGAATGGTAAATGTATTGATATAACTCAATACAGAGGTATGATAGGTTCTCTTTTATACCTAACTGCCAGTAGACCAGTTATAATGTTTGCAACATGCATATGTGCTAGATTTCAGGCTAACCCTAAAGAGTCACATTTATCTGCTATAAAGAGGATCTTCAGGTATCTTAAGGGTACACCCTACTTGGGGCTGTAGTATCCCAAGGAATCCTCTTTTGAACTAATAGGATACACAGATGCTGACTTTGCAGGATGCAAAATAGATAGAAAAAGTACCAGTGGCACTTGTCAACTACTAGGGAACAGACTTGTGTCTTGGTTCAGCAAAAAGCAAAACTCAGTGTCCACTTCAACTGCAGAAGCTGAATACATTACTGCTGGCAGCTGCTGTGCTCAGATCCTTTGAATGAGAAATCAGCTAGCAGACTATGGGTTTGATTTTAAGTCTATACCTATACACTGTGATAATACAAGTGCCATAGCAATAGCTCATAATCCTGCTATGCATTCTAGAACCAAGCATATAGAAATAAGGTATCACTTCATTAGGGATCATGTGCAAAATGAAACTATATCTTTACAATATATCCCTATTGAAAATCAACTTGCTGATGTTTTTACTAAACCACTAGATGAATCCAGATTTAATAAGTTAATAAGTGAGCTAGGCATGCTAAATTTATCACTATGAAATATATGCTCTAGACTGTGCTAACAATGACAGATATAAAGGCTGAACTCAAAATTGTAGACATGATCAAGGAAGGACCACGATCGTAGAGCTGAACAGAAAACTACCTCAACGATCATAGCAAAGACTCAACTATCATTTTGTAGACTCAACGATGAAGAAAGCCCTTTCAACAAGCAAAGTGCATTCTGTGATGACAAGCTTCATAACAAAGCAATCTCTCTAAGAGGTGCCTCAGGGACAAACCTAACCCTTGAATCGCATTAAGAGGTTGGCCCTTCCTGAGCTATCTTAAAAAGATTGTTTAGTCAAAAACTCATCACAAGGATCCGGACAGACTCGACGATCGTAGAACAGACTCTACGAATGCTGATTAGACTCAACGACTGCCGGACAGAATCGACGATCGCAGGACAGACTCAACGAATAGAAGACTAGCTCTACGATCGTAGTCTTCCTAAGGCCACCTCAGTTCTGAAAAGACCAAGGGTGATTCAGTACATTCCTACACAGTTAAAATCGTAGAGCCAAGCAAAAGGCGACACCTGTCCCGCTAAGTCAAAAAAAGAGAGGGAAGTTACAAGTACAAATTGAAACCGTGTTTTTGAAATCTGAAGTTCAAAAGATTATCTCTCATTCTCTCTCTCTCTCTCAAAGCAAAACCCTAAATCAGACAAAAGCTTAGTAGTATCTCTCTTCTCAACTAAAGAATCAATGGTTGCTTCTAATGTGATTTCGGGCTACAGACTCTGTTTTGACGAGTTCAAAACCGCTCCACCTAAGTTTCACAAGATCTTAGCCTTACTGAAGAAGGCAGGTCTCGAAGAGGCGCTCAGCACCGATACACTCATCTATCTTAAGCTGGTGAAGGAGTTCTACAAGAATGGTGTGTACAAACACAACACCATCACTACACAAGTTAGAGGAGTTGAAATAAAACTAAGGGAAGAAGATGTCAATCTGGCCCTAGGTTTCAAGAATGTAGGGCACCCATTTCTAGACATCATAAGATTTCAAGAGGGACTGAAGAAAATGCATCACAAGAAGAACCCCTCTGTGAAAGGCTACAAAAAGAAGGAGTTCCCTCAAAGGTATGAATTTCTAGCTGACATTATTGGGAAATGCATCTGCTGCAAGAGCTCAGGTCATGACTCGGTAAATGAGGCTCAGCTTAAGCTCATGTTTGCTTTGGTTCATGGCACACAACTCAACTATGGGGCTGTGTTGCTCGAGTGGATCGGCAAGTGGACTATCAGCTAGAAGAAATCAAAGAGTACTCCAAAGATGTTGTATGGGAGATTCATTAGCATCATTCTGCAAACTGCTTTGGGTGACAAAATTGGGGATGATGAAGGAGAAGCCATCAACCCAAACCAAAGAATAACACATCAGTTGTTTAAAAACTGGGAAAGGAACCCTGCTGAGTATGTAAGAATGATGACAGAGTCCAGTGGGAGAACTGGGGAACAAAAGGAAGCAGGCTTTCCAAGAGGAATGTTTGTTGTCAAAGAAGTTGAAGAAGAAGGAGAAGAAGATAAGGGAGAACCCTCTGCTCTTGCCAGAAAAAGCAAGGGCAAGAGAAAGCTAAGGACAAGACAAGTCGAAGAGCCTCAAGGATCTACAACTAACATTCTTGTAGAGTCCTCTGACATAGAGACTCTAAGGAGGCTAAGCAACATGCAACAACAAGAGGAAGCTGAAGAGGATTAAGCCACCATTTCACAGATCCTAAAGAAGAACAAGACTTGTCATAAGTCCAAAAGACCAACAATTTCTTCGATCGTAGAGTCTCTGCTGTTCTCTGAGACCAGGCTAAGTGTGGCAGAAATGGAAGAAGCTGCTTCAAGGATAGTGGCTGATCAACGTGGCAAAACAGAGACTTAAGAGAGTCCAGGAGTGGTGACTAAAACCAGCAAAGCAAAGAGAAAGCCGGTCAAGAAATATATTCTTCAGAATGAAAAAGTACTGAAGAAGGAAGCGAAAAGTATGGCTGCAAAAGTAGAACTATCCCAAGTAAACTTAGAAGAAGATGCTCCAGCTGAGGGGGAGATTCCTGAAATTCTCATGATCGAGTATACATCGGCTGAGGGGGAGAAGCCTACTGCTCAAGAAAAGGTTCCAGCTGAAAGGGACTTTGTGAACTTAGAAGAAGATTTACCAGCTGAGGGGGAGTTTCTAAACCTCCAAGAAGATGTTCATACTGAGGGGGAGCCTCATAATATCCCAATGGTTGAAGAAGAGATCCTTGCTCAAGATGAAGATGAACCAATGCCAAACCTCCCAGAGACTATTGAGATAATGGAGTCTTCAGAAGAAACCAAAGAAGAGGAAGAAAATGATGATGATGAGCTTGAAATCACTGGTGTAGGGAAAGATGGATATAGAAGCTATTTGTATAACCAAATGTTTTCTTACCTACCCATGATGGCATACCATCAAGCTCAAATACTGAAATCATGGGATCACATGTTCTGGAGCTTCAAGGAATATCCAGCAATCTCAGTTCTGGCTCATGGATTTCCAGGGAAAGTCATCTTCGCCAAGAAACTGCTTACCAATCATTCCTCATCAAAAGATAAACCTGAGGTATAGTCTATCCCTACCAGTTTTAGAGTTAATCACCTGCCATCATCTTCATTTAGCTATTTCTATGAATTTCCTAAATGGCTGGAAGTGATTCTCAACCCTGTAAATCAGTTTCCAGTTGCAGAATCCCAAAATTCTGTAACTGAAGAACCAGAAGAAGTCAACCTTACCCTGCTCCCTCAAATCACCAACTCTACGTTTCCAGACTCAAGCAACATCGTAGAGTCCAACATTGAAATCGTAGAGTCACCTATCCCAGATATCCAAACCCAAGCCCCTCCAGCTGATATACCATCCTCCTCATCACATGACTATTTCAGTCTGGATCTTGCTTTGTACAATTTGCAAGATCAATCTCAACCAAGAACCCCTCAAATGGACAAGCCCCAATCAAATGATACCTTCCCAAGCCTGCCTACCAAGGATGACTTGAAAGAGACACATGAGCAAATGATCAAGTCTATCGAAGCAAGTTTGGAATCTCACTCTGATCTCCTTAACATCCGGCTGAATCAAATGATACAAGCTGCAAACAAATTTCCTAGTACTATGAATACTGAGCTTACTACAAGACTAAGGGAAATTATCAAAGAAATTCTGAAGAGTATGTCAGACAGAGATGAGATACATTTCCAGATTGCTGCCAAGCAAAGAGAAGCTGTGCTTGAAATGCAGAAACACCAAGATCTTTAACATTAAATTATGCTGGACAATATTCTCAACTTGAAAGCTTCTGTCTATGACCTCCAGAAATCTTATGCCAATCAGGAGAAGCATAATGATATGATTTTGACAGTCCTCCAAAATAAAGAAGCTAGAGCTGAAAAACAGATCAAGGAGAATAGGGAGGACATTGCTAAAACTCAAAGCCAACTGAATGAGCTTGTTTAAGGGGTTAACAGGCTGTCTGCAGATATTCGAACCCTTGATGCTGACATAAAGGGGGAGAATAAGAAAGGGAAAGGAGATCAAGGAAGCAAAGGCAGAGGCAGAGGAGGTCATGCAACTCAAGAAAGGGGAAGAAGTCAATTTCATACTCAGACATCACGAAGCCCTCCTGCAATACCATCATAACATCAGACTCAACGAACCGGTCAGCAGGCAATTGTAACAGCTATTCCTCTGAATCGTCAGGAGTAAACTCCCAGCTCAGAAGACGTGTCAACTGTACGCATAAGAATGCTAACTGGAGATCCTGCATTCATGCGCAGACACAAGGAAAATCCAGTCTTAAGTCAAAGCGAGCTGGAGGAGTTAGCAAGAAATGAAGAAGCTCAAAGGAAAAGAAGGGCTGAGGAGTATGTCAATCCTCCTCCACAGAAGAGACCAAGAAAATAGAGATAAGTTGAGAGTTTAATGTTTTATTGATGTAATGCTATATTGTAATATCTTCTAATCATCAACAAATTCATGCTTATTCTCTAGAAATTTCAGCTGTTCACTGAAATACTAAGTCATGTTTAAATTTCTTGCAAATGCATCTAGTCACTAATAATCATGACAACAAATCTCCTTAGTTATGTCAACATCAAATAGGGGGAGATTGTTGGGAGAATGCATATTATGATTTGATATTTTAATGCACGTGTTCATGATTATTTGTAAGGTCCTTTAAAGAATATATGTACAAGGACTTAGTGATAGATCAAAATTGTTAGGTTGATCTAAGCTTTCAACGTGTATCATTCTGATAAAGAATGTATAGATAGAAAGATCAAAACTGTTAGGTTGATCTTGAGATGTAATAGATTAGTTTTAAAGAAATCGTAGTGCATCAATCTGATCAACATTGCAGAAGTCAAGGCAGAAAACGTAGAGCCTAAAGATCGTAGTGTGCCTTCCTTAAAGGGAACTCTTCAGAAATCATAGAGTGGTCCCAACATTTGCCGAGCCAACTCCACGATCGTAGTGTGCTGAAGAAAACATGAAGTTTACAAGTCAACTATCGTAGTGTGCTCTCGGGAACATAAAGTGAACAATACGAGCAAGTCAACAATCGTAGTGTGCTCTCGGAAACGTAGAGTTAAAGATACGAACAAGTGAAGAACGTATTGCTCTCAACTGTTAGCATCGTAGTGTTCAAGGATGACGCTACGATCTAAATCGTAGAGCACCACAATCCAAATCGTAGAGCATCATTTGTCTCATGTCAGAAAACGTCAAGCCTCATGAGTTGTGAACTCAACATGCGAGGAATGGATCCGAGAAGCTGCAGTGCTCATCAGTCCTAGAATATATGCAATATCCTTAGTATGCAATAAAGAAGCGTAGTGAAGAAGCTAAGGCTAGTACCATGGGTAAGAGGGACAAAACACCTTTTCAGGTGGTAGGTGAGAAAAGCAGCCTGCAGTGTCAGTGGGCCAGAATGCAGAATTCAGACGATGTGCAGAAATGTCAACATCACAGTACAAAAAGTTCAGACGCATTTAATGCCACAACGGATGGATCCAACGGATAGTTTTCAACATCACATATATACAGATCAGACAGATGAGAGAGAAGATAAAGTAAGCAATCAAACATTCAAAGTGAAGAATTCTCTAAGGCTCAACTCTACGATATGAGATATTGCAAAGCTTGCTCAGCTACTCAGTTCTTAACGAACCAGTGCTTACACAGCAACTGAGTAGAAACCTTCAAGAACGCAACAACAACCATCAATCAACTGAAGAAGAGTACCAAGTCTACTGTACTTGAAGAGTTAGTAGTAAACTCTAAGAAAGCCAAGTCTGCTGGACTTGAAGAGTTCAAGAGTGAACTAGAGAAGTTCCTAGACTACTGGTCTAGAAGGAATCTATGTGATTTAGAAGATTGTAAAAGACATCCTTAGTGGATATCCTACTCGTTGAGTAGAAGAGTGGACTAGGAGCTTTGAATGCTCCGAACCACTTAAAAACAACTGTGTCATCTATATCTGCTATATCTGTTATAACTGCCTTACTCACTCATAACTCCATTGCTTGGTAAAGAAGATTAAAACAAATACTAATTCTGCTAAGTTTTAATCACTATCTAAGAACAAATTTTAGAATAGAAAAGATTTTCAAATATCTATTCAACCCCCCCTTTAGATAACTTGTGCCTACTAGGAACTAACACTTTATACAACATCCTTAATGTTTAACAATGTTTCATTACATTCCTTAAGTCATGTATACTTTTAATTCAATTAGTTTCCTTTTCTTTGTACTTAGAAACCTTCATTACTACCTTTGTTCTGAGACTGGCGCTGCGGCGCCAACTTTATACTTACATCTCACGCTGCGGCACGAGCTCTTAATGTCATTGTCCCGGACTTGGCGCTGCGGCGTGAGTCCTTACTTACTGGGCCGCGCTGCGGTGCCACACTCCAGAGAATTTTGGTACTGTACATGGCGCTGCAGCGCCACAATATGTACTATAGTTCGCGCTGCGGTGAACTCTTGCAGTGTGCTCGGTTACTATTCCGCACCACGGCGCGGGTCATTTTGCCTAGGGTTGGCGCCGCGGCGCCAACTCTGTGCACCAGATAACAAATTCAGTTTGTGAATTTTGTGAACTTCCCGAATGCATAACTTCTTCGTTATAAGTCCGAATTGGCTCGTTCAAAAGCCTACGGTTCACAAATTACATACTCTATGCGTTTATGCAAGAATTTTATCTATTTGACTTCTTTTGCTAAAAATTCACCTATTGGTTTATTTTTAACGAAAACGATAAACGTTCGTGAACGTTCAACGCTCGTTTCTTCGTTCTAAGTCGGAATCCGGTCATTTTCGAGTCTGCAAATCTTAAATGCCAAATATGACTTGTCTCTATTGGAAAACAATGGTTTTGTGATCTAACACAAAATTTGACTTCCATTCTGAGAATTTTATGGATTCGACTATTATCGTCCAATCGTGCAAATTCAGACAATTCTTCATTCTTATGATTTGTTCCACATTATAAATGAGCTTCATTCATACTGTGAACATCTTAACATACTTAATACAATAACTTATATTCATTGTTGGATTTTGACTTATTCTTCATGAGCTTATAACTCGTCAAATTATAAACTACATAAGATTTATTTATTCATGACTTATGACAATTAGAGTTTCTTAATCATCATACTTTACATGTTCATCACATATAACTTTACTTAGGTATATATGATAAATATAATCATATAAGTGTTTAATTCACTTCTCTTGATAAACTTATTACAAGTTCATATTTTCATACTTAACATTCAAGGTTAACTTATAATAAGTTTATAACTTTTATAAGTTCAAATGACTTATTGCCAACTTAATTGGCTTAAGTTCATTATTTACTCATTCATGTTTCTTAATCCAACTTTTCTTATCATCCTATCATGGTAGAGATAGAAGATAATTGAGAAGAAGTCTTACTCTTTTGAAGTCTTGGTAAGGTAGCTTGCTTCTTCTTCCTACTTATTGAAGTGACTTATTTATGACTTAAACTCTCTAACACTTAAGCACTTTGTGAAGTCTAGATTATTTGAACAACTAACAAATGGCTTGTAAGTCTTCTCTATTTATAGATTTTCCAAGGTTAGGGTAGTTTGGTCTTTAAAACATCCCACCTCCTTAAGCCACCTCCTTACTATTCATTACTTGCAAGGCACAACTTTTATCCTAACTTTTATCCTACACTTGGTCATTACTTCAAAGTCTTGGTCATCACACATGCTTGGTCACCACATTCCTTGGTCACCATATTCAACCATATTAATATGGTTTGCCCCATGGGTCAACCAATTTATTGGACTTTAGCTTGGGCTTGGATTAACTAAAGCATTGGACTTTGCATTAACAAACACTAGCTTGCTTATTAATTCAATAGTTGGGCCTTAACCTTAATTGACTTGGGCTTTGTATAAAATCCTAGCCAATCTTTATAAGTCCACTAATATCTCATAATACATACACATATAGTTGATGCATTATTCTTATTTTCCAATTCATATAGACTTTATATACGGTATTTTATCCTTCATACTAACTCGTATAATACTTCGTATTATGCTCGTTTTCATTACTTTGTACAATACCAAGGTATTATACAATTATTACTTATTCCTTAGCACTTCGCTTTACTTAACGTTTATAAATTAAGTCCACAAGCGAATTATTACATTTTCCATAACTAGATTTTTATTACATAATCCATCTTACCTTGTTATTCCATCATTACGTATTTCTCAGAAACTTAAAATTATATCCCGAGCAAATACCGATGAATAGTGTTTTTTGAAAAATTTCTCGAAAAACTTTTATTTTCGTCTTGAAAATTCAAACACTTTAATTCATCCACGTAACTCAAATACTACGATATTCTAACATCATTAGGCTATAAAATGACAACCATCTTGATAACACATAGAATATGATTTTAATATTATTTAATTTAATAAAATCATTTTACAATAAGATCTGAATTTCTCGGTCGTTACATTCTTTCCCCTTTATAAAGATTCTGTCCCCTAGAATATCGTCTCACTTTAATCAAATAGATGAGGAAAAATTTTCTTCATCTTTTCTTCTAGTTCCCACGTTGCTTCTTCAGCATCATGGTTCTTCCATAATACCTTTACTGATGGTATTACATTGTTCCTCATAACTTGTTCCTTTCTATCAATGATCTGCATCGGCGACTCTTCATACGTTAAGTCTTCCTCGATATAAATTGGCTCATACTCGATTACATGCTTATAGTCCAGCTTATATGGACGTAATACAGATACGTGAAATACGTTATGTATTCGTTCTAGGTCTAGAGGTAATGCTATCATATAGGCTACCTCTCCCACCTGTTTTAACACTTCAAAAGGTCCTATAAACCTTGGAATTAACTTTTCTTTCTTCCCAAAGCGTATCTTTTCTTTCCAGGGAGATACCTTTAGAAAAACATACGAGCCCACCTTAAACTCTTGATTTAGTCTATGTGAGTCCGCATACTTTTTCTGTCTGTCCTGAGCTGTGACGAGACGCATCCGAATTAACTTTACCACATCCGCTGTTTGCTACAGCAATTCTGGTCCTATCATTCGGTGTTCTCCCACCTCATCCCAACACAAAGGTGTTCTGCACTTTCTCCCATACAGAGCTTCATACGGCGGCATACCTATGCTTGCGTGATAACTAATGTTATACGCAAACTCTACTAGTGGTAGGTGATCATCCCGACTACCCTTGAAATCCATGATGCAAGACCTCAACATGTCTTCTAACGTCTGAATTGTCCTTTCGCTCTGCCCATCAGTTTGTGGATGGTAAACCGTGCTTAACCTCAGCTGTGTTCCCAACTGCTCTTGCAAACTCCTCCAAAAGTTTGATGTGAATCGTGGATCACGATCTGACACAATTTATACTGGTACTCCATGTCTGGAAATGATTTCCTTAACATAAAGTTTACCTAACTGGTCTAAATTATACTTGATCCTAATTGGAAAAAAGTGAGCCGACTTCGTCAATCGGTCCACTATTACCCAAATTGAATCATACCCTTTTGTCATCGTCGGAAGTCCCACCACAAAGTCCATCGTGATATGCTCCTATTTCCATTCTGGAATCTCCAATGACTGTAATAAGCCACTGGGTCATTGATGTTCGGCCTTAACTTTTTGACAAGTCAAGCACCTACTCACATACTTTGCAATTTCTCTCTTCATGTTTGGCCACCAAAAACTCTGTCGAAGGCCTTGATACATCTTAGTGCTACTAGGATGTATCGAGTACCTCGAACCATGAGCTTCTTGTAACACTTGCTCCTTTAATTCCGTCTCATTCGGAACCCAAATTCTTCCCTCAAATCTTAATAATCCTTCATTATCAGGACTATACTTAGCATCTTCCTTCTCGGATAACCGCTTCTTCATTTGGTTACGCTCGTCAGTCTTAAGTTGTACCTCCTTGACTCTTTCTACGATGGTAGACTGCATCTCCGTCGCAAAGAGTACCTGCCCCGAATCACTCGGCATCTTGACTTCTATTTCCATTCTAGCCATCTCTGTTATTAACTCATTTTGAGCCGCTAACATAGACAACTTTTCTCGACCCTTCCTACTTAAGGCATCGTCAACTACATTGGCCTTTCTAGGGTAATACAGGATTTCACAATCATAATCCTTTGTCAACTCCAGCCATCTTCTCTGTCCCATATTCAACTCCTTCTGAGTGAAGATATACTTTAGCCTTTTATGGTCCGTATATATCTCACATTTTTCCCCATAAAGATAATGTCTCCATATCTTTAGGGCAAACACTACTGCGGTCAGTTCCAGATCATGAGTAGGATAAACTTTCTCATAATACTTCAATTGCCGAGATGCATACGCAATGACTTTGCCATGTTGCATAAGCACACAATCAGGTCCTCTATGCGAAGCATCACTATACACTACAAAATTTCCGTTGTTATCTGGTAATGACAAAACAGGAGCTTCACTTAATCTTTTCTTCAGTCCTTGAAAACTGTCTTCACATTTATCCGTCCATACGTATTTCACCGCCTTCCTTGTTAAATTAGTCAACGAGGTAGCTATCTTCGAAAAATCTTGGATAAATCTTCGATAGTACCCTGCTAACCCTAGGAAACTCCGCACCTCAGTCGATGCTTTCGGTTGTTCCCAATTCTTTACTGCTTCCACCTTCGCTGGATCCACTGAAATCCTTTCTTGGTCAATGACATGACCTTAAAACTGTACCTTTTCCAGCCAAAATTCACATTTGGTGAATTTTGCATACAACTTCTCCTTCCTTAGTGTCTCCAACACTAATATTAAGTGTTCAACATGATCTTCTGGCATCTTAGAATAGACTAGAATATCATCGATAAACACCACGACGAACTTGTCCAAATATAATTTGAACACTCTGTTCATCATATCCATAAATGCAGCTGGTGCATTCGTCAACCCAAACGACATCACCAGAAACTCGTAATGACCATAACGAGTCCTGAATGCAGTCTTTGGTATATCTTCCTTCCTAACCTTCAATTGATGATACCCCGTCCGCAAATCTATTTTAGAAAAATACTTTGCCCCTTTCAACTAATCAAAGAGATCATCGATCCTGGGCAATGGGTATTTATTCTTTATCGTTAACTTGTTCAACTCTCGATAGTCGATACAAAGCCTTAACGATCCATCTTTCTTCTTGACAAACAACACCGGTGCCCCCACGGAGAAACACTTGGTTGAATGTACTTTTTGTCCAATAGTTCATGTAGCTGAACCATTAGTTCTTTCATTTCTGCAGGCGCCATACGGTACGGTGCCCTTGAGACCGGTGTTGTTCTTGGCACAGTGTCTATCACAAATTCGATCTCCCATCCGGCGGTAAACCCGGTAAATAACTTGGAAATACATCCATGAATTCGTTTACTATAGGTATTTGTTCCATGGTTGCTCCCATTCTCTGGGTATCAACAACATGGCATAGGTAACCTACACAACCCTTCCTCAATAGTTTTCAAGTTTGTGTCATTGTAAGGCAACACGGACGTATCAGCAACTTACTACCGTAAAATACTACAGGAGGTTGCTTCAACATCCTGATGCTCACACATTTCTTTTGGCAATCTATAATTGCTCCATGGTTAATCAACCAATCCATTCCGAGAATTACGTCAAATTCTCCTAACTTTATCGGTATTAAATCTACCGATAACTTATAACCACGTACTTCTACGCAACAACTCCTATGAATATCTTCAACAGGAATTATCTCTTCGTTTGCTACCTTAATATTTAAAGGTATAGGAAATTTTTTGGGAAATAATTCTAGTCGTCTAGCAAAATCACATGCTATAAATGAACAAGTAGCACCCGAATCAAATAGCACGTATGTATTTATATTGTTGATCGGAATACTACCTGCAACTACCTCCCCTGATGCTACCGCATCTTGGATCGTCATATTAAAAGTGTGGGCCATTGATTTCCTCGGCTGAGCTGGACCACCAATAGCTAACTTCCCGCTATTAGTTCCCTTATTTCCTTCTATCACCTTCTTCGGGCAGTTCTTTGCTATGTGGTCAGTTGATCCACATACAAAGCATCCGTGATTTTTCTTCGGATTGGGACAGTTAGGCGAAATGTGCCCTTCCTGTCCACAATTTTAACATACCTCCTTTCCTTTGAGACAGACTCCTAAGTGAGTCTTCCCGCAGGTTTTACAGGCCTCCATCCTCCTCTTAGAGTCCCCTTGTTTTACTCCAGTATTCCCAGAGTTAAAGCCCTTCCTCTTCTGACTGTTGCCACTTCCACTGGCTCCCTCGGTCTTGGTTCCTCCATCAACCTTACCCTTGCTTTTCTTATCTTTGTGCTACTGGTTGATAGCCTCATTCCCACCTTCGGCAATTATTACCTTTTCTAGTATGGTTCCAAAGGAAGTACTTTGGAACACAGAGATTCAGCTATAGAGCCAGGGTTTCAAGCCCTGCTCGAACCTTCTAGCCTTTCTTACTTCAGTGTCCACTTGATGTGGAGCGAATCGTGCCAGTTCATTAAACTTGGCAGCATACTGGGGATGTAGCGCCCCCAAATCTGGGTATCTTCCAACCCGACAGATGCTGCTATACTGTACATCATTCATACATTCATTCAATTGAAAAGTCTCAAGGAACGAACATAACTTCTATATATTCAAAGTATTATTTACATTTCCCAAGTTCTAAACCCGTTACAAAGGTTCTTTATCATAATATCAGTTATATTACAACAATAGACCTATACTATTACAAGACAGCTTAGTAGTCTGCCTTAGCTTTTCCTTTATCTTTTTCTGATCCTTCAGGACGTTCAATCTTAGCTGCATTCATATGGTTCAAGCAAGAGTGAGCATAACTAGCTCAGCAAGTATAACAATTCAATAACAGCATGCTTGACACATATGAATCGTATATCTTCAATAACTGAACAATAGTTATGAAGTACTATTGATAATTCAAAGTAGCACTTCATCTTCCTCTGAAAATGTTTCACAATAATAACAATATTTAGTAAAACATTTACTCCGGTCAAAGACCTCGAGTATTCATTCTTTCTTGAAAAAGGACAACCCGGAACGAATTCCGTAAGCCCGATATCACTTACGAGCACTTCTAGGTGATCAGCCAATTGTACTCTATGTTGATCAACACTACATCCATTAAACGTATGTACGTTTAATCATTTGGCAACCTCACGTGCCTGTCGTTTTACCGAAAAAAATATTTGTTTAACATTTTCGTCTTCTTTTGAAAACCATATCAAGTAGTTGACAAAAGATAGCAACATTGATAATACATGAGTAGATTATCAATACATTTCAAGTCTCGCCAAAAGAATTGGCTTTATCTTCAACATATCTCAGTTCATGTGAAAGAATACACAAACCTCAAAAACTTGTTCAGACTGAACTGAGACAAGAGTTAGAATACTTGCCTTTAGCGTCGGCTACGGTATATTAGCTTTATATTCAAGTCGTTCAAGTCTCTACAACACATGATCACATAATGCCTTACATTAGGTCACATATAATCAAGTATGTAATGACTCTATCATATCCTTCATTTCAATCTAATTGAGTATTAGATTCCATTAATATTCGTTCCAGTTTATCATTACCATTGCATTTATCCTTGACTAGGCTATCTTAACCTTTACATTACATTCCTTAAGGTTTAACAAAGTTTAACACTGTTACATTATCTTCCTTAAGTTATGTTTACTTTCAATCAATTTAAGTTTTCTTTTCTTTGTACTTAGAAACCTTCCTCTCTATCTTTGTTCTGAGACTGGCGCTGCAGCGCCATATTTATACCTTCATCTCGCGCTGCGGCGCGAGCCCTACTCTTCTCTGACCCGGACTTGGCGCTGCGATGCTAGTCCTTATGTAATGGGCCGCGCTGCGGTGCCACTCTCCTGGGAGTTCTGATACTGTACATGGCGCTGCGGCGCGAGGGTTGGCGTTGCGGCGCCGACTCTGTACACCAGATATCAATTTCAGTTTAAAAATTTTGTGAACTTCTCGGACGCATAACTTCTTCGTTATAAGTCCGAATTGGCTCGTTCAAAAGCCTACGGTTCACAAATTACATAATCTATATGACAATTTAATAATTTTATCTATTTGACTTTGTTTGGTAAAAATTCACCTATTGGTTCATTTTTAACGAAAACGATAAACGTTCGTGAACGTTCAATGCTCGTTTCTTCGTTCTAAGTCAGAATCCGGTCATTTTCGAGTCCGCAACTCTTAAATGCCAAATATGACTTGTCTCTATTGGAAAACAAAGGTTTCGTGATCCAACACAAAATTTGACTTCCATTCCGAGAATTTTACGAATTCGACGATTATCGTCCAATCGTGCAAATTCCGTCCATTCTTCATTCTTATGATTTGTTCAACATCACAAATGAACTCATTCATTATGCGAACATCTCAACATACTTGATGCAACAACTTATACTTATTGTTGGATTTTGGACTTTATTCTTCATGAGTTTATAACTTGTCAAATTATAAACTTACTTAAGATGCCATGACGCAAGACCTCAACATGTCTTCTAACGTCTGAATTAACTTTACCACATCCGCTGTTTGCTGTGACGAGACGCATCCGAATTAACTTTACCACATCCGCTGTTTGCTGCAGCAATTCTGGTCCTATCATCCAGCGTTCTCCCACCTCATCCCAACACAAAGGTGTTCTGCACTTTCTCCCATACAGAGCTTCATACGGCGGCATACCTATGCTTACATGACAACTATTGTTATACGCAAACTCTACTAGTGGCAGGTGATCATCCCAACTACCCTTGAAATCCATGACGCAAGACCTCAACATGTCTTCTAACCTCTGAATTGTCCTTTCACTTTGCCCATCAGTTTGTGGATGATATGCCGTGCTTAACCTCAGCTGTGTTCCCAACTGTTCTTGGAAACTCCTCCAAAAGTTCGATGTAAATCGTGGATCACGATCTGACACAATCGATACCGGTACTCCATGTCTGGAAATGATTTCTTTGACATAAAGTTTAGCTAACTGGTCTAAGTTATACTTGACCCTTATTGGCAAAAAGTGAGCCGACTTCGTCAACCGGTCCACTATTACCCAAATCGAATCATACCCTTTTTGCGTTGTCTAAAGTCCTACCACGAAATCCATCGCGATATGCTCCCACTTCCATTCTGGAATCTCCAATGACTGTAATAAACCACTGGGTCGTTGAAGTTCGGCCTTAACTTTTTGACAAGTCAAGCACCTACTCACATACTTTGCTATTTCTCTCTTCATGTTCGGCCACCAAAAACTCTGTCGAAGGCCTTGATACATCTTAACACTACCAGGATGTATCGAGTACCTCGAACTATTAGCTTCTTGTAACACTTGCTCCTTTAATTCCGTCTCATTCGGAACCCAAATTCTTTCCTCAAATCTTAATAATCCTTCATTATCAAGACTATACTTAGCATCTTCATTCTCGGATCCGCTCCTTCATTTGGTTACACTCGTTGGTCTTGAGTTGCACCTCCTTAACTCTTTCTACGATGGTAGACTGCATCTCCGACGTAAAGAGTACTTGCCCCGAATCACTCGGCATCCAGACTTCTAATTCCATTCTAGCCATCACTGTTATTAACTCATTTTGAGCCGTTAACATAGACAACTTTTCCCGACCATTCCTACTTAAGGCGTCGACAACTACATTGGCTTTTCCAGGGTGATACAGGATTTCACAATCATAATCCTTTATCAACTCCAGCCATCTCCTCTGTCTCATATTCAACTCCTTCTGAGTGAAGATATACTTCAGACTTTTATGGTCCGTATATATCTCACATTTTCCCCATAAAGATAATGTCTCCATATCTTTAGGGCAAACACTACTGCGGCCAGTTCCAGATCATGAGTAGGATAAACTTTCTCATAATCCTTTAACTGCCGAGATGCATACGCAATGACTTTGCCATGCTGCATAAGCACACAACCAATTCCTCTATGCGAAGCATCACTATACACTACAAAATTTCCCGTGTCATCCGGCAATGACAAAACAGGAGCTTCAATTAATCTTTTCTTCAGTTCTTGAAAACTATCTTCACATTTATCCGTCCATACGTATTTCACCGTCTTCCTTGTTAAATTAGTCAACGAGGTAGCTATCTTCGAAAAATCTTGGATAAATCTTCGATATTACCCTGCTAACCCTAGGAAACTCCGCACCTCAGTCGGCATTTTCGGTTGTTCCCAATTCATCACTGCTTCCACCTTTGCTGGATCCACTGAAATCCCCTCTTGGTCAATGACATGACCTAAAAACTGCACCTTTTCTAGCCAAAATTCACATTGGTGAATTTTGCATAAAACTTCTCCTTCCTTAGTGTCTCCAACACTAACCTTAAGTGTTCAGCACGATCTTCTGGCGTCTTAGAATAGACCAGAATATCATCGATAAACACCACGACGAACTTGTCCAAATATAATTTGAACACTCTGTTCATCATATCCATAAATGCAGCAGGTGCATTTGTCAATCCAAACGACATCACCAGAAACTCGTAATGACCATAACGAGTCCTGAATGTAGTCTTTGGTACATCCTCCTTCCTAACCTTCAACTGATGATACCCCGTCCGCAAATCTATTTTAGAAAAATACTTTGCCCCTTTCAATTGATCAAAGAGATCATCGATCCTGGGCAATGGGTATTTATTCTTTATCGTTAATTTGTTCAACTCCCGATAGTCGATACAAAGTCTTAACGATCCGTCCTTCTTCTTGACAAACAACACCGGTGCTCCCCACGGCGAAACACTTGGTTGAATGTACTTTTTGTCCAATAGTTCTTGTAGCTGAACCATCAGTTCTTTCATTTCCACAGGCGCCATACGATACAGTGTCCTTGAGACCGGTGTCGTTCCTGGCACAGTGTCTATCACAAATTCGATCTCCCTATCCGACGGTAAACCCGGTAACTCACTTGGAAATACATCCATGAATTCGTTTACTATAGGTATTTGTTCCATAGTTGCTCCCACTCTCTAGGTATCAACAACATGGCATTGGTAACCTACACAACCCTTCCTTAAAAGTTTTCAAGTTTGTGTCATCGTAAGGCAACACGGACGTCCCGGTAATTTACTACCGTAAAATACTACAGGAGGTTACTTCAATGCCCTGATGCTTACACATTTCTTTTGGCAATCTATAATTGCTCCATGGTTAATCAACCAATCCATTCAAAGAATTACATCGAATTCTCCTAGCTTTATCGATATTAAATCTACCGATAACTTACAACCACGTACTTCTACACAACAACTCCTATGAATATCTTCAACAGGAATTATCTCTTCGTTTGCTACCTTAATGTTCAAAGGTATAAGCAATTTTTCGGGAAATAATTCTAGTCGTCTAGTAAAATCACATGCTATAAACGAACAAGTAGCACCCGAATTAAATAGCACGTATGCATTTATATTGTTGATCGGAATAATACCTGCAACTACTTCCCCGGATGCCACCGCATCTTGGACCGTCATATTAAAAGTGTGGCCCATTGATTTCCCCGGCTGAACTGGACCACTAATAGCTAACTTCCCACTATTAGTTCCCTTATTTCCTTCTAACCCCTTCTTACAATTCTTTGCTATGTGGTCAGTTGATCCACATACAAAGCATCCATGATTCTTCTTCGGATTGGGACAGTTAGGCGAAATGTGCCCTTCGTGTTAACAATTATAACATACTACCTTACCTTTGAGGTAAACTCCTAAGTGAGTCTTCCCGCAGGATTTACAGGCCTCCATCCTCCTCTTAGAGTCTCCTTATTTTACTCTGGTATTCCCAGAGTTAAATCCCTTCCTCTTCTGACCGTTGCCACTTCCACTAGCTCCCTCGGTCTTCGTCCCTCCATCAACCTTGGCCTTGCTCTTCTTATCCTTATGGTGCCGGTTGAGAGCCTCATTCCCACCTTCGACAATTATTGCCTTTTCTAGTATGGTCCCAAAGGAAGTACTTTGGAACACAGAGATTCGGCTATAGAACCAGGATTTCAAGCCCTGCTCAAACCTTCTAGCCTTCCTCACTTCAGTGTCCACTTGATGTGGAGCAAATCGTGCCAATTCATTGAACTTGGCAGCATACTGGGGAACTATCATATCCCCTTGCCTCAATTCCAAAAACCTCATTTCCATCCTCCCTTGCATACTTGTGGAAAAATAGTTCTTGAAAAAAATCTCCTTGAACCTTTCTCACGTTAGGTTTCCTATATCGGCCCTAGCCTGGTTTGCCTCCCACCAGAAGTTGGCCTCTCCTTTCATTAAATAGGTTGCAAAAGCAACCTTTTGACCCTCCTCCATATTTGATATTACAAATGCTTTCTCAATCTCTTTTACCCAAGTCTGGGCTTCTATAGGGTCCGTCGTTCCATTGAACTCCGGCGGACCTACACTTTTAAAGTCCTTAAAAGTAGTAGCTCGTACTACCCCAGGAATTACGGGTACATTAGCCCTCGTTCTATTAAATGCAGCCGTTAATAAGTTAACGAACTCCTGTATTGGATTAACCGGAACACCCTCCGGTTGGTTAACATTAGCATCTTGATTTCGTTGTCTCCTTCTTGGCGGCATTTTGCTGTTTAATAAAATAACACATCATTATTACTTCATTCTCGTTGGTGTGTTATTATTTGTAATTAAAACAATAACTCATACTCATTACTCAACATATTCCATAAAAAGATTTATATTGATTCATAACTTGTAGTATAACACTACATTGTTTACAGTACTCAGCCTTAGCTGATTACATTACCATCCCACAATTACTTTCCAAAAATTGGGATTTACAAAAGACTACCCTTTGTTATACAAAAGAGGGTTTTATGTCACTACTAGATACATAATATTTACATATCTATTCTACTCTAGCTATTGTTAGATTACATCTGTCGTAAGGCATTCTCAAAATCTGCTCTGGCCAAACCGGCAATAACATCTCTATTGATGGTATGACGGGTCTGTCCTGCTTCTACCTGATATCCAGCTACCTGCTGCAGGAAATCTACATGAGAACTCCTTTGAATATCAGACATCCTCTCTAACTTCCACTTATTAGTCTTTAGCTCCTGCTTGAGCTCAAAGACTTCACCTCTCAAATCTCGAACCTTATCCATAGCTAGGACTCTATCATCGTGCTCCTCTTCCCACATTCCCTCCATACTAGTCTTGTCCTCACGGACAGCTCAGAGTTCATCTTTCAACTCCTTCACTTCTTGGCAGTAATGGACATTCCTATCCAATACCGACATAAATAGTGCTTTCATTGATTCCCCTGTAGACATTTCCTCTGTAGGTGGAACCTGGGTCTCTGTAGGTGGAACCTGGTCAAAGGACATCACGTCCACCTCCTCCTCTAGCATGCCGTCAAATATAAACATGTAGCCTAAATCGTCCGAGTCTCCCGACTCGATAATCACCAACTATGGTTCTACTTCAACGGGATTTGGTAGTATCTCTACCCGATTAACTGAATCCTCGCTTACTACATGTATATCTCTATATATATCATTTTCTCCTGACTTCTACAATAAAACAATATAGTTTGATTAGTACACGTCAGTAAAATAATAAAAGTACATAACATAATATAACGCATTTTTATAAGGTTACTTTCCATCTTTTACTTCTTTATTCTTTCTTAAGGTTATGACTTAAGGTTCTACTTTTCCCCTTAAGTTTTATAACCTAGGCTTTGATACCAACTTGTAGCGCCCCCAAATCTGGGTATCTTTCAACCCGGCAGATGCTGCTGTACTGTACATCATTCATACATTCATTCAATTGAAAAGTCTCATGGAACGAACATAACTTCTATATATTCAAAGTATTATTTACATTTCCCAAGTTCTAAACCCGTTACAAAGGTTCTTTATCATAATATCAGTTATATTACAACAATAGACCTATACTATTACAAGACAGCTTAGTAGTCTGCCTTAGCTTTTCCTTTATCTTTTTCTGATCCTTTAGGACGTTCAATCTTAGCTGCATTCATATGGTTCAAGCAAGAGTGAGCATAACTAGCTCAGCAAGTATAACAATTCAATAACAGCATGCTTGACACATATGAATCGTATATCTTCAATAACTGAACAATAGTTATGAAGTACTATTGATAATTCAAAGTAGCACTTCATCTTCCTTTGAAAATGTTTCACAATAATAACAATATTTAGTAAAACATTTACTCCGGTCAAAGACCTCGAGTATTCATTCTTTCTTGAAAAAGGACAACCCGGAACGAATTCTGTAAGCCCGATATCACTTACGAGCACTTCTAGCTGATCAGCCTATTGTACTCTATGTTGATCAACACTACATCCATTAAACGTATGTACGTTTAATCATTTGGCAACCTCACGTGTCTGTCGTTTTACCGAAAAAAATATTTGTTTAACATTTCCGTCTTCTTTTGAAAACCATATCAAGTAGTTGACAAAAGATAGCAACAATTATAATACATGAGTAGATTATCAATACTTTTCAAGTCTCGCCAAAAGAATTGGCTTTATCTTCAACATATCTTAGTTCATGTGAAAGAATACACAAATCTCAAAAACTTGTTCAGACTGAACTGAGACAAGAGTTAGAATACTTGCCTTTAGCGTCGGCTACGGTATATTAGCTTTATATTCAAGTCGTTCAAGTCTCTACAACACATGATCACATAATGCCTTACATTAGGTCACATATAATCAAGTATGTAATGACTCTATCATATCCTTCATTTCAATCTAATTGAGTATTAGATTCCATTAATATTCGTTCCAGTTTATCATTACCATTGCATTTATCCTTGACTAGGCTATCTTAACCTTTACATTACATTCCTTAAGGTTTAACAAAGTTTAACACTGTTACATTATCTTCCTTAAGTTATGTTTACTTTCAATCAATTTAAGTTTTCTTTTCTTTGTACTTAGAAACCTTCCTCTCTATCTTTGTTCTGAGACTGGCGCTGCAGCGCCATATTTATACCTTCATCTCGCGCTGCGGCGCGAGCCCTATTCTTCTCTGACCCGGACTTGGCGCTGCGGCGCGAGTCCTTATGTAATGGGCCGCACTGCGGTGCCACTCTCCAGGGAGTTCTGATACTGTACATGGCACTGCGGCGCGATGGTTGGTGCTGCGGCGCCGACTCTGTACACCAGATATCAATTTCAGTTTGAAAATTTTGTGAACTTCTCGGACGCATAACTTCTTCGTTATAAGTCCGAATTGGCTCGTTCAAAAGCCTACGGTTCACAAATTACATAATCTATATGACCGTTCAATAATTTTATCTATTTGACTTTGTTTGCTAAAAATTCACCTATTGGTTCATTTTTAACGAAAACGATAAACGTTCGTGAACGTTCAACGCTCGTTTCTTTGTTCTAAGTCGGAATCCGGTCATTTTCGAGTCCGCAACTCTTAAATGCCAAATATGACTTATCTCTATTGGAAAACAAAGGTTTCGTGATCCAACATAAAATTTGACTTCTATTCCGAGAATTTTTTGAATTCGACGATTATCGTCCAATCGTGCAAATTCCGTCCATTCTTCATTCTTATGATTTGTTCAACATCACAAATGAACTTCATTCATTATGCGAACATCTCAACATACTTGATACAACAACTTATACTTATTGTTGGATTTTGGACTTTATTCTTCATGAGTTTCTAACTTGTCAAATTATAAACTTACTTAAGATTTCATGTTAATGACTTATGACATTTAAGGTTTCTTAAACATCCTTTTCTTATATGTTCTTAGCATATAGCTTAACTTAGGTATTCATGATACATAAGATCATATAAGTGCTTTATTCACTTCTTTTGTCAAACTCATTACAAGTTCATATTTCCATACTTAACATTTAAGTTTAACTTATAATAAGTTTATAGCTCTTATAAGTTCAAATGACTTATTACCAACTTAATTGGCTTAAGTTCATCACTTACTCATTCATGTTTCTTAATCCAACTTTTCTTATCATCCTATCATGATAGAGATAGAAGGTAATTGGAGAAGAAGTCTTACTCTTTTGTTGTCTTGGTAAGTAGCTTGCTTCTTCTTCTTACTTATGGAAGTGACTTATGTCTAGCTTATTCTCTCTAACACTTAAGCACTTGGTCATTACTTCACTTGGTTACCAGATTTATCATAATAATATGGTCTTGCTCCATGGGTCAACCAAGTCATTTTAATCTAGCTTGGGCTTAGATTAATAATCATTGGACTTTTCATTAATAACTCTCATTGGTTTATTAATTTAGGTTTGGGCCTTAACCCTTTAATTCATTTGGACTTGTATTAATACAATCAATCATCCAAGTCCATTAACATTTCATAAGACATACACTTATAGTTTATGTATTATTTTCGTATTTCCATTCCTATATAATTTGTATACCGTATTTCATCCTTCATACAACCTCGTATAATACTTCGTATTATACTCATTTCCATTACCTTGTACAATACCCAAGATATCATACATTATTACTCATTCCTTACTATTTCACTTTACTTAACGTTTATAAATTAAGTCAACAAGCGAAATATTGTATTTTCCATAACTAGATTATTATTACATAATCCATCTTACCTTGTTATTCCATCATTGCGTATTTCTCGGAAACATAAAATTATATCCCGAGCAAACACCGATGAATAGTGTTTTTCAGAAAATTTCTCGGAAAACTTTTATTTTCGTCTTGGAAATTCAAACACTTTAATTCATCCACGTAGCTCAAATACTACAATATTCTAACATCAATAGGTCATACAACGACAACCATCTTGACAACACATAAAATAGGATTTTAATATTATTTAATTAAATAAAATCATTTTACAATAAGATCCGAATTTCTTGGTCGTTACAGGGGAACATTCATATCCCCTTGTCTCAATTCCAGAAACCTCATTTCCATCCTCCCTTGCATACTCTTGGGAAAATAGTTCTCGAAGAAAATCTCCTTGAACCTCTCCCACGTTAAGTTTCCTATATCGGCCCTAGTCTAGTTTGCCTCCCACCAGAAGTTGGCCTCTCCCTTCATCAAATAGGTTGCAAAGGCAACCTTTTGACCCTCCTCAACAGTTGCTATTACAAATGCTTTCTCGATTTCTTTTACCCATGTCTGGGCTTCTATAGGGTCCGTAGTTCCTTTGAAATCCAGCGGACCTACACTTTTAAAGTCCTTAAAAGTAGTAGCTCGTACTACTCCAGGAATCACGGGTACATTAGCCCCCGTTCTATTAAATGCAGCCGTTAAAAGATTAACGAACACCTGCATTGGATTAACCAGACCACCCTCCGGTTGGTTAACATTAGCGTCTTGATTTTGTTGTCTCCTTCTTGGCGGCATTTTGCTGTTAAGAAAACAACATATCATTATTACTTCATTCTCGTTGGTTTGTTATTATTTGTAATTAAAACAACAACTCATACTCATTACTCAACATATTCTAGAAAAAGATTTATATTGATTCATAACTTGTAGTATAACATTACATTGTTTACATTACTCAGCCTTAGCTGATTACATTACCATCCCGCAATTACTTTCCAAAAATTGGGATTTACTAAAGACTACCCTTTGTTATACAAAAGAGGGTTTTACGTCACTACTAGATACATAATATTTACATATCTATGCTACTCTAGCTATTGCTAGATTACATTTGCCGTAAGGTATTCTCAAAATCTGCTCTGGCCAAACCGGCAATAACATCTCTATTGATGGTATGACGGGTCTGTCCTGCTTCTACCTGATATCTAGCTACCTGCTGCTGGAAATCTACATGAGAACTCCTATGTATATAGGACATCTTCTCCAACTTCCGCTTTTTAGTCTTTAGCTCCTGCTTGAGCTCAAAGACTTCACCTCTCAAATCTCAGACCTTGTCCATAGCTAGGACTCTATCATCGTGCTCTTCTTCCCACATTCCTTCCATACTAGTCTTGTCCTCACGGACAGCTTGGAGTTCCTCTTTCAACTCCTTAACCTCTTGGCAATAATGGACATTCCAATTTATTACCGACATAAACAATGCCTTCATTGATTCCCCCGTAGACATTTCCTCTGTAGGTGGAACCTGGGCCTCTGTAGGTGGAACCTGGTCAAAGGACATCACGTCCACCTCTTCTTCTAGCATGCCATCAAATATAGACATGTAGTCTAAATCGTCCGAGTCTCCTGACTCGATGGTCACCAACTCTGGTTCTACTACTACGGGATTTGGTAGTATCTCTACCCGATTAACTGAATCCTCGCTCACTACATGTATATCTCTATACATATCATTTTCTCCTGACATCTACAATAAAATAATGTAGTTTGATTAGTACACGTCAGTAAAATAATAGAAATACATAACATAATATAATGCATTTTTATAAGGTTACTTTCCATCTTTTACTTCCTTATTCTTTCTTAAGGTTATGACTTAGGGTTCTACTTTCCCCCTTAAGTTTTATAACCTAGGCTTTGATACCAACTTGTAGCGCCCCCAAATCCGGGTATCTTCCAACCTGACAGATGGTTCTATACTGTACAACATTCATACATTCATTCAATTGAAAAGTCTCAAAAAACGAACATAACTTCTATATATTTAAGGTAATATTTGTATTTCCCAAGTTCTAAACCCATTACAAAGGTTCTTTGTCATAATATCAGTTACAGTACAATAATAGACCTATACTATTACAAGACAGCTTAGTAATCTGTCTTAGCTTTTCCTTTATCCTTTTTCGATCCTTCGGGACGTTCAGTCTTAGCTGCATTCATATGGTTCAAGCAAGAGTGAGCATAACTAGCTCAGCAAGTATAACAATTTAATAACAACATGCTTGACACATACAAATCGTATATCTTCGATAACTGAACAATAGTTATGAAGTACTATTGATAACTCAAAATAGCACTCCATCTTTTCTTTCAAAATATTTTACAATAATTACAATATTTAGTAAAACATTTACTCCGGTCAAAGACCTCGAGTATTCATTCTTTATTGGAAAAGGACAACCCGGAAGCAAGTCCGTAAGCCCGATATTACTTACGAGCACTTCTAGGTGATCAACCTATTGTACTCTATGTTGATCAACACTATATCCATTAAACGTATGCACGTTTAAGCATTTGGCAACCTCACATGCTTGTCGTTTTACAGACAAAAAATTTGTTTAACATTTCAATCTTCTTTTGAAAACCATATCAAGTAGTCGACAAAAGACAACAACATTTGATAATACATGAATAGACTATCAATACATCAAGTCTAGCCAAAGGAATTGGCTTTAACTTCAACATACCTCAATTCATGCGAAAGAATACATGAACTTCAAAAACTTGTTCAGATTGAATTGAGACAAGAGTTAGAATACTTGCCTTTAGTGTCTGCTACGGTATATTAACTTTATGTTCAAGTCGTTCAAGTCTCTACAATACATGATCACATAATGCCTTACATTAGGTCACATATAATCAAGTATGTATACGACTATATCATACCCTTCATTTCAATCTAATTGAGTATTAGATTCAGTTACGATTCGCTCTGGTTTATCATTATCCCTGCATTTATATTCGACTAGGTTATCTCAACCTTTATACAACATCCTTAATGTTTAACAATGTTTCATTACATTCCTTAAGTCTTGTTTACTTTTAATTCAATTAGTTTCCTTTTCTTTGTACTTAGAAACCTTCATTACTACCTTTGTTCTGAGACTGGCACTGCGGCGCCAGCTTTATACATACATCTCGCGCTGCGGCGCGAGCTCTTAATGTCATTGTCCCGGACTTGGCGCTGCGGCACGAGTCCTTACTTATTGGGCCGCTCTGCGGCGCCACACTCCATAGAATTTTGGTACTGTACATTGTGCTGCGGCGCCACAATATGTACTATAGTTCGCGCTGCGGCGAACTCTTATAGTGTGCTCGGTTACTATTCCGCACCGCAGTGTGGGTCATTTTTCCTAGGGTTGGCGCCGCGGCGCCAACACTGTGCACCAGATAACAAATTCAGTTTGTGAATTTTGTGAACTTCCCAGACGCATAACTTCTTCGTTATAAGTCCGAATTGGCTCGTTCAAAAGCCTACGATTCACAAATTACGTACTCTATGCGTTTATGCAAGAATTTTATCTATTTGACTTTGTTTGCTAAAAATTCACCTATTAGTTTATTTTTAACGAAAACGGTAAACGTTCGTGAACGTTCAACGCTCGTTTCTTCGTTCTAAGTTGGAATCCGGTCATTTTCGAGTCCACAACTCTTAAATGCCAAATATGACTTGTCTTTATTGGAAAACAATGGTTTCGTGATCCAACACAAAATTTGACTTCCATTTCGAGAATTTTACGGATTCGACGATTATCGTCCAATCGTGCAAATTCTGACAATTCTTCATTCTTATGATTTGTTCCACATTATAAATGAAATTTATTCATCATGTGAACATCTTAACATACTTAATACAATAACTTATATTCATTGTTAGATTTTGACTTATTCTTCATGAGCTTATAACTCGTCAAATTATAAACTACATAAGATTTATTTATTCATGACTTATGACGATTAGAGTTTATTAATCATCATACTTTACATGTTCATCACATATAACTTTACTTAGGTATATATGATAAATATAATCATATAAGTGTTTAATTCACTTCTCTTGATAAACGTATTACAAGTTCATATTTTCATACTTAACATTCAAGGTTAACTTATAATAAGTTTATAACTTTTATAAGTTCAAATGACTTATTGCCAACTTAATTGGCTTAAGTTCATTACTTACTCATTCATGTTTCTTAATCCAACTTTTCTTATCATCCTATCATGGTAGAGATAGAAGATAATTGAGAAGAAGTCTTACTCTTTTGAAGTCTTGGTAAGGTAGCTTGCTTCTTCTTCCTACTTATTGAAGTGACTTATTTGTGACTTAAACTCTCTAACACTTAAGCACTTTGTGAAGTATAGATTATTTGAACAACCAACAAATGGCTTGTAAGTCTTCTCTATTTATATATTTTCGAAGGTTAGGGTAGTTTGGTCTTTAAAACATCCCACCTCCTTAAACCAACTCCTTACTATTCATTACTTGCAAGGCACAACTTTTATCCTACACTTGGTCATTACTTCAAAGTCTTGGTCATCACACTTACTTGGTCACCACATTCAACCATATTAATATGGTTTGCCCCATGGGTCAACCAATTTATTGGACTTTAGTTGGGCTTGGATTAACTAAATCCTTGGACTTTGCATTAACAAACACTAGCTTGCTTATTAATTCAATAGTTGGGCCTTAACCTTAATTGACTTGGGCTTTGTATAAAATCCTAGCCAATCTTTACAAGTCCATTAATATCTCATAATACATACACATATAGTTGATGCATTATTCTTGTTTTCCAATTCATATAGACTTTATATACGGTATTTCATCCTTCATACTAACTCGTATAATACTTCGTATTATACTCGTTTTTATTACTTTGTACAATACCAAGGTATCATAAAATTATTACTTATTCCTTAACACTTCGCTTTACTTAACTTTTATAAATTAAGTCCACAAGCGAATTATTACATTTTCCATAACTAGATTTTTATTACATAATCCATCTTACCTTGTTATTCCATCATTACATATTTCTCGGAAACTTAAAATTATATCCCGAGCAAATACCGATGAATAGTATTTTTCAGAAAATTTCTCGGAAAACTTTTATTTTCGTCTTGGAAATTCAAACACTTTAATTCATCCACGTAACTCAAATACTACAATATTCTAACATCATTAGGTTATAAAATGACAACCATCTTGATAACACATAGAATATGATTTTATTATTATTTAATTTAATAAAATCATTTTACAATAAGATCCGAATTTTTCGGTCGTTACATTCTTCCCCTTTATAAAGATTCTGTCCCCAGAATCTCATCTTACTTTAATCAAATAGATGAGAAAAAATTTTCTTCATCTTTTCTTCTAGTTCCCACGTTGCTTCTTCAGCATCGTGGTTCTTCCATAATACATTTACTGATGGTATTACCTTGTTCCTCATAAGTTGTTCCTTTTTATCAATGATCTGCATCGGCGACTTTTCATACGTTAAGTCTTTCTCGATATGAATCGGCTCATACTCGATTACATGCTTATAGTCCGGCTTATATGGACGTAATACAGATACGTAAAATATGTTATGTATTCGTTCTAGGTCTGGAGGTAATGCTATCATATAGGCTACCTCTCCCACCCATTTTAACACTTCAAAAGGTCCTATAAACCTTGGACTTAACTTTCCTTTCTTTCCAAAGCGTATCTTTCCTTTCCAGGGAGATACCTTTAGAAACACATACGAGCCCACCTCAAACTCTCAATTTAGTCTATGTGAGTCCGCATACTTTTTCTGTCTTTCCTGAGCTGTGACGAGAGGCATCCGAATTAACTTTACCACATCCGCTGTTTGCTGCAGCAATTCTGGTCCTAACATCCGGCGTTCTCTCACCTCATCCCAACCCAAAGGTGTTCTGCACTTTCCCCCATACAGAGCTCTCCCATATGAGATGTTTAAGAAACTAGCATTCATTTAGCATATGAATGAAGTTAGGAAACTCGCCTTATGCACAGTTACAACTTAGGGTTTATGCTGAACTGCTCATTCCAATTCCTATAAAACACATACACCAATTAGTCATAAATTTGACTTACGCATTGGTTTACATAACTTTACTTCTTAGGGTTCGCGTTCTTGCAACCTAAGTTTACGCGACCAACTTTCATTACCAGTTTTACGACTTCATGACATAACTTTACTTCATTTTAACGTTTTTAACGTTCTTCGTTCGTTCGTCCGTAATTCGGTCATCCAAAATCAGAATTCGTTCGTTCTTGAGTCCACGACTCATGTTTTATACGTTCTTTACATTCTTATGAAACCCTACACGTTCGGGTTTATTTACTAACTTTCAAATTTTCGTTCTTCTTTTACGAAATTTTCACCATAACTTCGTTATAGCTTAGTTTTAATCCGTTCTTCATGAACGTTTCTAACGTTCCTAACCAAGCAATAAGCATCTAACTTATACGCGATGGTTTTAAACTTGTCCATCAACAACAATTACACTACGATGGTTTTAAATTTGTCCATCAACAACGTTCTTCGTGTTCTTCGCGTGTTCTTCGCGTTCTTCGTTCGTTCTTCATTTTAATCAATATTTTGGATTACGATTCTACTTTTTCTTGGAATTTGATGTTATAGAACACCATTATTTACTTATTTCACATACTCATTCATAAGATTCATTCGGATCACTCAAAATCCTTACGAATCTTATACTTCTTTAAGAAATTTATAAACTAAATTTCTTATTTCTTATTTCTTGTTTTCTCTTGATTTCAACCATATGAAATCATCTGTAACCTTATCTACTTCTTATCTTCATTAAGTTATATTTTTAGACATAAAAACTTAAAGAAAATTTAGAAGAAACTAGTGTTCGGATTACCGTTCTTCTTTAATCTTCTCTCGGCGGACAAAGTTTGTATACGGGCTAGCCCTTCCTCTTCCTTCTCCTCCCAAATGAACCCTCTCTCTCTCCCTCAATGTTACAGGATTTTCAAAATCCAAAACAAATGAGCTTAAGCTTTCTATTTATAGAAAGCCAAGGTTAGGGGCATTTTAGTCTTTTCGCTACCATAACCTCCTTACTATTCATAACTTAGCCACCAAGTTTACTTGGTGGTCAAGTGGTCACCCCACCTCCTTACCTAGCTTCCCTTGGAAGCTTCGTGCTTCCGTAATTCGGAATTCGTCCGACAGTTCGAAAGCTGCGATTCTCGGAATCCAAATATTTTTGGATATTTCGTCTTTTCTTTACCGACTAATTATTACGTATTCTTCGGATCTTCGAAAAACTAAAAAACACTTTTTGACGTTAAGCGTTTTCCTTCACGTTTTACCCTAACGTAGCCAAACGAATGAAAAGTACACAGCAGTACTTTTCGTCATTTTTATTTCATCCGATTTTTGCACATTTTTCGAGAAAAGCTTTTATTGGTTTACTTAACTTTTCACGATATATTATCGTCAAATCGTTCGACGGAATGTCATTTTGACATACCGAACTCTCGAAAAGGCTTAGGTTATTCAAACCCTAACCCTTAGGTTTCGTCGGGCGAATAACACCTATTTCGTCTTTTTTCCCGAAAATATTTTATCTCCGGAAAATTTTTATTTTCGTCTTGAAAATTCTTACTCGTTCAATCTAGATCGTAGCCAGAATACTCCAGACTAATAATCATTCTAGGTTATAGAATGATTAATAAACACATAGCACAAAATAGTATTAATAAAATTTCCTTTTATTAATAACTAATTCTTTAAACCTAAATTCTTGATAATCTAAAATTCCGGGTTGTTACAGTTCTTGAGTCCACGACTCACATTTTCTATATTCTTTTACTTTCTTATGAAACCCTACACCTTTGGGTTCATTTACACACTTTTTATTTCTCATTCGTCTTTTTCGAAATTTTTGCCATAACATCGTTATAGCTAAGTTTTAATTTGTTCTTCATGAACGTTTCTACCGTTCCTAACCAAGCATGAAGCATCTAACTTATAATCGATGGTTTTAAACTTGTCCATCAACAACAATAATCTGTCGAACAAAGTTTTCTCACGAGCCAACTTTTCCTCTTCCTTTCCTCTTCTTCCTCCCATCCGAACCCTCCTCTCTCTCAAGTGTTGGAGGATTTCAAAAATCCAAACAAATGAGCTTAAGGCTTCCTTTTATAGATTTTCAAGGCTAGGGATATTTTAGTCATTTTGCCCCCAATTCATTATTCCAACTTCCTTAGTTAACCTCTTACTATTCACAAAACTTCCATTGGAAGTTTTGTGGTTCCGTCTTTCGAGTTTCGTCCGACAGTTTTAAAAACTGTGATTCTCGGAATCTAAATATTTTTGGATATTTCGTCTTTCCTTTACCGATTAACTTTTACGTATTCTTCAAATTTTTGAAAAACTGAAAAACACTTTGTTTTTAAGTGTTTTCCTTCACGTTTTCTCCTTACGTAGCTAAACGAATGAAAAGTACATAACACTACTTTTTGTCATTTTTATTTTGTCCAATTTTTGCACGCTTTTCGAGAAAAACTTTTATCGGCTTACTTAAGTTTTCACGATATATTATCATCAAATCTTTCGACGGAATGCCATTTTGACATACCGAACTGTCGGAAAGGCTTAGGTTATTCAAACCCTAACCCTTAGGTTTCGTCAGGTGAATAGTGCATATTTCGTCTTTTTCCCCAAAAAATATTTTATTTTTATCTTGAAAATTCTTACTCGTCCAGTCTAGCTCCTAGTCAAAATCCTCTCGTACTATAATCATCCTAGGTTCTAGAACGATTAATAAACACATAGCACATAATAGTATTAATAAAAATTCATTTTATTAATAACTAATTCTTTAAACTTAAATTATGGACAAACCAAATTTCCGGGTTGTAACAGCATAGCAAGGTCATTGCGTATGCATCATGACAGTTGAAGGATTATGAGAAAGTTTACCCTACTCATGATCTGGAACTGGTTGCTGTAGTGTTTGCCTTGAAGATATGGAGGCATTACTTATATCGGGAGAAATGCGAGATATACACGGACCATATAAGTCTAATATATCTTCACACAAAAGGAGTTGAATATAAGAAAAACGAGATGACTGGAGTTGATAAAGGATTACGACTGTGAAATCCTGTATCACCCTGGAAAAGCCAACGTAGTGGCCGATACCTTGAGTAGGAAGGGTCGGGAAAAGTTGTCTATGTTAATGGCTCAAACTGAGTTAATAATAAAGATGACTAGGATGGAGTTTGAGGTGAAGTTACCGAGTGAATCGGGGCAAAGACTGCTTACGACAGAGATTCAATCTACCATTGTAGAGAAAGTCAAGGAGGTGCAGCTCAAAACTGATGAGGGTGACCAAATGAAGAAGCGGTTAACAGAAGAAAAAGATTTAAAGTATAGTCTTGATAATGAGGGATTATTAAGATTTGAAGGAATAATTTGGGTTCCAAATGAGATGGAATTTGTGACGCCCCAAAATCCGGTCTATCTTCACACCCGGATTCCGTACGTCACAAGTACATCATTCATTCTGCATACATCATTATATACTGAAATATAACAACATACACTCTCAATTCCCAGGTTCTCGAAACCTTATAATCTCTTTCATTACAAATAATGATAATTACATTATTCCTTTCATCTTACAAGAGTGACTTTTATCCGCCACCAAGGATACATACAGTTCATTAAACTAGTCTATAGTTTAATTTTCTTCTTTCTACATTACAAGTCTTCACTTGATCTTCTCGCTCATTCACATTCTGAATGGCACTTCATATGGATACCGTCAGCTTGATCTACACGGGATCTTTAAGTTCTTCTAACATCGTTCGCTGAAAATGTTTTTCATTTAAAGCAAGTGTGAGCATTCAATTGCCCAGTAAGTCATAACAATTTGAACAAACAAGTTCAAGAGTTTAAACATTCTTCAGAACTTCGATAACCGAACAAAGGTTATGAAGCAGCTTGAATAATAGGAATAGTCTCGATTCTTATCATCTTAAAACATCAGTCAATTTTACCTTGAAATACTTTCATTCTTCTACCTTTTTCATACACATCCTGTCTGGCTAGAATCATTAGCACATACTTAATAACAACGGTTCATGTATAAACCAAGCATACTTGTATTGAACAGTTCGATCACAAAGCAGTTCATCTCATAGAAACACCGAAGTGCTCACATTGTGGCACAAGGCCTCATACATACTACCACCTTGTACAAATATCGCACATTCTCACATAGACAGAACTTCTCAAGTTCAACATCTGAGAACTTTAAGAAACTAGCATTCATATAGTATGAATGAAGTTAAGAAACTTGCCTTACGCACAGCTACAGCTTATGCTGAACTGCTCATTCCAATTCCTATAACACATAAGGAAATAAAAAAATACACCAATTAGTCATATACTTGACTTACTCATTGGTTTAGTTAACTTTACTTCTTAAGGTTCGCGTTCTTGCAACATAAGTTTACGCGACTAACTTTCATTACCGGTTTACGGCTTTATGACATACGGAGATGTCTTACTCAACACTTTAATCATCTTGGATGATTTATATTCTTATCTTATTCGAACCATTACATCATAATGTTCGTTAAGTTAACTTTTTATTCCTTACGACTTTCTGGCAACTAAATGCCATACCTCAGGATTCATTCTTTATCGTCTAAGTTATACAGTCTTTTGTATACTTGGAACGATCATTCAATGTCAATACTATGAGGGCATAGCGTTAAACATTTCATATGAACTTATTCATACCTTACAACGTCCGGTTCATTCAACTCGGAACGTTGTCCAAGTTATACTTATTAACTCGGCTCCTTAACGTTATACATTATTATCTTTAACTTAGTGTCTTCACTGTTCACGGCTAAACAACATTCTTCATTACCTTACGGTCAAACCATACATAGAGTGTAGGTTCTTCCCGTTTAACACTTGCTTACACTCAACCCTTACGTTGGTTAAAGTGTTCAACTCTTACTTCATTCTAACATTCTTTATCCGACTCATACTCGGACTTTCTTTAATCTTATTACCGTTCATTACGGCTTTCTTGATACCATTCGTATCTTACTTACCACCTTTATCAATGTCTATGTCATACAACTAGGGTATACTTAGAACGTTCGTCCAACGCGAATACGATTCACGAGGATCGTTATGTATTCAACCCATGAACCCCATGTTCATTATTCTTTCTTAGTATCGAAGCCATACGGTTAGTTGTATGCTAAGACCGAGCGTTCATTGCAACAACATTGCGTTCACAACGTTCCGTTAACATGCCATTCAATTGGATTAATCTTCACTCTTCGTTCATTTTAACGTTTTTAACGTTATTCGTTCGTTCGTCCATAATTCGGTCATCCGAACTCGGAATTTGTTCGTTCTTGAGTCCACGACTCACATTTTATACGTTCTCTTACATTCTTATGAAATCCTACATGTTCGGGTTCATTTGCTAACTTTCAAATTCTTGCTCGTCTTTTTACGAAAATTTTGCCATAACTTCGTTATAGCTTAGTTTTAATTCGTTCTTCATGAAAGTTTCTAACGTTCCAAACCAAGCAATAAGCATCTAACTTATACGCGATGGTTTTAAACTTGTCCATCAACAACATTTATACTACGATGGTTTTAAATTTGTCCATCAACAACGTTCTTCGCGTTCTTCGTGTTCTTCGTTCGTTCTTCATTTTTAATCGATATTTTGGATTACGATTCTACTTTTTCTTGGAATTTGATGTTATAGAGCACCATTCTTTACTTATTGAGCCTACTCATTCTTAAGATTCACTCGGATCGCTCAAAATCCTTACGAATCTTATACTTCCTTAAGAAATTTATAAACTAAATTTCTTATTTCTTATTTCTTCTTTTCTCATGATTTCAACTATATGAAATCATTCTCAATATCTTTTACTTCTTATTCTCCTTAAGCTATGTTTTTGACATAGAAAACTTAAAGAAAATATTAGAAGAAATTAGGGTTCGGATTACCGTTCTTCGTTAATCCTCTTCCGTTATACAAAACCGGCGATTTGCGAGCTTTTCTATTTCACGATCACTTTGGATCCGGGCCTTCATGCTCATACTCTTTCTCTTCCTCTTCCAACCGAGTTCACTCTCTCTCAAGTGTCTAGGATTTTCAAAATCCAACAAAATGAAAGTTAGCTTCTTATTTATAGATTTTCAAAGCTAGGGGTAGTTTGGTCATTTTGCCCCTAACCTCCTTACTATTCCACACTTGGCAACCAAGTTTACTTGGCCACCAACCTTACTTGGTGGCCAAGTGGCCGCCCCTTTTGCCCATGGGTCATCCCTATGGGTTGCCCCATGGGTTTTACCCATCCGGTGACCCATCGGTTCGATCCGCAGATTCTTTTCTTGGTTTGGGCCTTAACCCTAATTCTTATTGGGCCTAACTTGGGCTTGATTTCATAAATCATTGGGCTTGACATAATCCAAGTCCAATTAGATTCTACAAAGTCCATGAACACAAATTCCATTAAGACTTATCGTATTCTACGCATTCCTTTCTCGTATTCTCGTAATCTCTTCGTATTTAGCTCGTACGATATTCGTATTATACGTCGTACTATTCTTCTTTCTATACTCGTATAATATAACTCGTATCATACTCGTATTTCTCACGCATAATAACCCTAGTTATTATACGTACTCATTACATTCGCGGAACTCACTTTTCCTAACCCTTAGGTTTTGAGTCCGCAGGCGAAAACTTCGTTTTTGCCATACCTGAAATATTATTGAATATTCCATCACGTCTCAACATTTCACACAATCATTAACTTCTCGGAATTTCAAAATAAATCTCCGAGCAGAAACGGGTGAATAGTGCCTATTTCGTCTTTTCCCCCAAAAATATTTTGTTCCCGGAAAAATCTCATTTTCGTCTTAAAAATTCTTACTCGTTCAATCTAGCTCGTAGCCAGAATACTCCCGACTTATAATCATTCTAGGTTATAGAACGATTAATAAACACATAACACATAATAGTATTAATAAAAATTCATTTTATTAATAACTAATTCTTTAAATCTTAATTTCTAGACAATCCTGAAATCCGGGTTGTCACATTCTTCCCCCTTATAAAAATTCCGTCCTCGGAATTTCTTAAAAACACACCCTTTCCCGGGTCATCACATTCACCCATTCTTCACAGAATTTCGTCCTCAAAATTTTAACTAACTCTTCTTCTCAACTTCACTTCAAAGAAGTTCTTATCTTTCCATCATTCCTACCCTCCATAACCTATCAAGAATCATGGAGTAGAAGGAATAGCTAGGAATATAAAGATTCCTTTAAAACATTTCATTCTTTTGCTGAGGGGTCAAATTGACCATGAACTCTTACTAGGTAAAACAACCTTTCGCTGTAAACCTTTCTTTCCACTGTAAGTTTACAATCACAAAGAAGGTAAACTACCTCTTTCATACATATGTTCACCTCAGACTTACTCATTAGAATCCGCACCAAAACAATTTGGTTTGGCATAACTTTTCAAAGAAAGCTCGATTTTCTTTTAATCATGACATTCCATTCGTCTAGCCAAATCAAATAGCTTAGACCATACCAATAAATTGGATATAAACTTGAAACATTCGTCTAGTCAACTTACTTGACATCGACTACTTCTTTAAATTCTTTTGCAATACATCAAAACGTTTCATGACGTCATGATACCAAACTCTTCACAGTACATTGAGGACTTCGTCAGTTTATGACTTCGTCATTATACATCACACCATAGCAGGTTGTTGATCCTATGATCAAATTCCACACCAGGTTTAACTGTATTAATAACTCCATCCTTTTACCATCTTTGCTTCAAATGCACTGATGATATAAAATTCATTTTGATATTTTAAAATCAACTTCTGTCTAGACGAAGAAATTGGCATAGACATACAAAGAATAGTTCTTTTAAAATCCATTGGTTCTAAAAGTCGAACCAATCCTTTCATTTTTCAAAACGCGCACATTAGCACGATTTCAAGAAATTTCGAAATCTAGCATAGCTAGATGACTTGGAATATCTTATTCTCCATATTCCGTTATTGTCTTACTGCGATAATACTTATCTTCTCTAGCACCTTCAATGCTAAGTCTATTGAAAATACTTACTTTCGGCCTAAACATTCCTATTTCTTAGTACAGTCCATCAACTTACCACACATTAGGGGTTCAGGAACTTTCCACAATAATATGAGTTTAAGAACATCCAGACAGACCTTAGGCGTCCATTCGCTGAAACATTAAAAAATATACCATATTATTATGAGTCATGAACTTACCATAAGTATGAGTTTAAGAACTCACACCTACCTTAACCTTCTCTACCTATCAAGTATATACATGAGAAAAGATTCACCTTCTCGTCATATATATCTTAATAGCGCGACCAATTCCAATAATTATCACTGTAATAAACTGAGCAGTTGGTACACCAAAGCACAAACCTCTGCCCATAACAAAGGTTCATACAACTCAGCCATCACATGAGTCCTCAATTGAAATTTTACAACTTCTAACTCTATATTTACTTAATACGAATTTTCTTTAATTTGTATGCTATCCTTCACAACTCAATCTGAGTTCTTCTTCCCGTACTAATTTGTAGCACCATTCATTTATAGCATTAGCTATAAATCATTCATCGTTTAACAGCTCATCTGTTACTAAGATTTACTATGATCACGTGGTGATCTTCTTATCCTTCTCTTTACGATTATAGTCTTAGGTACTCATACCTAAGGTTTATAACCTATCAGCTCTGATACCAACCTGTGACGCCCCAAAATCCGGTCTATCTTCACACCCGGATTCCGTACGTCACGAGTACATCATTCATTCTGCATACATCATTATATACTGAAATATAACAACATACGCTCTCAATTCCCAGGTTCTCGAAACCTTATAATCTCTTTCATTACAAATAATGATAATTACATTATTCCTTTCATCTTACAAGAGTGACTTTTATCCGCCACCAAGGATACATACAGTTCATTAAACTAGTTAATAGTTTAATTTTCTTCTTTCTACATTACAAGTCTTCACTTGATCTTCACGCTCATTCACATTCTAAATGGCACTTCATCTGGATACCGTCAGCTTGATCTACACGGGATCTTTAAGTTCTTCTAACATCGTTCGCTGAAAATGTTTTTCATTTAAAACAAGTGTGAGCATTCAATTGCCCAGCAAGTCATAACAGTTTGAACAAAGAAGTTCAAGAGTTTAAACATTCTTCAGAACTTCGATAACCGAACAAAGGTTATGAAGCAGCTTGAATAATAGGAATATTCTCGATTCCTATCATCTTAAAACATCAGTCAATTTCACCTTGAAATACTTTCATTCTTCTACCTTTTTCATACACATCCTGTCTGGCTAGAATCATTAGCACAGACTTAACAACAACGGTTCATGTATAAACCGAGTATACTTGTATTGAACAGTTCGATCATAAAACAGTTCATCTCATAGAAACACTGAAGTGCTCACATTGTGGCACAAGGCCTCATACATACTACCACCTTGTATAAATATCGCACATTCGCATATAGACATAACTTCTCAAGTTCAACATCTGAGAAGTTTAAGAAACTAGCATTCATATAGTATGAATTAAGTTAGGAAATTTGCCTTATGCACAGCTACAGCTTACGCTGAACTGCTCATTCCAATTCCTATAACACATAAGGAAATAAAAAAAATACACCAATTAGTCATATACTTGACTTACTCATTGGTTTACTTAACTTTACTTCTTAAGGTTCGCGTTCTTGCAACATAAGTTTACGCGACTAACTTTCATTACCGGTTTACGGCTTTATGAAATACGGAGATGTCTTACTCAACACGTTAATCATCTTTGATGATTTATATTCTTATCTTATTCGAACCATTACATCATAATGTTCGTTAAGTTAACTTTTTATTCCTTACGACTTTCTGGCCACTAAATGCCATACCTCAGGATTCATTCTTTATCGTCTAAGTCATACAGTATTTTGTATACTTGGAACGATCATTCAATGTCAATACTATGAGGACATAGCGTTAAACATTTCATATGAACTTATCCATACCTTACAACGTCTGGTTCATTCAACTCGGAACGTTGTCCAAGTTATACTTATTAACTCGGCTCCTTAACGTTATACGTTATTATCTTTAACTTAGTGTCTTCACCGTTCACAGCTAAACAACATTCTTCATTACCTTACGGTCAAACCATACACAGAGTGTAAGTTCTGCCCGTTTAACACTCGCTTACACTCAACCCTTACGTTGGTTAAAGTGGTCAACTCTTACTTCATTCTAACATTCTTTATCCGACTCATACTCAGACTTTCTTTAATCTTATTACCGTTCATTACGGCTTTCTTGATACCATTCGTATCTTACTTACCACCTTTATCAACGTCTATGTCATACAACTAGGGTATACTTAGAACGTTCATCCAACGCGAATACGATTCACGAGGATCGTTATGTATTCAACCCATGAACCCTATGTTCATTATTCTTTCTTAATGTCGAAGCCATACGGTTCGTTGTATGATAAGACCGATCGTTCATTGCAACAACGTTGCGTTCACAGCGTCTATACGCTTTACACTTATCTCTTCTTATCATGACATAACATCAGAATGTTATTCATTACCTTCATCACTCAACGTCTAAGGAATCACAATCATAGCAATCCCTCACGTTCACTATGACTACGGTCCCCGTATATCGGTTACGTAATCTAGCCCTTACATTCTCCGTCTTTTAATTACGTTAAATCTTTCCGTTCAACCTTTGCTAAAGGTTTAAAACACTTGCTCGAGTGTTACATTATGTGAACTACATGTTCATATTTTTTTCTTGCACATCCTCTAGTATCTGAGAAATAAAATTCTCATTTCTGGGCATTGCCTTGCACCGGCGCTGCGGCGCCGTGCCCTTCTTTCCCTCTCGCACTGCGGCGTGAGCTACTACTCTCTCCTCTGTTCCCGGACTGGCATTGCGGCGCCAAGTTCTTTGTTATCTCTCGCGCTACGGCGCCACTCTCCAGTAGCTTATGGCCGAGCTCGCGCTGCAGTGCCACTTCTGGTGCTGCGGCGCTAAGCATGAAACCTAGAAAAAATTTTCTAAGTCTTTTACAAGCTTGAGACGTCGATTTCGAAATCTCTTAACTTCTTCTTTATAACTCGGAACGAGGTCGTTCCAAAGCCATTTTCTTCCTTATCTTACGTACTTCGATTACCCTCGAATAGAACTTTTTTCTAAATCTGTTAACATTCCATTCAATTGGCTTAATCTTCAATCTTCGTTCATTTTAACATTTTTAACGTTCTTCGTTCGTTCGTCCGTAATTCGGCCATCCGAACTCAGAATTTGTTCATTCTTGAGTCCACGAGTCACGTTTTATACGTTCTCTTATATTCTTATGAAACCCTACACGTTCGGCTTCATTTACTAACTTTCAAATTCTCGCTCGTCTTTTTACAAAAATTTTGCCATAACTTCGTTATAGCTTAGTTTTAATTCGTTCTTCATGAACGTTTCTAACGTTCCTAACCTAGCAATAAGCATCTAACTTATACACGATGGTTTTAAACTTGTCCATCAACAACATTTAAACTACGATGGTTTTAAATTTATCCATCAACAACGTTCTTCGCGTTCTTCATGTTCTTCGTTCGTTCTTCATTTTTAATCGATATTTTGGATTACGATTCTACTTTTTCTTGGAATTTGATTTTATAGAACACCATTCCTTACTTATTTAACCTACTCATTCATAAGATTCACTCGGATCGCTCAAAATCCTTACGAATCTTATACTTCCTTAAGAAATTTATAAACTAAATTTCTTATTTCTTCTTTTCTCATGATTTCAACTATATGAAATCATTCTCAATATCTTTTACTTCTTATTCTCCTTAAGCTATGTTTTTGACATAGAAAACTTAAAGAAAATATTAGAAGAAATTAGGGTTCGGATTACCGTTCTTCGTTAATCCTCTTCCGTTATACAAAATCGGCGATTTGCGAGCTTTTCTATTTCACGATCACTTTGGATCTGAGCCTTCATGCTCATACTCTTTCTCTTCCTCTTCCAACCGAGCTCACTCTCTCTCTCAAGTGTTTAGGATTTTCAAAATCTAACAAAATGAGAGTTAGCTTATTATTTATAGATTTTCAAAGCTAGGGGTAGTTTGGTCATTTCGCCCCTAACCTCCTTACTATTCCACACTTGGCAACCAAGTTTACTTGGCCACCACCCTTACTTGGTGGCCAAGTGGCCACCCCTTATGCCCATGGGTTGCCCCATGGGTTTTACCCATCCGGTGACCCATCGGTTCGATCCGCGGATTCTTTTCTTGGTTTAGGCCTTAACCCTAATTCTTATTGGGCCTAACTTGGGCTTGATTTCATAAATCATTGGGCTTGACATAATCCAAGTCCAATTAGATTCTACAAAGTCCATGAACACAAAGTCCATTAAGACTTATCGTATTCTATGCATTCCTTTCTCGTATTCTCGTAATCTCTTCGTATTTAGCTCGTACGATATTCGTATTATACGTCGTACTATTCTTCTTTCTATACTCGTATAATATAACTCGTATCATACTCGTATTTCTAACGCATAATAACCCTAGTTATTATACGTACTCATTACATTCGCGGAACTCACTTTTCCTAACCCTTAGGTTTTGAGTCCACAGGCGAAAACTTCGTTTTTGCTATAACTGAAATATTATTGAATATTCCATCACGTCTCAACATTTCACACAATCAGTAACTTCTCGAAATTTGAAAATAAATCTCCGAGCAGAAATGGGTGAATAGTGCATATTTCGTCTTTTTCCCCGAAAATATTTTGTTCCCAGAAAAAATTCATTTTCGTCTTGAAAATTCTTACTCGTTCAATCTAGCACGTAGCCAGAATACTCCCGACTTATAATCATTCTAGGTTATAGAACGATTAATAAACACATAACACATAATAGTATTAATAAAAATTTATTTTATTAATAACTAATTCTTTAAATCTTAATTTCTGGACAATCTGGAAATCCGGGTTGTCACAGAATTAAAGGAGCAAGTGTTATAAGAATCTCATAGTTCGAGGTACTCGATTCATCATGGTAGTACTAAGATGTATAAAGACCTTCGACAGAGTTTTTGGTGGCCGAACATGAAGAGAGAGATAGCCGAGTCTGTGAGTAGGTGCTTGACTTGTCAGAAAGTTAAGGCAGAACATCAATGGCCAAGTGGCTTGTTACAATTATTGGAGATTCCGGAGTGGAAGTGGGAGCATATCACGATAGATTTTGTGGTGGGACTTCCGATTACAATGAAAGGTATGACGCGATTTGGGTGATAGTGGACCGGTTGACAAAGTCGGCTCACTTTTTGCCAATAAGGGTCAAGTATAACTTAGACCAGTTAGCTAAGCTTTATGTTAAGGAAATATTTCCAGACATGGAGTACAAGTTTTGATTGTGTCAGATCGTGATCCACGATTCACATCGAACTTTTGGAGGATTCTGCAAGAGCAGTTGGGAACGCAATTAAAGCTAAGTACAACTTATCATCCAAAAACTGATGGATAGAGCGAGAGAACAATTCAGACGTTAGAAGATATGTTGAGATCTTGTGTCATGGATTTCAAGGGTAGTTGGGATGATCATCTACCATTAGTAGAGTTTGTGTATAACAACAATTATCATGAAAGCATAGGCATGCCACCTTACAAAGCTTTGTACGGAAGGAAATACAGAACACCATTGTGTTAGGATGAAGTGGGAGATCGCCGAATGCTAGGACCATAATTGGTGCAGCAGACAGCGGATGTAGTGAAGTTGATACAAATGCGTCTCGTAGCAGCTCAAGACAGACATAAAAAATATGCGGACTCGCATCGAGTAAATAGGGAGTTTGAAGTAGGCTCGTATGTATTTCTAAAGGTATCTCCGTGGAAAGGAAAGATACTCTTTGGAAAGAAGGGAAAGTTAAGTCCAAGGTTTATAGGACCTTTTGAGGTATTAAAACGGGTAGGAGAGGTAGCTTACGTGGTAGCGTTACCTCAAGACCTAGAACGAATACATAATGTGTTTCACGTATCGGTACTACGTCCTTATAAGCTGGATTATAAGCACGTAATAGAGTATGAGCCTATTCATATCGAGAAGGACTTAACGTATGAAGAGTTGCCGATTCAAATCATCGATAGAAAATATCAAGTTCTGCGGAACAAGGTTATACTTCAGTAAAGGTGTTATTGAAGAACCACGATACCGAAGAAGCAACGTGGGAATTGGAAGAAAAGGTAAGGAAGGATTACCCTCAGTTATTTGTGTAATGTAAGACGAGATTCTGGGGACAAAATCTTTGTAAATGGGAGAGGATGTAACGACCGAGAAATTCAGAAAAATTATAAAATAATTTTATTTAATTAAATAATGAATAAAATTATATTATATGTTATTATATTTGTTAGTAAGATGAATGTCATTCTATAACCTAGATATGTCGGAACATCGTAGTATTTTGGCTACGTGAAGGAATTAAAGTATTTGAATTTCTGAGACGAAAATAAAAGCTTTCTGAGAAATTTTTCAAAAAACACTATTCACGTATTTCTGCTCGGGAATTATTTTTGAACTTCCGTGAAATACATAATGATCAAATATCAAGGGAAGATGGATTATGTAATAATAATTCACGTATGGCAAACGCAGTTTTTTGCATGCGGACTTAATTTGAAAATGTGAGGGAAAATAAATCGTTAACTAGTTAAAGCAATGATCGTATAATACATAGGTATTGTACGAGGTAATGAATATGAGTATGATACAAAGTATTATACAAGTATGTATAGATGATGGTATGTCGTATATGATTAATAAGTATACGAGTTAGAATACGAGAGTAATACATAGACAATACGTTCAAAGTCTTTAAGCCAAATAAAATGGACTTATAGGATTATGTAAGTAGTTTAAAGTCCAATAGGGATTAATGATAAAGCCAAAATGCTAACTGTAGACACTCGAAATTTTCTACACACCCGTCACTAATATTGCAGAAGGACAAATTTGTCTTTCAAGAGGGAACCCTGGAAGACAATTCATATCCTTTCCGGATACTACCGGAAGTTCAGCATCAACCCCGAAACACACACCGGGAGTAACAATTCTAACTTCGGAGATAACCTTGAGGCGTGCAGATCTAATACCGAAACACACACTGGAGAAGATCGATTAATCTCGGAGATAACCCCGAGGTATCCAGTCTCAGTCCCAATCATGGGAATAGCTACCAACCTTGGTGATCACCCCAAGGAATACAGTTCTGGCGATAACCCCGAAAATGTTTTTTTCAAATGCAACCAGCTTAATCTTGGCGCTCACAATGAGACACCCAGTACCAACCTAGAGATAACACCGGGAGGACATGCACACCTCAGAGTTGACACTGAGGACCTTCAACATTTGCAGCAGTCCAATCTCAGCAATAACCCTGAGCAATGACTACTTTATCAGCCCAAACCGGTGATAACTCCGGTGAGGGGCAAAGGCATCATCTCGCCACTCTAAAGCCACATCACGCCGACTCAACATTTCAGATACACCTTTCTACACAACGATGTCCCACAAGAATCAAGGAAAATAAATCCCGATTGACTATTGTGCAGGGTAACAGATAGAATTTGAAGCTTGAAGATCGGAGGGCACCGTCCCATCTTCATGACTTCGTACAACCTCTAATCCCATGACATTGTACAACTCTTGACAACGGTGGTTCGAAATAGGTCCTACATACCTCAGTCGGATGCCCGGATTGCAATTCTAAAAGTTTGAACGAACATTGCAGTGCCTACGTGCACGTACTGCGAGACGATGCGACCCGAGAAACCCGGGGCAACCCGGGAAGCCTTAGGTACACCTGCGGCTGGCCACAGGTACACCTGCAGCTCCCCCTCTATAAATAGAGGGCTTGGGGTGGCAATTTAAATAAGAGAAAGAGCGAGGAAGCCCTATCAAATTTGCTCCGTACTTGCAATATAGTGCTTTCCCATTTTAAACACTTGTGAGCTCACATATAGCTACTCTTGTACCGGCGGGAGCCAAGTTTCATCCACTTTAAAGATATAGAAGTCTTCTTTGGCAGCCCACTGTAAGCCTTCTCACACACTTTAAAGCCTTTCTCTTCATCTTTGCACACACCCTTCTTCACGTTGAGAGACGTGTTGCGTGTGTTTGCCCGGACTTCGGCCCGTTGTTTTATTTCAGTTTGTATATACATATATATTTTTTTATATATATTTATATATATGGACTAACATTATCGAGTTATGCCTCGATTGAGCCTAGACTTCGGTCTGGAGCGTTTACTTGCTTTAATATATATATACTTATATATATTAACTGCGTGTCGAACTTTGTTCGATGAGCCTAGACTTCGGTCTGGAGCGTTTACTGCTTTAATATATATATATATATATATATATATATATATATATATATATATATATATATATATATATATATATACATTTTTGTCCCACCTGGAGTTTACTTCGTGGTGGTTGATCGCTTTTACAACTTTCTTTACGTTTCGTCCTGCTGGAGTTTAATTCGTGGCAGTTGATCGCTTTGTACAGCTTTATTTACGTTTCGTCCTGCCTGGAGTTTCCTTCTTGGCGGTTGATAGCTTTTACAGCTTTATTTACATTTTCTGATCCCCCATAGAGGTGCTTCGTGGTGGCTGATTATGTCTGTATATATATATTTATAGCTTTTATATATATACATGTTTACTGTTTTCATACAAATTGTGGTATCATGTGCGCCTAGGAATCATGTGATCACAGATTCAGTCTACTGGATCTAGATTCGATTCCCGTGATGGACCTTTTTCAGCTGTAAGCAGCTTGTAAATTTATCTGCGATGTCTAAAATTCCTCAGATGGTTCTCATACTGATAAGTAGGTTATATAACTACTTATCCGATATCTGTTACTTGAATTATTTACTTAATCTCATGTTTCTTAGTTACTTTTCATGCATTTTGTGTTCGTTTTGTAGATTATATGCTTAGGAGTTGAAATCGCAAAGAATTGGTATGAAAACGTAAAGAAAAGAAATCCGGACATCGTTTGGGCTTTTATGTTTATTTCATGTTCTTGGCTTGGAACTTGGATTATATTGTATATCTACGTCTCCTCTTTCTGGAACATCTTGAATCATCAAAATCGGAGGTTGGATGCAAGAGTTATGACATTTGTACCAACGGACGTCGAACGTCACTGTTTTGGGTGGCCATTTGCATAGCAGTCACTTCCAGCCCAATTTCAACCTTCATCTGTTCGTTATTTCTCAATTCTCAAAGAATGAAAGTTGTAGAACTCGTCAATATCTTCGAATAGCAGGCCTCGTAACTCTTTCCGGATCAAACGTTATGGCCGTTTTCTCAAAGAACGTCAGAGTAGAAAATTTTCCTTCACAAAACAACCTCCGGGGTTGGCATACATGGCACAAAGCAGGCCCCTAGCCCGTCGGGGCGGGCCCAAAACAAGCCTACACCCCCGCCGGGGCGGGGGTATGCCCAAAAAATGCGCGAAAATGCGAATTTTAGTCCAATTTCAGTCCGGGAAAGATTATTTCGATCCGATTGACACAAGGACTTCCAAGAGGACTTCCAAGAGTACTTAAAGACATATGAAGAGACTTATAAAAGGGGAAGAATCACCAGGACTAGGAAGATTAGGGATTTGATAGAAGATTCAATTAGATTAGAGTAAATTAGATCAAAATCATAGTTCTAATGAGTTTTGGAGAATGATGCAACTTGGAGACCATTGAAGATTCAAAGTAGGAGCAAGGAGGGAGCTTCAAATCTGCAGACAACAGATTCTATCTTATCATCTTCTTCTATCTTTGTCTTTTATTGTGTATTCAATTGTGCATTCTTAGTTTTAATTCAATAATCATGAACTAATTCTTTGTTTGAGATTACAATGGATCTTATTGTGTAGTTTATTTAAATATGCTTCGCTATCAATTATTGTGTTCTATTGTGAGGATTGTCTATTTTGATTTGGACTTAATTGTTTAATTGATTGGCCATCAATTACCGTGATAATCTACATGAACTCGAGAAATGAAGTTTAGATTTAGATCTAATCATAATAGCATGTGATTGTGTTTTATGCATGGCGTTGGAATACATAATTTATGTCAAGGATAGAGATATACCTAACATCGCATGTAATCTTATATAGAACTTGTGCTTTAAATCCTTTTTAATTGTAATTCACATAGAGATATAGTGGATTAGTTAATTAGGGTGTCTTGCTTAATTCTATCTTCTGTGGATTTAAGTGAGTATAGGTATCATGCATCTAGAGGTGGTTTTATCTGCTTTAGTGCTCTTGATTAACAATTCGGGATAGAGAATAATTGATGAAAAGTGTGTTAATTTAAATGAAGCAATAAGTGAAATTGTAATCTTAAATCTCCATAATCTTAATTTAATTAGTGGTAATTAGAATTAGTGTAATTAAATAATTTACATAATTTGAAATTCATTCGTTTAAAAAAGATTGAGTTGGTTACGGGTTAGTACTTGGTGATTTTTTATTAAACAATTCCTTGTGGGAACGATACTCTACTTTCACTTTATTACTTGTTGACCACGTATACTTGCGTGTTGTGCGTAATTATATTTTACCCAACAAGTTTTTGGCGCCGTTTATGGGGAATTAGTTAATATATTTTTGCCAATATTAGCTTTAATCAAATTAGTCTTAATTTAAACATTTTTTTCCTTTTTATTTAATTCTCTTCCTACTTTTCTTTCTTTTCAGGTACCATGGCGGAATTTAATAATCAATGGCCGTATACGAGAATGACTCAGTAAAAGGGATCGGGGATTGATGGTCTCAATGCATTCTCTGCAATATCAGTGCAGCTTAAGACACTTTCGAGGAGGTTGGACGTTGTTGTAGCCCAATGTAATCGAAGGATAGCAGTTAATTGCAAATATTGTGTTGGTAATCATCCGAGTCATCAATGCACCGTTAGTTTTGGGTCGGGACAACACGGTGGTGAATACCTCAACGATTATGCATATGCCAATTATCACCAAGATTGGGGGTATCACCCGAATTCGTCATGGAGCTACAATTATGAAGACCAATACTACGCTCCAAATCCATCATACACACCAGAATTTTCATGTCCACCTCCATTGCCACAAGAAGAAAAGCCAAATTTGATGGATGTAATATTGAAGGGCATAGCATACCAAGAGGAGATGATGATGAGTCAAGAAATATCGAGCTACAATTTTCAGAACCAGATGGAATAACTCATCACTACTTCCACACATGGTCCGCAATACATGGCTTCCGAGACTGAGACAGATAATTCAAGGTTGGAGGAAATGTGGTCCAAGTTCGTAGCATCAAATGAGAAGAAGATGATTAATCAAGAGATATCAATTCAAAATCTTACGGATCAGATAGAGCAAGTGACCAAAGTCATAATAAACCTTCATCTAAACACTTGGCCTTATGACATGGATGACGAAATTGACGGAGAACCCGAACCAAATCTACGACTGGATGAGCCACAAGATATCGAAAGTGTGGAGACAATTGGGAATAATGAAATAGAGGTCGACGAAGATCTGAATGGGTCTCCACCAACGATCAAAGAGTCAGTCAGATTTTCAAAATCATGCCCACTTGGTAGTCATGTCGTCGACGAAGCTCTGGATGACATAAGAGCGAGTATAATTTTGAATCCATGGTGGGACGAGAAAGAGAAGATAGACGAAGAGCCCATTATGTGTGACAAGCTTCCATGCCCCAAAGTGATCACATACACAATGGAGAAAACACCTAGTTGTGGGACGTTCTCGATTGAGAGCATACTAAATCAGAGCATGCTAGGTGACTTTAATGCAATAGCTATCACAAATGGGAACCTACCAAAAGCTACATTATTTCTGATGGATGAAGGGTTTCTCAATTACCGAAGAGGAATTGGATAGTGTTGACCAGACAAAGTTAGGCTGAAAGACTATAATTCAAGCGCTAATTGGGCGGCAACCCAGGAATTTTTTTTATTTATTTATATACTTTCCTAGTTTATTTAAAAGATAGGAATCCAAGTGTTATTCTAATCCAGGTTGTCTCTCTTCATTGCAGGTATTGGAGGTTCAATGGATAGGAAAATATCGAGCCATCATCACCACAAGCTTAAATGATTACAGGGAAGTCCTCGTCCACTTCATGCTTTATTTAACAATGTGGACATTGTAATTGTTAAGTTTGGGGGAGTTAAATAATTTAGGTTTATTTATGTTTGCATTCATGTAGTATAGTTGCATAATAGTTTTTATTTATACCTAAAAAAAATCAAAAATAATAGTTAGTTACTATGTTCATCTTGCATGATTCCAGTTGTTAGATAGTTACAGTTTATTTTGGCCAATGATGAGATTGGAATTGGGTAGACAAGTATAGTACTGAGTATTAGAGTTTTGATGCGATTTTTTGTTATGAATTGAGTCTTTTTCTGTTTGAAACTGGTATAATAAGGATAGCATAGTAAAAATAACTTGTTGATTGATTGAGTAAATTGATACATAATAGGATTCTAAAGGATAATGCTAGTTTGAATGAATGAATGACAAGAACAAGTAGTGATGGCGAAAGTTAGACAAGAACCTAAGTTTGGGGAAATATTTGGGGTATATAAGCTACAAGAAAAAAATGAAAAAAAGAAAAAGAAAAAGAAAAAGTATGAATAAACACCGTGACGTGCTTGTCTAGTTTTGTGGCCTTTGCTACTTGAGTAAGTAAGCCTGAGGGGATTGTCTTTACACCTAGCGCCCTAAGGTCTTAATGGTCTAGGAGTCGTTGGTCGAAAGCTCGTTAAGATAGCATTGAAAAACCTAAGGGAATAAGACATTGCATAACTATGTGTATGTAAACCAAAAGAAAAATAAAAGAGAATAAATAAAATGGGAAATAAGAGAAAAAAGCCCCCGTAGATAAAAAATAAAGCATAAGTATCCCATGTCGACCCTCGATATTGGTTATTGTTTGATTTTAGTTGGATCTAGCTTATTTTTGGATTTCTTGAGTTTACATTGTATGATGCCTTCGAGCAGACCTGTTATGTGTTAAATTTGATTTTACATCAGTTAGCATTATTGTTGAGCACACATGCACTATATTAGTGATAACAGTCTAAGATTTGATGATTGATTGGGAAATTACTAATGAGTTTTGATATGATGTATTTATCGTGTTTATTTATATAATTTGAAAATCATTCATTTAAATAAGATTAAGTTGGTTACGGGTTAGTACTTGGTGATTTGTTATTAAATAATTCCTCGTGGAAACGATACTCTACTTTCACTTTATTACTTGTTGACCACGTATACTTGCGTGTTGTGCGTAATTAGATTTTACCCAACAAGTTTTTGGCGACGTTGCCGGGGAATTAGTTAATATATTTTTGCCAATATTAGCTTCAATCAAATTAGTCTTAATTTAAATATTTTTTTCCTTTTTATTTAATTCTCTTCTTATTTTTCTTTTTTTTTCAGGTACTGTGGCGGAATTTAATAATCAATGGTCGTATACGAGAATGACTCAGTAAAAGGGATCGGGGATTGATGGTCTCAATGCATTCTCTGCAATATCAGCGCAGCTTAAGACACTTTCGAGGAGGTTGGACGTTGTTGTAGCCCAACGTAATCGAAGGATAGCAGTTAATTGCAAATATTGTGTTGGTAATCATCCGAGTCGTCAATGCACCGTTAGTTTTGGGTCGGGACAACACGGTGGTGAATACCTCAACGATTATGCATATGCCAATTATCACCAAGATTGGGGGTATCACCCGAATTCGTCATGGAGCTACAATTATGAAGACCAATACTACGCTCCAAATCCATCATACACACCAGAATTTTCATGTCCACCTCCATTGCCACAAGAAGAAAAGTGAAATCTGAGGGATGTAATGTTGAAGGGCATAACAAACCTAGAGGAGATGAGGATTAGCCAAGAGTTGTCAATCAAAAATTTTAATAATCGGATGGAAAAACTCGTCACTACCTCAACTAATGGTCCTCAATACATGGCTTCCGAGACTGAGACAGATAATTCAAGGTTGGAGGAATTGTGGTCCAAGTTCGTAGCATCAAATAAGGAGAGGAGGATTAATCAAGAGCGTTCAATTCAGAATCAAGAGATATCAATTCAAAATCTTACGGATCGGATAGAGAAAATGACCAAAGCCATAAGAAACCTTCCTCTAAACAATTGGCCTTATGACATGGATGACGAAATTGACGGAGAACCCGAACTAAATCTGCGACTAGATGAGCCACAAGATATCAAAAGTGTGGAGACAATTAGGGATAATGAAATAGAGGTCAACGAAGATCTGAATGGGTCTCCACTAACGATTAAAGAGTCAGTCGGATTTTTAGAATCATGCCCACTTGGTAGTCATGTCGTCGGCGAAGCTCTTGATGACATAAGAGCGAGTATAATTTTGAATCCATGGTGGGACGAGAAAGAGAAGATAGACGAAGAGCCCATTGTGTGTGACAAGCTTCCATGCCCCAAAGTGATCACATACACAATGGAGAAAACACTTAGTTGTGGGACATTCTCGATTGAGAGCATACTAAATCAGAGCATGCTAGGTGACTTTAGTGCAATGGCTATCACAAATGGGAACCTACCAAAAGCTATATTATTTCCGATGGATGGAGAGTTCCTTAATTACCGAAGAGGAATTGGATAGTGTTGACCAGACAAAGTCAGGCTGAAAGACTATAATTCAAGCCTAACTGGGAGGCAACCCAGGAATTTTTTTTATTTATTTATATACTTTCCTAGTTTATTTAAAAGATAGGAATCCAAGTGTTATTCTAATCCAGGTTGTCTCTCTTCATTGCAGGTATTGGAGGTTCAATGGATAGGAAAATATCGAGCCATCATCACCACAAGCTTAAATGATTACAGGGAAGTCCTCGTCCACTTCATGCTTTATTTAACAATGTGGACATTATAATTGTTAAGTTTGGGGGAGTTAAATAATTTAGGTTTATTTATGTTTGCATTCATGTAGTGTAATTACATAATAGTTTGCATAGTAGAGTAGTTTCAAAATAGTTTTTATTTATAACTAAAAAAAATCAAGAATAATAGTTAGTTACTATGTTCATCTTGCATGATTCCAGTTGTTAGATAGTTATGGTTTATTTTGGCCAATGATGAGATTGGAATTGGGTAGACAAGTGACTATTAGAGCTTTGATGTGATTTCTTGTGAAGAATTGAGTCTTTTTCTATATGAAATTGGTATAGTAAGGATAGCACAGTAAAAACAACTTGTTGAATGATTGAGTTTATATTGATACATAATGGGATTCTAAAGGATAATGCTAGTTTGAATGAAAGAATGACAAGAATAAATAGTGATGGCTAAAGTTAGATAAGAACCTAAGTTTTGGGGAATATTTGGGGTATATAAGCTATAAAAAGAAAAATAGAAAGAAAAAAGAAAAAGAGAAAAACCGAAAATAGAAAAAGAAAAAGAAAAAAAAAGTATGAATAAACACAGTGGCGTGCTTGTCAAGTTTTGTGGCCTTTGTTACTTGAGTAATTAAGCCCGAGGGGATTGTCTTTACACCTAGCGCCCTAAGGTCTTAATGGTCTGGGTGTTGTTGGTCAAAAGCTCGTTAAGGTAGCATTGAAAAGCCTAAGGTAATAAGACATTGCATAGCTATGTGTATGTAAACCAAAAGAAAAAAAATGAATAAAATGGAAAATAAGAGCAAAAAGCCCCCGTAGATGAAAAATAAAGCAAAGTATCCCATGTTGACCCGTGATATTGGTAATTATTTGATTTTAGTTGGATCTAGCTTGTTTTGGATTTCTTGAGTTTACACTGTATGATTCCTTCGAAGAGACTTGTTATGTGTTAAATTTGATTTTATATCAGTTAACATTGTTGTGGAGCACACACGCACTATATTCGTGATAACAGTCTAAGATTTGATGATTGATTGAGAAGTTACTGATAAGTTCTGATATGATGTATTATCGTGTTTACTTGATTTTTCTAAGCCCGGTTGAATAGACTTGTTTCTGTCATTACTGCTGCATTCGTAGGCAAATAGATTAGTTGCATTGCATTGCATTATTGTTTTGTGTTTTTGCTTGAGGACAAGCAAAGGTTTAAGTTTGGTGGTATTTGATAAGTAGGTTTTATACCTACTTATCCAGTATTTGTTACTTGAATTATTTACTTAATCTCATATTTCTTAGTTACTTTGCATGCATTTTGTGTTCGTTTTGTAGATTATATGCTTGGGAGTTGAAATTGCAAAAAATTGGTATGAAAACGCAAAGAAAAGTAATCCAGACTTCGTTTGGGCTTTTATGTTTATTTCATGTTCTTGGTTTGGAACTTGGACTACATTGTAGAGCTTCTTCTTAGCTTTCAGGAACATCTTGAATCATTCCAATCGGAGTTCGGATGCAAGAGTTATGACATTTGTACCAAAGGACGTCGAACGTCACTATTTTGGGTGGCCATTTGCATAGCAGTCACTTCCAGCCCAATTTCGACCTTCCACCATCTGTTATTTCTAAAATCTTAAAGAATGAAAGTTGTAGATCTTGTCGATATCTTTGATTTGATAGGTGGTAAGCCTCGTAACTCTTCCTGGATCAAACGTTATGGCCGTTTTCCCAAAGGACGTCAGAGCAGAAAATTTTCCTTCATAAAACCGCCACCGGGGTGGGCATTCAAGTCACAAAACAGGCCCCTAGCCCGCCGGGGCGGCCCAAAACAAGCCTAGACCCCGCCGGGGCGGGGGTATGCCCAGAAAATGTGCGAAAATGCAAATTTTGGTCCAATTTGAGTCCGGGAAGGATTATTTCGATCTGATTGGCACAAGGACTTCCAAGAGGACTTAAAGACATATAAAGAGACTTATAAAAGGAGGAGAATCACAAGGATTAAAGGAGATTGGAGACTAGATAGAGGATTCCATTAGATTAGATTAGAGTAAATTAGATCAAAACACTAGTTCTAATTAGATTTGGATATTGAAGCAACTTGAAGACCATTGAAGATCAAGAGCAGGAGCTTGAGGAAGATGGAGATTTGCTGACAATATATTTATTCTTTATTCTACTCTTATTTTTATCTTTTAATGTTATTTCAAGTGTGGATTCTCCTACCCACGAGGAAGTCGGCATTATTTTGTACATTATTTTCTTATAGATGCTTCGCATCTCGGAAATAAAATCAATCAAGCCGAACACTTAATAAAATGGAAGTGTAAAAGGTCTCAATTACTATTGAGCATCAGGGGTTTGAAAAACCTCTTTTAAAAAATATTACTGCCATATCTTGCTAAAAACTGAATTTTTACATAAATTCAAACCATGTGTATATAGGTGCGAACGAGACCTCGAACTACTTCTAAATAACAGTACATTGACCCACACACACACACATTTAGATAACAGTTTCTTGAAAAGAGTCGGTCACCGTGGTAACAAGGATGTCGGGGGGTTCCTAACACCTTCCCTCCGCATAATCAAGTTCCCGGACCCTAATGAATCTCGGTTTCACCAACCCGTTTAGCAGTGTCACATTATTGGGTCAATGTGCAAACCTTTTCTCGGTGGTATTGGTACAACCATTTAAAAAACCAAATGACGACTCTTAACAGTCCATCGTCGACATTATACATGTCGGACCTTTTTCACTTATTTTTTCAAATAAATCTCACCTAAAATGAGAACACCAAAGAATAAGTAACGGAAAGGGATAGCTAAAAATCCCGATGTCGACAGGTGGCGACTCTGTTGGGGACTTCTAGTAAGAGGACTTAAGCCGCTATTACAATCTTTTCAAAACTGTTATCTGCTTGTGTGTGGATGTTGTATTTATATTTATGATGAATGTGTACGAATGCATTTACTTATTGCACTTAGTGTTTCACACCATATCTACTTGTGATATTAGTGCTTCACACATGTCATCATTTCCATACGGTGAGATGCGATGTATGTGAATGTATGTTGTGTGGTCCCTCCACCAGGAGGCTATCCTGTCGGTGTTTGATTACTGGACTCGTAGGAAGACTAATTCCCGCGAGGCTCAGGAAAGGCACCATCCAAATTCGCTCCAGTTGAAAGACCGGATTAATTTTCCGTTGAGTAAATTGCCATGATTTGGGAACCTTTATGCCAAAAAGCCGCGAGAGTAACCTAAGATAGGTCAGCCTCTGATAAACCCAAAACGGAAGAAAGTCTCTTTATGTTTTCTCATTTTTAATTACTTATAAACACAATTACTTGTAATTTCATTTCATATCTATCTCTATGTAATGAGAAATATGAAGAAATGTGTACACATACATGTTAGTTCTTAGTAGGCACAAGTTATCTAGAAGGGGGGGGGTTGAATAGATATTTTAAAATCTTTCCTTTTTTTAACTTGTTCTTAGATAGTGATTAAAACTTAGCGGAATTAGTATTGTTTTAATCTTCTTAACCAAGCAGTGAAGTTATGAGCGAGTAAGGCAGTTATAGCAGGAATGTAAATGACACAACTATTTTAAGTGGTTCAGAGCACACAAGGCTCTTAGTCCACTCTTCTACTCAACGAGTAGGATATCCACTAAGGATGTCTCTTACAAACTTCTGAATCACACTAGATTCCTTCTAGACCAGCAGTCTAGGAACTTCTCTAGTTCACTCTTGAACTCATCAAGTCCAGCAGACTTGGCTATCTTACAGTTCACTCTTGAACTCTTCAAGTCCAGCAGACTTGGTACACATCTTCAGTTGATTGATGGTTGTTGTTGCGTTCTGAAGGTTGCTACTCAGTTGCTATGTAAGCACAGGTTCGTTTAAGAACTGAGTAGCTGAGCAAGCTTTGCAATATCTCAAGATCGTAGAGTTGAGCCTTAGAGAATTTGTTCATGTTGAATGTTTGATTGCTTGCTTTATTCTCTCTCATCTGTCTGATCTGTATATATGTGATATAGAAAACTATCCGTTTGAATCCATCCGTTGTGGCATTAAATGCGTCTGAACTTTCTGTACTGTGATGGTGACATTTCTGTACATCTTTTAATTTCTGCATTCTGGACCACTAACACTGCAGGCTGCTTTCTCACCTACCACCTGAAAAGGTGTTTTATCCCTCTTTTCCATAGTACTATCCTTGGCTTCTTCAATACGCTTCTTTGTTGCGTCCTAAGGATATTTCATATAATCTGGGACTGATGGGCACTGTAGCTTCTTGGATTCATTCCTCGTATCTTGAATTAACAACTCATGAGGCTTGACGTTTTTTGACTGAGACAGATGAGCTCTACGATTTGGATCGTGATGCTCTACAATTCTGATCGTAGCGTCATTCTTGAACACTATGATCTTCTTGCTCGTGTTGTTCACTTTGCGTTCCCGAGAGCACTCTACGTCCTTCACTTGTTCGTAGCTTTAACTCTACTTTTCTGAGAACACTCTACGTTCTTGGAGTTTGACTCGGCAAATGTTGGGACTACTCTACGATTTCGAAGAGTTCCCTTCAAGGCAGGCACACTACGATCCTCTGGCTCTACGTTTTTTGCCTTGACTTCTGCAACGTTGATCAGGTTGATGTAGTATGATTTCTTCATGACTAATCTATTACATCTCAAGATCAACCTAACAGTTTTGATCTTTCTATCTATACATTCTTAAACAGAATGATACACTTTGAAAGCTTAGTTCAACCTAACAATTTTGATCCATCACTAAGTCCTTGTACACATATTCAATTAAGGACCTTACAAATAATCATGAACACATGCATTAACATCAAATCTTAATATGCATTCTCCCAACAATCTCCCCCTATTTGATGTTGACATAACCAAGGAGATTTATTTTCATGATTATTAGTAACTAGATGCATTTGCAGGAAATTAAAACATGACTAGTATTTCAGTGAGCAGCTAAAATTTCTAGAGAATAAGAATGAATTTATTGATGATCAATAGATATTACAATATAGCAATTACATCAATAAAACTTTAAACTTTTAACTTATCCCTGTTTTCTTTGTCTCTTGTGTGGAGGTGGATTTGCATATTCTTCAGCTCTTCTCTTCCTTTGAGCTTCTTCATTTCTTGCTAACTCCTCTAGCTCGCTTCGACTTATAACTGGATTCTCCTCATGTTTTCGCATGAATGCAGGATCCCCAGTTGGCATTCGAATGCGTACAGTAGTCACTTCTTGTGATCTAGGAGTCACTTCTTATGAGCTAGGAGTTGCCTGCTAATGGCTCAGAGGAATAGCTGTTGGAAATGCCTGCTGACCAGATCGTTGAGTCTGTCTTGTAGGAGGGCTTCGTGATGTCTGATCATGAAACTGGCTTCTTCCCCTTTCTTATATTGCATGGCCTCCTCTGCCTCTGCCTTTCCCTTGGTTTCCTTTCCCTTCTTGATCTCATTTCCCTTTATTTTTCTCCCCCTTTATGTCAGCATCAAGGGTTCGAATACCTGCTGATAGCCTGTTAACCCCTTGGACAAGCTCGTTGAGTTGGCTTTGAGTTTGAGCAATGTCCTCCTTATTCTCCTTTATCTGTTGTTTAGCTCTAGCTTCTTTCTTCTGGAGGACTGTCAGAATCGTATCATTATACTTCTCCTGATTTGTATACGATTTTTGGAAGTTGTACACAGAAGCTTTTAAATTGAGAATATTGTCCAGCATAATCTGATGTTGACGATCTTGATTTTTCTGTATTTCAAGCATAGCCTCTTTTTGTTTGGCAGCAACCTGGAAATGGATCTCATCTCTGTCTGATATGCTCTTCAGAATCTCTTTGATGATTTCCCTTAGCTTAGTGGAGAGCTCTGTATTCATTGTACTAGGGAATTTGTTAGCAGCTTGTATCATCTGATTCAGGCGTATGTTGAGTAGATCAGAGTGAGATTCCAGGCTTGCTTCAATGGACTTGATCATGTGCTCAGAGGATTCTTTCAGATCATCCTTGGTGGGTAGGCTTGGAAAGGTATTATCTGGTTAAGGATTTTCGATTGGAGGGGTTGTTGGTTGATCTTGCAAGTTGTACACAGCAAGATCCAGACTGAAATAGTCATTCGATGAAGAGGATGGTATATCAGTTGAGGGTGCTTGGGTTTGGACATTTTGTATAGGCGACTTTACGATTTCGATGTTAGACTCTACGACTTGGTTTGAGTCTGAAATCGTAGAGTTGGATATTGGAGGGAGTAGGGTAAGGGTGATTTCTTCTGGTACTTCAGCTACAGAATTTTGGGATTCTGCAACTGGAAACTGGTTTACAGGATTCAGAATCACCTCTAGCCATTTAGGGTATTCATTGAAATAACCAAACGATGATGATGGCAGGTGATTTACTCTAAAGCTTGTAGGGATAGTCAATACCTCAAGTTTGGCTTTTAATGAGGACTGATTAGTAAGTAGTTTCTTTGCAAAGATGACTTCCCTTGGATATCCATGAGCTAGCACTGAGATTGCTGGATATTCTTTGAAACTCCAGAACATGTGATCCAATGTTTTCTGGATTAGAGCTTAATGATATGCCATCATAGGCAGGTAAGAGAACATCTGATTGTACAGATAGCTTCTGTATCCATCTTTCCCTACACTTGTGATCATAAGCTCATCATCACTGTCATCTTCTTCCTCTCCAATCTCTTCATTTGAGGATTCCATTATCTCAATGGCCTCTGGAATGTTTGCCCTTGTTTCAACTTTGTCTTGGGCAGGAACCTCTTCTTCTACCATTGGTACATCTTGAGGCTCCCCCTCAATATGATCAGCTTCTTTGAGGTTTAAAAACTCCCCCTCAGCTTGTACATCTTCTTCTAAATTCAGGAAGTACCCTTCCGCTTGAACATCCTTCTGGGCTGTGGACTTCTCCCCCTCAGCTGGTGTATACTCAATCATGAGTATTTCAGGGTTCTCCCCCTCAGCTGAAGCCTTTTTCTCCTCGGTTGTTTGGGTCAGATCTACTTCTTCAGCCATTCTCTTGGCTTCCTTCTTCAGAATTTTCTTAATCTCAAGAATGTACTTCTTAACCAGCCTTTTCTTTAGTTTACTGGTTTTAGTCATCACTTGATTAACCACTTCCCTGGCAGCAGCTTCCTCCATTTCTGCCACACTTGGCCTAGACTCAGTGAACAGCAGGGTCTCTACAATTGAAGACATTGTTGTTCTTTTGTGCTTGTGACCAGTCTTGTTCTTCTTAACAATTTATGAAATGGTGGCCTGATCTTCTTCTGCTTCGTCTTGCAATTGTATCTTCCTCAGCCTCCTTAGAGTCTCTATGTCAGAGGGCTCTACAGGAGTGTTGGTTGCAGATCCTTGAGCCTCTTCAGTTTGTCTTGCCCTCATCTTTCTCTTACTCTAACTTTTTCTGTTAAGAGCAGAGGATTCTCCTTTATCAGCTTCTCCTTCTTCTTCAACTTCTCTGACTACAGACATATCTCCCTTAAAGCCTGCTTTCTTTTGCTCCTCAGATCTCCCACTTGACTCCGTCATCATTCGAACGAAATCAGCAGGGTTTCTCTCCCAGTTCTTGAACAGCTGTTGAGTCATTCTATGATTGGGGTTGATGTCTTCTCCTTCATTATCCCCAATTTTATCACCCACAGCAGATTGCAGAATAATGCTTATGAATCTCCCATACAACATCTTTGGGGTGCTCTTTGACTTCTTCGAGCTTATTATCCATTTGCCGATCCACTCGAGCAATATGACCCCATAGTTGAGTTGGGTGCCATGGACCAAAGCAGTCATGATCTTAAGCTGAGCCTCATTAACAGAGTCATGCCCTGAGCTCTTACAGCAGATGCATTTTCCAACAATGTCAGCTAGAAATTCATACCTCTGAGGGAACTCTTTCTTTTTGTAACCTTTGACAGAGTGGTTCTTCTTATGATGCATCTTCTTCAGACCCTCTTGAAATCTTATGTTGTCCAGAATTGGGTGTCCCACATTTTAGAAGCCTAGGGCCAGATTGACATCTTCTTCCCTTAGCTTTAGTTTAACTCCTCTAACTCGAGTGGTGACAGTGTTGTTTTCATACACTCCATTCTTGTAGAAATCCTTCACCAGTTGAGGATAGATAAGTGTATCAGTGCTGAGCGCCTCTTCGAGACCAGCCTTCTTCAGTAAGGCTAAGATTTGTGGAACTTAGGAGGTGCAGTTTTGAACTCGTCAAAACAGAGTCTGTGGCCAGAAATCACATTAGAAGCAGCCATTGATTCTGTTGGTGAGAAGAGAGATACGGTTGAGCTTTTGTCTGAGTTAGGATTTTGCTTTAAGAGAGAGAGATAATGAGATAATCTCTTGAGCTTCAGTATTTCAAAATCAAAGATTCAAGTTGTACTTACAACTTCCCTCTCCCTTTTTGACTTAGTGGGACAGGTGTCTCATTTTACTTGGCTCTACGATCTTGTCTTTGTAAGAATGTACTAATTTGCCCTTTTGAGTCTTCAGAGCTAAGGTTTCATTAGTATGACTACGATCGTTTAGTCTGTCCTCTGTCCTACGATCGTCGAGTTTACCCTACGATCGTCGAGTATGTACTACAATCGTTGAGTCTATCCGGCAGTTGTTGAGTCTGATCAGCATTCGTAGAGTCTGTCCTTCGATCTTTGAGTCTGCTCTGCGATCGTCGAGTCTGCCCTACGATCGTCGAGTATGCACTACGATCGTTGAGTCTGTCCTACGATCGTCGAGTCTGCACTTATGACAGTTAAGTCTTTGCTGCGATCGTTTGAGTTAGATTTCTGTTCAGCTCTACGATCGTGGTCCTTCCTTGATCATGTCTACGATTCTGAGTTCAGCCTTTATATCTGTCATTGTTAGCACAGTCTAGAGCATATATTTCATGGTGATAGATTTAGCATGCCTAGCTCACTTATTAACTTGTTAAATCTGGATTCATCTAGTGGTTTAGTAAAAACATCAGCAAGTTGATCTTCAGTAGGGATATATTGTAAAGATATAGTTCCATTTTGCACATGATCCCTAATGAAGTGATACCGTATTTCTATATGCTTTGTTCTAGAATGCATAACAGGATTATGAGTTATAGCTATGGCACTTGTTTTATCACAGTGTATAGGTATAGACTTGAAATCAAACCCATAGTCAGCTAGCTGATTTCTCATCCAAAGGATCTGAGCACAGCAGCTGTCAGCAGCAATGTATTCAGCTTCAGCAGTTGAAGTGGATACTGAATTTTGCTTTTTGCTGAACCAAGACACAAGTTTATTTCCAAGTAGTTGACAAGTGCCACTTGTGCTTTTTCTGTCTATTTTTCATCCTGCATAATCAGCATCTGTGTATCCTATTAGATCGAAAGAGGATTCCTTGGGATACCACAACCCCAAGTAGGGTGTACCCTTAAGATACCTGAAGATCCTCTTTATAGCAGACAAATGTGATTCTTTAGGGTTAGCCTGAAATCTAGCACATATGCATGTTGCAAACATTATATCTGGTCTACTGGCAGTTAGGTATAAACGAGAACCTATCATACCTCTGTATTGAGTTATATCAATACTCTTACCATTCTCATCCTTGTCAAGCTTGGTTGCAGGAGCAATTGGTATTTTCATGGGAGAGGCTGATTCCATGCCATACTTCTTTAAAAGGTCTTTGATGTATTTGGCTTGGTTGATGAATATTCCTTCATCAGTTTGCTTTACTTGCAGCCCAAGGAAGAAGTTCAGCTCACCCATCATGCTCATTTCAAACTTGCTCTGCATTAGCTTAGAGAATCTCTTACATAACTTTTCGTCAGTAGAACCAAAAATAATATCATCGACATATATTTGAACTAGTAAGACTTTGTCTTTATGCTTTCTAAGAAACAATGTAGTATCTACTCTACCTCTAGTGAACCCATTTTCTATTAAAAAGTTAGTCAGTGTTTCATACCATGCTCTAGGTGCTTGTTTAAGACCATATAAAGCTTTATCTAATCTGTAGACATAATTGGAAAGAGATGGATTGATGAAACCTGGAGGTTGTTCTACATAGACCTCTTCTTGAAGCTCTCCATTTAGGAATGCACTCTTGACATCTGTAACATTCCATATTTTTTAAATGTAAGTTATAAATATTATTAATTTATATAAATATTTATTGTATATGTTTATTATTGAATAAGTAATTGTTCAATTTGATTGAGTTTATTTAGTTAATTATTTATTTGCTAAATAATTAATGTGATTATTTAATTATTTATTTGTTAAATAATTAATGTGTTATGTGGATTGAATTATGTGATTAAGTAATTTATTTAATAAATTGTTATTAAATAAAGTGTAACAAATAACTATGTTATAAAGAGTTATTAAAATAAATTAAAGTAATTTTAATTTAGTTTTGCCAAACAAGGTGTAAGTATATTAATCATTTAAATTTTAAAGGGATTTGCCAAACAAAGCCTATGGCCCTTGGATTTTTTTTTTGAATTTAAATTATTAATTTAATAAATAAAATATAAATAATATATATATAAATATATTTTTGGTAACTGATAAACTTATTGGTATATTTAATACAGTCGTCAGTTTCCAAACGTTTGAAAAATAGAGCGTGCGTTACTTTTATTTTTAGTATACGTATACTGTTATGTAGCTTAGCTATCAATTTTACCTTAGAGTTGTCTACTAAAAGGAGAAAAAGAAAAGTTTTAGAGAATTTGAGAGGAGAAAAGGGTCTGTGAAGTTGCAATTCTCGGAGGTTAGCAAGGATTTCAAAGCTAATTCAGTTGTGTTTGCAAGGAATTATTACGCTAATTGAAGGTATTTTCCCTAATTATATGAATATGCATATATGAGCCTACGGCAAAATTTGATATACTCTGTAATTTCAAATTTGTTGAATTGTTGTTATACAATGGGTTACTTGTGATTATATGAGTTTATGATGATTAGAGGTAGTGCTTAAACGAGAATTGCATGATAAAATCGTTTGACAGTAGGAAGAAATAATGTCAGTATATGTATTTCTTATGTAGCTTAGGTAAATAACAATTATGATGATCAATTTAGTGTGTGAAATTGAACTTTGACTATATTAGTTAGTTTGTTAAGAATTACAGAGAACTTAGTTCAAAAGAATCAAATCGGTGTATCATTATGATTACAGTATTCACTGTGTCAAGAAATATCAAAAATAGAGTTTTTGGGTTTTAAAATATGTTATTCTAGTATTTAATTTTTCTAAAATTATGGTTTAAGTTGTGTTAATTTAGTATTTGTATGCTTGGTGAAGTTTATGTGTAATTTGCATTAGTTATTCATGTCAATTAGTGTTGGAATTGAAGTTATAGACAGAAAATTTAGTTGTTCTGTTCTTCGTGGTTGGTTTCTGTGAGTTTCGGCGCCCCAGCGTCAAAATTCACGCCCTAGCGCCAAATTTCGGGCCCTGGCGCCAAGTTTCGCGCCCCAGCGCCAAAATGGGCCAGTAGCTCGCGCCCCAGCGCTGTAGCTCGCGCCCCAGCGCTGAAGCTGGCGCCCCAGCACCGTAGCTCACGCCCCAGCGCCACTGTTCCGCGCCCCGGCGCCGGAAAAGTGTCCTAGTTGGGCAGTTTTGACCTCCTGTAGTAAAATGGCCATAATTGTTTCATACGAACTCCGATTGAAATAATTTAAGATGATTCGGAAAGAGGACGAATAGACCTACAACTTTCATTCTTTAAGTTTTTTAATTTGAGGTCTGTAACAGTAGTCAAAATGGCCATCTTTAGGACTATTGTGTATTTGGAGCCAATCGGAGGGCGTCGGGATGCACGAATATAAGTGCAACCCTTTGGGTATTAGTATAACTTAATGATAACATGTTGGACATGTATTAGGATGTTGTATCAAGTTGTTAATGTACATGTGGTGCAATGACATGATCATTTAAGTAGTTGTAATAAAGCTAAAAAGTAATGTTCATGAAAGATGTGATGTTGTTTAAACTTAAACTTAGTTAGTAGCTATACTAAGAGTAATAAAGGAACTCATAAAGGTAATGTTAGTGTAACTAATGTGTATTGTCAATGCATATGGTATGTGTAGGACTTGGGGTGAACGTGAATAGTAATTGTTTAACCTACACACGAGGCAAGTTCCCTAACCTTTGCTACTTTATTATTCAGCAAGGTTACTTTCCACTGTTATGTTACACTTATGCAAGTTCTCTAACTCTACTTTTATAATTGTGCAAGTTTTCTTAACTCTAAACTTGTTATATTAGCATGCAAGTACCTTTAGTTTATCGTTCAAGTTATTATTTGTGACACCCTCAAATCCTGGTACTTCATTTCCTCAGGATTTGGTGTTCACGTAATCAAAACATTCATTTCTAACTACCCAATTATAATAAAATTGAATAAATAAAACATGCCCATACAGGACTAAATTTAAATAAATCTCCCAGGTTATCTAACCTTTACAAACATTCATTCATTCATGCGGAATAATTAAAATAACATTCATTACAAATCTTTAAACAAGTCTGAAAATAAACTATTCAATCTATTACAGGTCTTCAGCATTGTTTCATCTTTCCTTTCCCTTTACTGGTGCTAGGTACATCACCAGTTTCATCCTTAACTGTAAGAAAGTTTACAGGCAAGAGTGAGCAAACAAAGCCCACTTGAAATAATAATAGGTAAATCATTTAACTTTACATCATATGCCAATATTAGGTTTAATAGAACTGAACAACAAATTCTATTACTTTCTGAAAACTTTAACATTTACTGAGGGTCTAATGACCACGAATCATGTCCACAGTTATAAATAAGTAATTTTTCAACTTAAACTTTAACAGTCATAAGACTATAAGGACTTCACGTACTTAGGGGGATCAACCCTTCGTACAATGTATTGTGCACAATCATTTCAACGCTAAGCGTAACCTCTTATAAAAGAGTTGTTCTTCTCCGTATTTAGAATACAAGTCCGTACCAAAGTGAGTTTGGTTTGGATACATCATGGGGTAATTTAGAATTCAACGGTAATCAACTAAGGTTTAGTTGATTACAAACGACATAACTGTATACTATGGAATAATCATAGTTTAATTGATGTTTATATATTGACATCATGCATTAGGGATAATCTAATAGCATACAATTTGAATAATTATAACCTACCTTGCTTGAATAATAAACATCCACAACATGTATATAATTGTACATGCTAAACCACAAGTTAAGTACAAGAATAACTTGATCTAAATAAATTTACACCATTATATGATAATCGAAATTGAAACAATAATTAGTTCAATAACACCAATGATTAGAAAACTTATACAATAAAGAACTTGCTAAATATCAAAAGTTAAGGCTTAGAAACTTGCTCAATGTAAAAGGTAGGTTTAGGAAACTTGCATTTAGCACAAGCTACACTTTTACCACTTGAATTGATATCCTAAACATATGTCATATTGACATAATTAGTCCTAACCAACATTGTACATTTATATAAATAATTACATTCATCATATGGGTTGAATTACCCATTCATATAATTAATTATTTTTCAAGTATATAATACTTAATAACATGATATTTCATAGACTAATAATACTGAAATTATCATTTTACATTGTTATAATAAATACATAACATTTATTTTCAAGTTTTGTACATTTAAACAAAACTGTCAGACAGTTCTGCCAAGCCGCGCCGCGGCGCCACAGTTTGTACTGTGACTCGCGCTGCGGCGCTGAGTCGGCGCTGCGGCTCAGCGATTATACTACGAGCCGGCGCTGCGGCGCAGTGATTGTGCAACAGGTCGCTTACGTCATGGTGATGGCGCTGCGGCGCCAGCAATGAACTGCTGGGCCGCGCCGCGGCGCGAACTATCAGCGTCGACTGACAGCTTCGGTAACCATGAAAGAAAAAGCCAAATTGGCCAAAAAGCTCGAATCTAATAGACTAGTTACACTCTATTTTGCACATAAACTTCATATAAACATATAGTAAAGACTTCTAACATGTTTCTACTCATAAATTAACACAAACATCAAATATTCAACACCCAATTTCAATATTTTTGTCAAAAACTCCATTTTTGATATCTTCCATGAAAATCAATGCTGTGATTTTGTTATTCAACCAAAACAGTAAATTCTAAGCATCATGATTATGATGTTACATACTCTAGCAATTCTTATAATCAATTTAACAACAATTAAAACCTTAATTTCTATTTTAGAATAGTCATACCCATATATATATTTCATATGAACATTGATATCTTTTCTTCCACAAAACACATACATACATGAATTACTTTATCTATAATCATATATAAACCCATAAAAACCTTTTTATAACGATTATCATACCAATTATACAAGTATATCAACAATTCATCCTACAAAATATTTTACAGAGAACTTTTTGGGTAGAAGAAAAACATGAAACTTTTAGAGAAAGAGATTGAGCTCCTACCTTGGATTAGGAAGATGATAACTATCTTTTTCTCCAAATTCTTTTCTCCAAAACCTGTTAAAACACTCACTTGCTCTCAATTTTCTCTCTGTGTTCTTCTTCTTCTTCTCTCTTCTTCCTCTGAGTTTTCTTTCTTTCTCTCTAACCACTCTCCTCTATTCTTACGTATAATATTATAATGTATAAAATATAATATATATTTATTATATGATATAAATATAAAACTTATAACTGATATCAGTTATTTGAGTTTTGAAAATCAAAAGCCATAAGGCTTGTTTGGCTAGTCTAAATAAAATAACCCATTAATCCTTACTCCTTGTTTGGTAAATTGAATTAAAACAAATGGATTAATCCTTATACCTTGTTTGCTAAAACCTTAATTAGATTAAAGACTTATTATGCAATAAGGCATGTTTGGCAAACCTAAATTAAAGTCCTTTGATTTATTTTAATAACTCCTTTATAGCAAGGTTATTAGTCACACTTTTATTAAATTAATAAATCAATCAAACATTAATCTATTAAATTACTTTAACACATAAACAATTATAATTTATTTTTTTTTATAATTATAATTTCATTTTACCAACTAATATTTTAAACTATAATTTCCCATTTAAAATATTATTATTTATTTAAAAAATATTGTAAGCTCTCTAGCTTATTTATTATTATAAAATCTCATAACAACTAATTTATTTAGCTCCTTAATTATTTACACAACAAATAATTAATTAAATCACATCAATTCAAATTGCCATATAATTCAATAAATATTTAATATTACCAATAAATATTTATTATTTAATATTTAATTATCTATTCAACCAATAATCAAATAATTAAATAATTCACATCAATTCCAATTAAATAATTCTTTATTTAATAATAACATATCCATTAAATATTTAAATAAATACATAAATATTTAATATTACACATTAAAAATCTGGAATGTTACATCATTCCCTCCTTAAAAGGATTCTGTCCTCAGAATCACAACTCAAACAATAATCATTCATTACATTCTTCCCTACTTACAAAGATTATGTCCCCAGAATCGAAGACACAGATTAAACAAATAACTCAGGGTATTCCTTCAACATTTTCTCTTCGAGTTCCCACGTAGCCTCTTCAGCGTTGTGGTTCCTCCAAATCACCTTCACAGAAGGTATCACTTTATTCCTGAGCACTTGTTCTTTCCCGTCGACTATCTGGATAGGAACCTCTTCATAAGACAAATCTTTCTCGAACTGCAATGGTTCATACTCAATCACATGTTTGTAGTCGGGTTTATATGGTCGTAACACCGAAATATGAAAAATATTATGAATATTTTCCAACTCTTGAGGTAGAGCTACCTCGTAAGCCACTTCTCCCACTCTTCGCAGCACTTCAAATGGTCCAATAAAACATTCATTTCCTCAGGATTTGGTGTTCACGTAATCAAAACATTCATTTCTAACTACCCAATTATAATAAAATTGAATAAATAAAACCTGCCCATACAGGACTAAATTTAAATAAATCTCCCAGGTTATCTAACTTTTACAAACATTCATTCATTCATGCGGAATAATTAAAATAACATTCATTACAAATCTTTAAACAAGTCTGAAAATAAACTATTCAATCTATTACAGGTCTTCAGCATTGTTTCATCTTTCCTTTCCCTTTACTGGTGCTAGGTACATCACCAGTTTCATCCTTAACTGTAAGAAAGTTTACAGGCAAGAGTGAGCAAACAAAGCCCACTTGAAATAATAATAGGTAAATCATTTAACTTTGCATCATTTGCCAATATTAGGTTTAATAGAGCTGAACAACAAATTCTATTACTTTCTGAAAACTTTAACATTTACTGAGGGTCTAATGACCACGAATCATGTCCACAGTTATAAGTAATTTTTCAACTTAAACTTTAACAGTCATAAGACTATAAGGACTTCACGTACTTAGGGGGATCAACCCTTCGTACAATGTATTGTGCACAATCATTTCAACGCTAAGCGTAACCTCTTATAAAAGAGTTGTTCTTCTCAGTATTTAGAATACAAATCCGTACCAAAGTGAGTTTGGTTTGGATACATCATGGGGTAATTTAGAATTCAACGGTAATTAACTAAGGTTTAGTTGATTACAAACGACATAACTGTATACTATGGAATAATCATAGTTTAATTGATGTTTATATATTGACATCATGCATTAGGGATAATCTAATAGCATACAATTTGAATAATTATAACCTACCTTGCTTGAACAATAATAAGACAAGGTTAATTGAATAATAAACATCCACAGCATGTATATAATTGTACATGCTAAACCACAAGTTAAGTACAAGAATAACTTGCTCTAAATAAATTTACACCATTATATGATAATCGAAATTGAAACAATAATTAGTTCAATAACACCAATGATTAGAAAACTTATACAATAAAGAACTTGCTAAATATCAAAAGTTAAGGCTTAGAAACTTGCTCAATGTAAAAGGTAGGTTTAGGAAACTTGCCTTTAGCACAAGCTACACTTTTACCACTTGAATTGATATCCTAAACATATGTTATATTGACATAATTAGTCCTAACCAACATTGTACATTTATATAAACAATTACATTCATCATATGGGTTGAATTACCCATTCATATAATCAATTCTTTTTCAAGTATATAATACTTAATAACATGATATTTCATAGACTAATAATACTGAAATTATCATTTTACATTGTTATAATAAACACATAACATTTATTTTCAACTTTTGTACATTTAAACAAAACTGTCAGATAGTTCTGCCAAGCCGCGCCGCGGCGCCATAGTTTGTACTGTGGCTCGCGCTGCAGCGCTGAGTCGGCACTGCGGCTCAGCGATTATACTACGAGCCGGCGCTGCGGCACAGTGATTGTGCAACAGGTCGCTTACGTCATGGTGATGGCGCTGCGGCGCCAGCAATGAACTGCTGGGCCGCGCCGCGGCGCGAACTGTCAGCGTCGACTGACAGCTTCGGCAACCATGAAAGAAAAAGCTAAATTGGCCAAAAAGCTCGAATCTAATAGACTAGTTACACTCTATTTTGCACATAAACTTCATATAAACATATAGTAAAGACTTCTAACATGTTTCTACTTATGAATTAACACAAACATCAAATATTCAACACCCAATTTCAATATTTTTATCAAAAACTCCATTTTTGATATCTTCCATGAAAATCAATACTGTGATTTTGTTATTCGACCAAAACAGAAAATTCTAAGCATCATGATTATGATGCTACATACTCTAGCAATTCTTATAATCAATTTAACAATAATTAAAATCTTAATTTCTATTTTAAAATAGCCATACCCATATATATATTTCATATGAACATTGATATCTTTTCTTCCACAAAACACATACATACATGAATTACTTTATCTATAATCATATATAAACCCATAAAAACCTTTTTATAACGATTATCATACCAATTATACAAGTATATCAACAATTCATCCTACAAAATATTTTACAGAGAACTTTTTGGGTAGAAGAAATACATGAAACTTTTAGAGAAAGAGATTGAGCTCCTACCTTGGATTAGGAAGATGATAATTATCTTTTTCTCCAAATTCTTTTCTCCAAAACCTGTTAAAACACTCACTTGCTCTCAATTTTCTCTCTGTGTTCTTCTTCTTCTTCTTTCTTCTTCCTCTGAGTTTTCTTTCTTTCTCTCTAACCACTCTCCTCTATTCTTACGTATAATATTATAACGTATAAAATATAATATATATTTATTATATGATATAAATATAAAACTTATTACTGATATCAGTTATTTGAGTTTTGAAAATCAAAAGCCATAAGGCTTGTTTGGCTAGTCTAAATAAAATAACCCATTAATCCTTACTCCTTGTTTGGTAAATTGAATTAAAACAAATGGATTAATCCTTATACCTTGTTTGCTAAAACCTTAATTAGATTAAAGACTTATTATGCAATAAGGCATGTTTGGCAAACCTAAATTAAAGTCCTTTGATTTATTTTAATAACTCCTTTATAGCAAGATTATTAGTCACACCTTTATTAAATTAATAAATCAATTAAACATTAATCTATTAAATTACTTCAACACATAAACAATTATAATTTTTTTTTACAATTATAATTTCATTTTACCAACTAATATTTTAAACTACAATTTCCCATTTAAAATATTATTATTTATTTAAAAAACATTGTAAGCTCTCTAGCTTATTTATTATTATAAAATCTCATAACAACTAATTTATTTAGCTCCTTAATCATTTACACAACAAATAATTAATTAAATCACATCAATTCAAATTGCCATATAATTCAATAAATATTTAATATTACCAATAAATATTTATTATTTAATATTTAATTATCTATTCAACCAATAATCAAATAATTAAATAATTCACATCAATTCCAATTAAATAATTCTTTATTTAATAATAACATATCCATTAAATATTTAAATAAATACATAAATATTTAATATTACACATTAAAAATCTGGAATGTTACATTATTTGTTGTGCATGCTTGATATTAAATTCTAAGATGTAACCTTAGCTTAACATTGTTCAAAGCAAGGTATGATGAGTTATTCAATTGTTATGCTATTAGATTATTCCTAAAGCATGAACTTAGAATGAAATATTTATTCAGTATGATCATTCAAATAACATAGTATTATTATCTTGTATTCAACTAATCCTTAGTTGATGTCCGTTGAACTCCAAATTAGCTTGAAAGCTTATCCAAACCAAACTTACTTTGGTGCGGACTTGTATTCTAAATACTGAGATGAACAACTCTTTTAATAGAGGTTTACGCTTAGCTTTGAAATGGTTGTGCACAATACATTGTACGAAGGGTTGATCCCCCTAAGTACGTGGAGTCCTTATAGTCTTAAGACTGTTAAAGTTAAAGTTGAAAGATTACTTATAACTGTGGACATGATTAGTGGTCATTAGACCCTCAGTGAATGTTATAGTTTTCAGAAAGTTAATAGAATATATTGTTCAGTTCTATTGAGCCTAATATTGGCAATTGATGTGAAAGTTTAAAGATTTACTTATTGTTATTTCAAGTGGGCCTTGTTTGCTCACTCTTGTCTGTAAAATTTCTTACAGCTAAAGTTGAAGCGGGTGGCGTACCTAGCACCGGTAAGGGAAAAGGAAAGATGAATAAATACTGAAGACTTGTAATAGTTTTGATAGTTTACTTTCAGAATTTGATTTAAAGATTGTAATGAAGTTATTTAATTTTCCGCATTTGAATGATTGTTGTTAAAGGTTGGATAACCTGGGAGATTTTTTTATTTAAGTTTAATCCTGTATGGGCAGGTTTTCTTTTATTATTCAATTTTATTATGATTGGGTAGTTAGAAATGAATGTTTTGATTACGTGAACACCAAATCTTGAGGTAATGAAGTACCGGGATTTGGGGGGGTCACAGGTTGGTATCAAAGCTTTAGGTTATGAACCTTAGGTGGGGGAAAAAGTCTTAGGAAGTAACCTTTGAAAAGATAGTGGAGATAACTCTTATTGAGTTTCAAGGAAGAAGTAATAAAACACTTATGTGCTTATGTGTTTATAACGTATGTGCTCGCGAGTGTCGAGTAGAATGATTAATAACTAAAACTTTAAAATTTTGTTGTCAGGATGACTAATGTCGGAGAATCTAGTCAGGCTAGGGAGGAGGGACCTCAAATGCCTATAGAGGAGGAGCCTCGCGACATTTAGGTAGTTTGGGAACAACTATTGCCACGGAAGTAAGCCCCGTTGGTCACGGTGGTTGAAGATGAGGATGATGATGTGGAGACGGATGAGGAGGATCCCGTGGAGTTACCACAGGAGGATGAAGGTAACGAGGACGAGGAAGAGGAGACTCCACTAACCTCGATGGCTGCTCGTATGTATGATGAGGTCTACGACCGTAACGTGGAACTTTAGGACACAGTTGAGGAGTTACAGGAGATAATAGCTGAACAACAGACTGCAATGACACAGAAGGATGACGACATCCGGGATCGAGATGAACGTCTAACTAATGCTGAACAGAAGCTGATGCAGACTGAAGGAGAAAAGGAACAACTGATCGAGACGATCGTGGAACTGAAGAAAAAGCTGAATGAAGAAGCTACCAAGAGGGCGAGAGCTGAAGATGCATACGACGAAGCTTATCAACGAACTATAAGAGCAGTAAGGGACGCACAAGCAAAGAGGATGAAGATGGAAGAGATGGATAAAGTATTCAATACCGTGATCAATCGAGCTCAAGATCGGGTCATGGGTTATCCAATTCAATTCGAGACTCTGCCATCATACGTGTTAGATCGCCGAACCATGTTCCGTGTTATGAAAGAAGAGCGTCAAAAGGCGACTAATTATCTTAATAGATCATCGTAGGCAATTTGTCTGTTTTGCAAGTAATAAGTGTTAAATAATGTGTAAATTCTGAGTGTTAAGTAACCATGGGATATGAGAATGATGATGTTGTCCTATAACTTTTGTAGTTCAGGAAAGGAATGTAAATGGCAGTGATGCTATTATTGTTATGTTTTTCGAAGTTATGATGAATAAATAAAAAGCTATTATTTTATTCAAAAGTATTATGTGGTTATTTTTTTTATGGAGACAAGTTAATTATAAAATACTTAAAGAAGTTGGGTAATAGTCTAATAGATGTCTTTTTTCTTTTTCTAACAGAAAATGCCTCCCAGACGTGAACCACCCCGTCAGAGAACCAATGCGAGAACTAACAATAACGATGTTGAGGATAATCCCGTTCAACAACTAGTGACATTACTAACAGGAGCGTTGCAGAATCAACCTCAAAACCAAGGCACAACATTTAAAGAGTTTAAGGCGGTCGGACCACCTGAATTTCGTGGGTCAATGAATCTAGTCGAGGCACAGGCCTGGATTATGGAGATTGAGAAGATATTTGAAGTCGCTAGGGTAGGGGATGAACAGAAGACTGCTTTTACAACATTCATGTTGAAAACAGAAGCTAGTTATTGGTGGCAGGCCAATAAAACCCAGGAAGGACCAGGAGTGATGACTTGGGATAGGTTTAAGGAGTTGTTCTTCGAGACCTACTTCCCAGAGAGTTCTAAGAGTCAGTTAGAGGTTCAGTTTCTGGAACTAAAACAAGGAACGATGACGGTATCTGAGTATGCCGCAAAATTCAACGAATTGGCAAGATTTGCGCCATATCAAGTCAGCACAGACGAACGTAAGGCGAAGAGATTTGAACAGGGACTGAAGCCCTGGCTGTACAGTAGGGTTTCCCTGTTCCAGTTGAAGACATTTGCAGCGGTGATGGAGAAAGCAGTACTCACTAAAGGTGGAGGTGAGGCAGTGACAAAGTTCAATTAGGAACAGAAGAAGAAAAAGAATGAGAATGAGATTAAGAATGGAGGTGGTAGCAGTGGAAACAATAACAACAACAACAACAACAACAACAACAACAACAACAGCTTGAAGAGAAAGTGGAATAGGAACATGAGTGCTGGAAACCATTAGGGTAATCAGCAAAATAAAAAGTTTGAAGCATGTGCGACATGCAGGAAATTTTACAAGGGTGCGTGCTTGATGGGGAAACGAGTTTGCTACAATTGTGGCCAGGAGGGTCACATCGCACCAAATTGCACTCAATCGAAGGAGAAGGCGTGCTTCACGTGCGGATCCAAGGATCATTTTGCTCGTGAATGCCCTAATAAGAAGGAGGGAGAGACAACCAGAAGAAATGGAGGTAACAATGGAAGTACATAGGCCATTACAGGACCTGCAGCATCAAACAAACCCACAGCCAGAACCTTCAACATGACTGTGCAAGATGTTATGAAATCAAAAGATGTGGTGTCAGGTATTATCCCAATCAATGATATTAATGCATATGTATTATTTGATTCGGATGCTACTTGCTCGTTTATAACTGATGAATTTGCCAAGAGGTTAGGATTGCCTAGAGAAGAATTGACTTTTCCTTTGAACATAGAAACTGCGAATAAGGAAGTAATCCCTATTAGATTCGTATACAAGAACTGTAGGGTGAACATTAAGGAGAATATCTTGTTGGTAGATTTGATTCTGATTAGACTCGGGGAATTTGATGTAATTTTGAGAATGGATTGGTTGTTCAAATACGAAGCGGTAATTGACTGCCAAAAGAAGTGTGTAAACCTTATGACTCCGTCAAAGGTAGTATTTTATGGTAGCAAGTCGCCTAGACAAATGAAATGTCTGACGACTATGCAGGCCAAGAAATTGTTGAGTCAAGGTTGTGTGGGCTATTTAGCTTACATAGTCGATACTCAGAAGAAGGGGGTAAAACTAGAAGAAATACCGGTAGTGAGAGAATTCGAAGACGTGTTTCCAGAGGATTTGCCAGGACTTCCGCCTGACCGAGAAATTGAGTTCGTGATCGACTTAGCGTCGGGAACAACACCTATATCGAAGGTCCCGTACAGAATGGCTCAGGTAGAAATGAAGGAACTCATGGTGCAACTGCAAGAACTACTAGACAAGAAGTATATTCAACCAAGCGTGTCACCGTGGGGAGCACCGGTATTATTTATGAAGAAGAAGGACAGATCAATGCGTCTTTGCATTGATTATAGGGAGTTAAACAAGGTCACTATTAAGAATAGGTATCCGTTACCTAGAATAGATGACTTGTTTGATCAGTTGAAGGGTGCTAAATACTTCTCGAAAATAGATTTGAGAAGTGGGTATCACCAATTGAAGGTAAGAAAGGAGGATATACCTAGAACGGCATTCAGAACTCGGTACGGACAGTACGAGTTTCTGGTGATGTCTTTTGGTTTAACAAATGCCCTTACCGCGTTCATGGATCTGATGAACAGGGTGTTTAAACCATTCTTAGAAAAGTACGTAGTGGTGTTTATCGACGACATTCTGGTGTATTCCAAAACTCAAGAAGAACACGTGGAACATTTACGTCTGACATTGGAGACACTAAGAAAGGAAACGTTGTACGCGAAATTCTCTAAGTGTGAATTTTGGCTCGACCGTGTACAATTTTTAGGTCATGTTATTGACAAGAATGGGATTTCAGTGGATCCATAAAAAGTGGAAGCTGTAATCAATTGGGAACAACCAAGAACACCGTCAGAAGTGAGGAGTTTCTTGGGACTGGCTGGTTATTATAGAAGATTCATTCAAGATTTTTCTAAGATAGCCACTCCGCTAACAAATTTGACAAGGAAAGCTTTAAAATTTGTGTGGACAGAGAAATGTGAAGAGAGCTTCCAAGATTTGAAGAAGAAGCTAAGTATGGCACCTGTGTTAACCCTGCCGGATAATACAGGAAATTTTGTGGTGTATAGTGATGCCTCACACAAAGGGTTGGGTTGTGTTCTTATGCAGAACGACAAAGTTATTGCTTATGCATCAAGACAACTGAAGGATTACGAGAAAGGTTACCCGACTCATGATTTAGAATTGGCTGCAGTGGTATTTGCTCTCAAGATATGGAGACATTATCTGTATGGAGAGAAATGTGAGATCTACACAGACCACAAAAGTCTGAGGTATATTTTCAATCAGAAGGACCTGAACATGCATCAGAGGAGATGGATGGAATTGATAAAGGATTACGATTGTGAGATCTTTTATCATCCGGGCAAAGCGAATGTGGTTGCGGATGCTTTAAGTAGGAAAGGTCGGGAGAAATTAATGCTGATAACAACTCAGGAGGAGCTCATTTCAGCAATGATAAAGTTAGAACTAGAAATCAAATTTCTACAGGAATCCGACGAACAACTATTTCATCTAGAAGCAGGTCCAACTTTACTAGACAAGGTGAAAAACGCTCAGTTACAAGATGAAGAATGTGGAAAGATAAAAGAGAATATGGTTAATGGAAACAATACGAAATACAAGGTCGATACCGAAGGAATACTACGGTACGAGGGAAGAATATGGGTTCCAGCAACACCAGAACTAAAAAATGAAATCCTGACCGAAGCTCATAGCTCAAGATATTCGATTCATATAGGAAGCACGAAAATGTATCAAGATTTACGCCGACATTTTTGGTGGCCGGATATGAAAAGGGATGTTGCAGAATGCGTGGCTAAATGTTTGACATGTCAAAGAGTAAAAACTGAACATCAAAGACCCAGCGGATTACTTCAATCGTTGGAAATACCGGAATGGAAATGGGAGCATATCACAATAGATTTTGTGGTGGGTCTTCCAACTACTCAGAAAGGATACGATGCGATTTGGGTAATAGTAGACAGACTGACAAAATCTGCACACTTTTTGCCAATAAAGATTAGATTCAATCTTGATCAGCTGGCAAAACTATATATTAAAGAGATCGTTGCAAGACATGGAGTTCCAGTGTCAATTGTGTCAGACAGAGATCTGAGGTTCACATCAAACTTCTGGAAGAGACTACAAGAATGTATGGGAACACAGTTGCGAATGAGTATGGCATATCATCCGCAAACAGAAGGCCAAAGCGAACGAACGATCCAGACATTGGAAGATATGTTGAGAGCATACGTCATGGATTTCAAAGGAAGCTGGGAAGAGCAATTACCGTTGGTGGAATTCGCCTATAATAATAGTTATCACGCGAGCATCGGCATGCCACCTTACGAAGCGTTATATGGCAGAAAGTGCAGAACTCCACTGTACTAGGATGAAGTTGGTGAACGTCAACTGTTAGGACCAAAATTGGTGTAATAAATTGATGACGTTGTTAAACTCATCAGGACAAGATTAGTAGCAGCACAAGACAGACAGAAAAAGTATGCTGACCAACACAAGTAGGATCGTGCATTTGACGTAGAAAGATATGTATTCCTAAAAGCTTCTCCTTGGAAGGGGAAAATTCGCTTCGGTAAAAAGGGAAAACTAAGCCCGAGGTTTATTGGACCCTTTGAAGTGGTGCGAAAAGTTGGAGAGGTAGCTTATGAGGTAGCTCTACCTCCAGAGTTGGAAAATATTCATAATATTTTTCACATTTCGGTGTTACGACCATATAAACCCGACTACAAACATGTGATCGAGTACGAACCGTTGCAGTTCGAGAAAGATTTGTCTTATGAAGAGGTTCCTATCCAGATAGTCGACAGGAAAGAACAAGTGCTCAGGAATAAAGTGATACCTTCTGTGAAGGTGATTTGGAGGAACCACAACGCTGAAGAAGCAACGTGGGAACTCGAAGAGAAAATGTTGAAAGAATATCTTGAGTTATTTGTTTAATCTGTGTCTTCGATTCTGAGGACATAATCTTTGTAAGTAGGGAAGAATGTAACGAATGTGTTGTTTGAGTTGTGATTCTGCGGACAGAATCCTTATATGAGGGAAATGATGTAACATTCCATATTTTTTAAATGTAAGTTATAAATATTATTAATTTATATAAATATTTATTGGATATGTTTATTATTGAATAAGTAATTATTCAATTTGATTGAGTTTATTTAGTTAATTATTTATTTGCTAAATAATTAATGTGATTAGTTAATTATTTATTTGTTAAATAATTAATGTGTTATGTGGATTGAATTATGTGATTAAGTAATTTATTTAATAAATTGTTATTAAATAAAGTGTAACAAATAACTATGTTATAAAGAGTTATTAAAATAAATTAAAGTAATTTTAATTTAGTTTTGCCAAACAAGGTGTAAGTATATTAATCATTTAAATTTTAAAGGGATTTGCCAAACAAAGCCTATGGCCCTTGGATTTTTTTTTGAATTTAAATTATTAATTTAATAAATAAAATATAAATAATATATATATAAATATATTTTTGGTAACTGATAAACTTATTGGTATATTTAATACAGTCGTCAGTTTCCAAACGTTTGAAAAATAGAGCGTGCGTTACTTTTATTTTTAGTATACGTATACTGTTATGTAGCTTAGCTATCAATTTTACCTTAGAGTTGTCTACTAAAAGGAGAAAAAGAAAAGTTTTAGAGAATTTGAGAGGAGAAAAGGGTCTGTGAAGTTGCAATTCTCAGAGGTTAGCAAGGATTTCAAAGCTAATTCAGTTGTGTCTGCAAGGAATTATTACGCTAATTGAAGGTATTTTCCCTAATTATATGAATATGCATATATGAGCCTACGGCAAAATTTGATATACTCTGTAATTTCAAATTTGTTGAATTGTTGTTATACAATGGGTTACTTGTGATTATATGAGTTTATGATGATTAGAGGTAGTGCTTAAACGAGAATTGCATGATAAATTCGTTTGACAGTAGGAAGAAATAATGTCAGTATATGTATTTCTTATGTAGCTTATGTAAATAACAATTATGATGATCAATTTAGTGTGTGAAATTGAACTGTGACTATATTAGTTAGTTTGTTAAGAATTACAGAGAACTTAGTTCAAAAGAATCAAATTGGTGTATCATTATGATTACAGTATTCACTGTGTCAAGAAATATCAAAAATGGAGTTTTTGGGTTTTAAAATATGTTATTCTAGTATTTAATTTTTCTAAAATTATGGTTTAAGTTGTGTTAATTTAGTATTTGTATGCTTGGTGAAGTTTATGTGTAATTTGCATTAGTTATTCATGTCAATTAGTGTTGAAATTGAAGTTATAGACAGAAAATTTAGTTGTTCTGTTCTTCGTGGTTGGTTTCTGTGAGTTTCGGCGCCCCAGCGTCAAAATTCACGCCACAGCGCCAAATTTCGCGCCCTGGCACCAAGTTTCGCGCCCCAGCGCCAAAATGGGCCAGTAGCTTGCGCCCCAATGCTGTAGCTCGCGCCCCAGTGCCGAAGCTCGCGCTCCAGCACCATAGCTCGCGCCCCAGCGCCACTGTTCCGAGCCCCGGCGCCGGAAAAGTGTCCTAGTTGGGCAGTTTTGACCTCCTGTAGTAAAATGGCCATAACTTTTTCATACGAACTCCGATTAAGGTAGTTCAAGATGATACTAAAAGAGGACGAATAGACCTACAACTTTCATTCTTTAAGGTTTTTAATTTGAGGTCTATAACAGTAGTAAAAATGGCCATCTTTAGGACTGTTGTGTATTTGGAGTCAATCGGAGGGCGTCGGGATGCACGAATGTAAGTGCAACCCTTTGGGTATTAGTATAACTTAATGATAACATGTTGGACATGTATTAGGATGTTGTATCAAGTTGTTAATGTACATGTGGTGCAATGGCATGATCATTTAAGTAGTTGTAATAAAGCTAAAAAGTAATGTTCATGAAAGATGTGATGTTGTTTAAACTTAAACTTAGTTAGTAGCTATACTAAGAGTAATAAAGGAACTCATAAAGGTAATGTTAGTGTAACTAATGTGTATTGTCAATGCATATGGTACGTGTAGGACTTGGGGTGAACGTAAATAGTAATTGTTTAACCTACACACGAGGCAAGTTCCCTAACATTTGCTACTTTATTATTCAGCAAGGTTACTTTTCACTGTTATGTTACACTTATGCAAGTTCTCTAACTCTACTTTTATAATTGTGCAAGTTTTCTTAACTCTAAACTTGTTATATTAGCATGCAAGTACCTTTAGTTTATCTTTCAAGTTATTATTTTTTGTGCATGCTTGATATTAAATTCTAAGATGTAACCTTAGCTTAACGTTGTTCAAAGCAAGGTATGATGAGTTATTCAATTGTTATGCTATTAGATTATTCTTAAAGCATGAACTTAGAACGAAATGTTTATTCAGTATGATCATTCAATAACATAGTATTATTATCTTGTATTCAACTAATCCTTAGTTGATGTCCATTGAACTCCAAATTAGCTTGAAAGCTTATCCAAACCAAACTTACTTTGGTGCGGACTTGTATTCTAAATACTGAGATGAACAACTCTTTTAATAGAGGTTTACGCTTAGCGTTGAAATGGTTGTGCACAATACATTGTACGAAGGTTTGATCCCCCTATGTACGTGGAGTCCTTATAGTCTTATGACTGTTAAAGTTAAAGTTAAAAGATTACTTATAACTGTGGACATGATTAGTGGTCATTAGACCCTCAGTGAATGTTATAGTTTTTAGAAAGTTAATAGAATATATTGTTCAGTTCTATTGAGCCTAATATTGGCAATTGGTGTGAAAGTTTAAAGATTTACTTATTGTTATTTCAAGTGGGCCTTGTTTGCTCACTCTTGCCTGTAAAATTTCTTACAGCTAAAGTTAAAACGGGTGACGTACCTAGCACCAGTAAGGGAAAAGGAAAGATGAATAAATACTGAAGACTTGTAATAGTTTTGATAGTTTACTTTCAGAATTTGATTTAAAGATTGTAATGAAGTTATTTAATTTTCCGCATTTGAATGATTGTTGTTAAAGGTTGGATAACCTGGGAGATTTTTTTATTTAAGTTTAATCCTGTATGGGCAGGTTTTCTTTTATTATTCAATTCTATTATGATTGGGTAGTTAAAAATGAATGTTTTGATTACGTGAACACCAAATCTTGAGGTAATGAAGTACCAGAATTTGGGGGTGTCACAACATCCATCTGAAAGACTTTGAACTTCATGTGGGCAGCAAAGGCAAGAAAGATTCTGATAGCTTCTAGTCTGGCAACAGGTACAAATGTCTCATCATAGTCAATGCCTTCTTCTTGAGAATAGCCCTTTGCCACTAATCTTGTCTTGTTTCTGGTAATGACCCCATCTTCATCCATTTTGTTCCTGAAGACCCACTTGGTTCCTATGACAGGATGACTCTTTGGTCTTGGTACCAATCTCCACACTTTGTTTCTTTCAAATTGGTTGAGTTCTTCCTGCATGGCCTCTATCCAGCTTGAGTCTTCCATGGGATTCTCTATTTTCTTTGGTTCTATCTATGATAGGAAGCTTAGATAGAAACATTCATTATGAGTAGCAGCTCTTATTTTGACTCTTGCACTTGGATCTCCAATGATTAGATCCTGAGTGTGATCTCTTGCCCATCTGTTCCCGGTTGGGACATCTGTCCTGATGCCTTCCTGTCTTAGAGCTTCAAGGTTTATCTTCTCTTCTTGGAGTGGAGGCTCACTGTCTTGGATGGACCTCTCTATGATCTCATTATCATGCTCTACGATTCCACTGTCTGGCACTACGATCGTAGTGTTAAGCTCTACGCCTTCATTCGTAGTGTCTGCACTTTCGGTCGCAATGTCTCGAGGCACTGTTTTGTCTAAGTCAGTTTCATCAAAGATGATGTGTATTGAGACTTCGACACTCAGTGACTTTTTGTTAAACACCCTGTACGCTTTGCTGTCTGTGGCATATCCAAGAAAGATTCCTTCATCTGACTTGGATTGGAATTTTGTCAGATACTGTTTTCCATTGTTAAGAATATAACATGCACAACCAAAGACATGGAAATGGCTGACACTTGGCTTTCTTCCTTTCCACAGTTCGTAGGGTGTCTTCTTGATCGTAGAGTGAATTAATGATCTGTTCTGAGTGTAGCATGAAGTGTTGACAGCTTCTGCCCAGAAGTATTCAGGCAGATGAGCTGCTGCTAGTAGAGTCCTTCCAGCTTCTATCAGGGTTCTGTTCTTTCGTTCAGCAACTCCATTTTGTTGAGGAGTTCGTGGAGCTGAGAAGTTATGATTGATGCCATTGTCTGTGTAGAACTGATCCATCTATGAGAAATCAAATTCTCTGCCATGATCACTCCTTATGGCCTTGATTTTATCTCTTTTCTCGTTCATCACCAGTCTGAACATTTTGATTAACTCGGAGCTCGTTTAATCCTTTGAGGTTAGGAAGAATACCCATGTGAATCTGGTGCAGTCGTCTACTACAACTAGAGAGTATCTCTTTCCTCCAAGACTGGTTGTTGGGATTGGCCCAAAGAGATCCATGTGGAGCAACTGCAGGGGTTTGTCAATGGAGTTTGCAGTCTTGCTCTTGAATGAGCTTCTGGTCTGCTTTCCAAGCTAGCAGGCATTGCATGGCCTTTCCTTTACAAAGTTGAACTTGGGTAGACCAGCTACGAGATCTTTTGATGCCAGTTTGGACATGCTCTTGAAGTTTAAGTGGGACAGCCTTCTATGCCATAGCCAGCTCATTTCCTCAGATGCTTTTTCCAGAAAACATATTGTTTCTTCGGAGCTTAGTTGGCCAAGGTCTATAGTGTAAACATTTCCTTCTCTTGTCCCAGTTAGCTTTATGGCCGATGTCTTCAAATCTCTGACTTGGCATTGATTGTTAAGAAATGTTACTTGATGACCCTTGTCACAAAGTTGGCTGATGCTTAGAAGGTTGTGTTGGAGTCCTTCCACATAAGCTACTTTGCTGAAAGATATTGCACCATTGCCAGCACAGCCATATCCTCTTGTCTTGCCCGAGCCATTATCTCCAAAAATGACTGAGGGACCCTCCTTTTCTACATAGTTGGATAGTAGAGCTTTGTTCCCTGTCATATGCCTTGAGCATCCACTATCTAGATATCATGTTGAGGTCGTGGAGCTCTTTTCCTGTCAAAACATTTGATACTTCATTTTGGTACCCATATTTGCATGGGTCCTTCTTTGTTAGTTCCTTTGGGGACCCAAATTTGTCTAATCTCGGGTCTCGCATGCATGGAGTTATAATAACACTTTGTAGCTATACGACCATGTTTATCACATATGAAACATCTATTATGATGCATGCTTGTGTGGGTGTGATGATTCATCTTCCACTTGGACTTATGTGGTTCCTTAGTTGGTCTTCTGTTAAACTGATTCTCTTTCTTCCACGTGTCCTTAGGTTTCATAAATAGTGATGAGTGTACCTTACTTCTATTGTACCTTCCCAGTTGATTCGTAGAGTTAGTTTTTCTTGACTCTACGATTCTTCGAGGTTGATAAGTAGAGGTTGGGTTACTCTTCTCCTTTATGAAGCTTAGACCAGCGTGTGATCCCTTACTTCTCTGAGTATAACTAGAGTCAGTGGAACATGGTTGAACTTGTTCTTCCAACTTTGAGGATTTAACAAAAGCAATGCCTCTACTAAAACCTGAGACATTACTTGAGCTAGTTGCCATTACCTTTTCCACACTTAGCTCTGAGATGGATTCTCCAAAGCCTAAGCTTGTTCTGTCGAATGTGCTTCTTTGACTAGATAGCAGGCAGTCCATGGATGATGAGGATTTGTTCCATGCAGAGATAGTCTTTTCTAGATCCTCAATTTTAGAGGTTAGCTTAGACTCTCTTTGTGTGTGATGTGTGTTTATCTGCTTTAAGGTTTCATTCTCAGCTTCAAGCTTGGAGAGAATATTAGAACTTTGAAGGGCTGTTTCAAGCTCTTCTTGAACTTTCTTCTTCTCCTCTTGAAGAAGTGAATGGTCCTTAGATAACACTTTGAACCACTTCATATATTGATGTAGATCATTGGTTATGCCACGCAGTGCAGTTCTTAAGTCATTCATATCTACATCAGGTGAGTTGAAGTCAAATTCCTCATCGAGATCTACATTGTGAATGTTGAGGCTTTGTTTGTCCTTTGCATGTTTGGCCATCAAGCATAGATTGGCCATTTGTGGTTCTTCCTCATCTCCAGACTCAGCATTTGAGTCATTATTTGAATCACTCCACGATCCTCCAGCTACTAGGCCTTTGTCTCTTCTTTGAGGCCTCTTGTTTCCTTTGTATTCTTTCTTTCCATGCTGCTTCTTCTTTAGTTCTTCTCTTAAAGGTTTGTTGCAGTTGGCAATGAAATGGCCAGGCTTTTTGTAGTTGTAGCATAGGTTATTTATTTGCTCCTGGCTGGTGTAGTTGCTGACCTTCTTTTGCTTACCAGCTTTGCCTTGACGCATGAACCTTCTTAGTTTTCTTACCATCATGGCAAGATCGTCATCATCGTCTTCATCATCATCAGATTCAGTCTCAGTGATGACTTTTGATACATTTTCAGTTGCTTTGAGAGCAACTCCCTTTTCCTTCCTTCTTCCTTCTGAAAGGGTTTCAGCACGTTGAGTCAGCTCCAGCTCGTATGTTAGGAGATTGCCATACAGTTGTTGAACTGTCATCTCGTTGAGATTCTTTGACTCTCTTATTGCAGTGGTTTTGGCATCCCACTTGCTTGGTAGGGCTCTCATGAACTTTATGGTCAGATCTTTGTTAGGATAGATCTTTCCATTTGCTCGTAGAGAGTTGAGAAGTATGTTGAATCGTTCATACGTGGCAGTTACGTTTTCTCCTTGTATATGAGAAAACATCTCGTACTACTGTGTTAGAAGAGACTGTTTGTTCTCTCTAACTTCTTCTATTCCTTCATGCATGATCAGCAGTGCTTCCCAAACTTCCTTGGCTGTTTTGCAGTTTACAACATTGTCAAACAGATCGTCCTACAAGGATTGGAATAAGATGTTCTTTGCCTTCTTGTCAAGTTGGACAGCTTTCTTTTCTAAGTCTGTCCATTCTGTTTTAACTTTAATTTGCACTTTGTTTGCCTCGTCAATGGTTGGTGCAAGCTTGGTTGGTATATAGGGCCCATTGAGTACAGTCTCAAATAGATCTTCATCTATTGAGTCCATGTAAGCTTGCATTCTAACCTTCCAGTTAGCAAATTTATCTTTGTTGCACATTGGTGGCTTGCTGCCTCCACCGGTCCTGGATTCGCTTGGTACTAGTGCCATTTGGATCTACTAAAGCGTGTAAGCTGAAAAATAGAACCTGCTCTGATACCAATTGTTAGTTCTTAGTAGGCACAAGTTATCTAAATGGGGGGTTGAATAGATATTTTAAAATCTTTCCTTTTTTTTAACTTGTTCTTAGATAGTGATTAAAACTTAGCGGAATTAGTATTGTTTTAATCTTCTTAACCGAGCAGTGAATTTATTAGCGAGTAAGGCAGTTATAGCAGATATAGCAGTTATAGCAGGAATGTAAATGACACAGCTGTTTTAAGTGGTTTAGAGCACACAAGGCTCCTAGTCCACTCTTCTACTCAACGAGTAGGATATCCACTAAGGATGTCTCTTACAAACTTCTGAATCACACTGGATTTCTTCTAGACCAGCAGTCTAGGAACTTCTCTAGTTCACTCTTGAACTCTTCAAGTCCAGCAGACTTAGCTATCTTACAGTTCACTCTTGAACTCTTCAAGTCCAGCAGACTTGGTACACTTCTTTAGTTGATTGATGGTTATTGTTGCGTTTTGAAGGTTGCTACTCAGTTGTTATGTAAGCACAGGTTCGTTTAAGAACTGAGTAGCTGAGCACACTTTGCAATATCTCGAGATCGTAGAGTTGAGCCTTAGAGAATTTGTTCACGTTGAATGTTTGATTGCTTCCTTTATTCTCTCTCATCTGTCTGATCTGTATATATGTGATACAGAAAACTATCCGTTTGAATCCATCCGTTGTGGCATTAAATGCGTCTGAACTTTCTGTACTGTGATGGTGACATTTCTGTACATCTTTTGATTTCTGCATTCTGGACCACTGACACTGCAGGCTGCTTTCTCACCTACCACCTGAAAAGGTGTTTTGTCCCTCTTTTCCATAGTACTATTCTTGGCTTCTTCAATACGCTTCTTTGTTGCGTCCTAAGGATATTTCATATAATCTGGGACTGATGGGCACTGCAGCTTCTCGGATTCATTCCTCGTATCTTGAATTAACAACTCATGAGGCTTGACGTTTTCTGACTGAGACAGATGAGCTCTACGATTTGGATCGTGATGCTCTACGATACTGATCGTAGCGTCATTCTTGAACACTACGATCTTCTTGCTCGTGTTGTTCACTCTGCGTTCCCGAGAGCACTCTACATCCTTCACTTGTTCGTAGCTTTAACTCTACGTTTCCGAGAGCACTCTATGTTCTTGGAGTTTGACTCGGCAAATGTTGGGACTACTCTACGATTTCGAAGAGTTCCCTTCAAGGCAGGCACACTACGATCTTCTGGCTCTACGTTTTCTGCCTTGACTTCTGCAACGTTGATCAGGTTGATGCAGTATGATTTCTTCATGACTAATCTATTACATCTCAAGATCAACCTAACAGTTTTGATCTTTCTATCTATACATTCTTAAATAGAATGATACACTTTGAAAGCTTAGATCAACCTAACAATTTTGATCCATCACTAAGTCATTGTACAGATTTTCAATTAAGGACCTTACAAATAATCATGAACACATGCATTAACATCAAATCTTAATATGCATTCTCCTAACAATACATATTCAATTTAACATGATATCCTATATTACAAACAGCTGACATCCATTTTGCAGGATAAAATTCCTAAAACGGACACATCACATAGCATGTTATTATACACACATTCCCTAAAGACTAAAGTATGCAAGTTTTTCGTAGGGAACCAATCGGACCTACTACCCGGTCAAAATCCAAAAAGGCTGCAGGCCTAAAGTCAATCATGTCGTCATCTGACCAGACTGACCTTAATCCAGTTTCTCGCAAAGAATTCGACGGATTAAGCAAACAAAATACAGATTTGGTTGTTCTACTCAAAGAACTACACCAGTCTACTCAGGGTCCAAAGATACCCGTACATACTGAATCCTCTACACAAGAGGGAGCCCAGGTCATTACAATACCTGAACTGCAGTTAGATACGACCAACAAAACTCATGATGCCACCCATCTCACAGAAGATCAAGACACTGACGACATCAAAAAGAAAGTCCTCCAAATGGAAGAGACCCTTCGTGCTATCAAAGGAATTGGAACACACGGGAGTGTTTCATATGCTGACCTTTGCATTTTCCCTGGTATTCATTATCCAGAAAAGTTTAAGACTCCTGACTTCGAAAAATATGACGGGTTAGGAGATCCTTACACACATTTGAAGGTGTTTATTGGAGAACTTGGATCTTATGCAGAGGACGAGAAGCTTAGAATGCAGCTGTTCGAGAAGAGTCTAACTGGAGAAGCCCGTTCGTGGTACACAAGATTAGACAACTCTAAAATCCATAGCTGGGAAGAGCTAGCACATGCTTTCCTCACTCAATACAGCTTTCAATCTCAGATGGCTCCTGACCGGTATCAAATTACCAAGGTCAAGAAATATTCTAACGACTCTTTCAGAGAGTATGCTCAAAGGTGGAGACGCCTGGCTGTCCAAGTTATTCTTTCCATGACAGAATCAGAGATGGTCATGACTTTTATAGACATACAAGAAGCTCCTTTCTATGAAAGAGTTTTAGCCGGAATCGGTAAACCATTATCTAAAATGGTCAAACATGGCGAGATGGCTGAGATGGGATTGAAGTTCGGAAAGATTCAAGACCTAGCTGCCCTTAAAGCTGTTGCTGATCACATCCAATCCGGAAATTATGGAAACAACCCCCGCAGGGTCCATAAAAAGATAGAGGAAGATGTTTCCCTGATACTACAGGGTTAAAAAGGCAATCAAAACATGCCTATTCAAAGGAGAAACTACACTCCCTTTCAAGCACAGTCTTCGAAACCTCCAATCCCAAAAGATGGAGAAATCAAACGCCCTCGAGTGTTCACACCCTTAGGGGACACCCTTGAGAGCATTCTCAATCTTCTGACAACCCAGAAGAAAATTACGGATCTTCGTCCACCAGCCAGCCCTAATGGACGGGGTTTCAATGCTGCTCGGAAATGTGCTTATCATGTCGGGGCACCTAGACATGATACTCAGGATTGTTGGGCCTTGAAGCACAAGATCCAAGACCTGATAGACAATGGTGAGATCGTGGTCACCAAACCAGATCAGCCTCACGTTCAAGATAACCCTCTTCCTCAACACAAAGAAGAAGAGGTCAACATGATTAATTGGAGCAATGGACAGAGTTCCAATTTCAACTGTGAATCCTCCCAGACCCCCAAAGACGGTGTTGACAAGTGGGATTATGCCAAGTTCCAGTTCGCAATGGAACTTAAGATGAAAGATCTATGCAAGCAAATTGAGCAACTGGCAGAACTGGTGACTTATCAGCGTCAAGTGACACGCCAGTTAGTCAGCCAGGAGCATGCTAGTATCCTTCCTCTTTTCATGAATATTTCTTCGTCACTTTCAGAAAATGAAATGCTGGAAGACAAAGTGACAAAGAGAGCGAATGCCAAAGCCCGTCGGGATTTTGCCAACAGAAGGGAATTCACATATCTGGGCGAACCTACGGAGGAAATCCTTCAGATACTAATCAATGAAGGAAGAATCACTTCCCTTCTACCTCCAATCAATCCCCGTTCAGGACGGTACAATTCTGATGAAGTATGTCAATATCATTCCCATTCTCGCGGTCACAGCACAGAAGAATGCTGGGCACTCCGCCACCTTATCCAGAATCTCATTGACAGCGGTGTCCTGCATCTAGTAGGTGATGATACTGTGCTACGTGGGAGTGAGAATACATGTCCTACTACATGGAAGGGATTGGTAGCAGTTATATCTGCTGAGGCTGATGACATTGTCAAACCGATCACAATACCAACAATTCGACTCAGAGGAAGCAACAATCCTTTGAAAGTGGCCGCTCCCGAGCCAATTAACTTACCATGCAGAGCATAAAATCCTATTGTTTGCTTGTGCAAAGTTCCGTGGAATTATGGAGAGGGTGAAGGATCCACCTCACATACAACTGCTACAGTGTTGAAGGAAAATCCATTGTATCTTCCCCAACGGGTAATGAAGTCTACCATCAAATCAAAGGGGAAAATACCCATTGAGAAGATTGAAAAATTCCTCCGCACTATGGGTCATAACGAAGCCAAGGTGGTTTTAAGCTTAAGAGAAGCTCCACACCAAATTTCAATCCTGGACTTGGTTTTAACTTCCGAGGATCACAGCAGAATCTTGATAAAGGTTTGGAAGAAGCCTACTTACCAACATCAGTGGATACGAAAAAATTTCAACACTTGGTGGATCACATTTTCAAAAATAATGTGATATCCTTCACTGATGATGACAAACCGCCCGAAGGGGCCGGTCATTGCAAGCCGTTGCACATTGCGTTCTTGTCCTCCGGATATATGCTAGCTGGAGTATTGATAGATGGAGGCTCATCTCTAAACATATGTCCATACGCTACCTTGGTGAAAATGAATATCAATCCCAACCGAATCCGGATAAGCCATACGGTCATAGAAGCTTTTGATGGAGCCCGCCGAAATTCGGTCGGAGTAATTGAATTGCCAATCGAAATTGGTCCCCACACATTCTGCGTATCTTTCCATGTGCTCAAGATAGATTCGGGATACAACCTGCTCTTGGGAAGACCGTGGATTCATATTGCAGGGGTAGTCCCCTCCACCCTTCATCAGCAGCTGGAATACATTACCAACAATAGCCTAGTCACTGTCCACGCTGAACCAGAGTGTCCTCAACACGAGGACATGCCATTCATTAATGGTACTGCGGATGTTTAACCGGTCAGTTTTCATGCCTTGGAAGTAAGCAATACCCAATACCATGTTATTGGAACACTATTTCCCGAACCCAAGATTTCTGCCGAGGTATTGTCGGCTACTCTAGAAATGATGTCATTGGGTCATCAGCCGGGACAAGGGCTGGGTAAAGATCGCCAGGGTATCAAGTACCCAATTCAATTAACCAAACAAACTGGAACAGCTGGACTAGCCTATTCTGCCAGTTCTAGTCATAGAAATCCTCATAAGCATCAGTAAATTCCTTCAGCTTCAAGCACGCGGCGTTTATCTTCGCCTTCAAACTCTGAGTCCGCACAACCTCCTTAAAGGTGTCAGCCAGTATCATGGCTATATTATTTCCCAAACCGGTGAAGGAGAAAGAAGTTTTTGTTCCAGATCCCGCAATGGAAGACGAGGAACAAAGAATCAAGCAAGACGTCATCCGGATGATGTCAGGCATACATGTCATCGTTCATGATGAACATACAAACAAATACACCCCAGACGATGATTGCCCAGACGTAATGGCCATCATTCGGGAGAAGGAGGACGATGAAAGCCCCTCCATCACTGTAGTCCACCCAGACTTTGCCCTTGCCAATTGGAGCAACACTCCTTGCATTGGTCGACAAGGGTAAAACGGGTAGAAACTCTTTCTGCCCTGTAGATATCATAACTGCTTACTTTTCTGTACAGTATTATCAGTTTATTTTGTCAGTATATGCTAACACTGTGTATGATCAAAACATTTTCATATATAATAAGTGAAAGCATATTTTGTTTCAGGACTCTGAATTTAGATGTGTCTGTACTTGCTGATACGGTGCCTCTTCTCCACAAGGATTGTACCTTTGATGTAGAGATGAATTCAGCCTTGATGGAAATACATGATGACATTGAGGTGCCTCCAAAAATTCAAGAATGGGTCAAAGACAAAGCCCTGATAACAACAAGAGCTAGGTTTAATGTCTGGTAAAAGTGAGCACCTCGAACACTGCCATGAATTTCTGGGTTTGGCCAAGAACAACTCAAGAACACCTATAGTGACGGTTCTATCGCTATAGAGCCCTTTAGCGACAAATATTTTCGGAAATTAATTATTTTAAATAAATAAATAGAAAAAATAGTTTTAAATTATTAAAAATACATAATAAATTATTAAAAATTATTTTAAAATCAGAAAATTAGTTTTTAATTATTTTGAATATATTTCATAAATATTTAATATTTTTAGAATATTAAAGGTATTTAATTATAATATTAAATAAATTATTTAAAAATAATTTTAATATATGAAAAATCATTTTAAATTATATTATGATATAAGAAAATATTTTAAGTTATTTTTAATGACTTTTAATATTTTTTGATGAAATTCATTAATAAATTAATATTAATGATAACTAATTTATTTAATAATTGAATTAAATAAATAAATTAAAAATATTTTTATTATATTAAAAATCATTTTCAATAATAATAAGGTATTTAAAAGTATTTTAAGTTATAAAATATAACTTTCAATATTTAAAGGTAAATTTTATTAATTAATTATTATTAATGATATTAAGGTTATTTAATAATTATATTAAATAAATTAGTTTTAAAATAATTTTATTATTATAAAAATTATTTACTTGAAAATAAAGTGTTTAAAGATATTTTAAGTTATAAAATGTAACTTTTAATAATTAAAGGATAATTTCATTAATAATTTAATGTAATTGATTATTAATTTATTATTAATTATATTAAATAAATAGTTTTAAAATTATTTTATTACTTTAAAAATAATTTAAAAAGGATATAAATGAATTAAAAATATTTTAAGTTATAATTAATGACTTTTAATATTTTGATCAATAATACATTAATACTTTAATATTAATGATAATTATTTAAAATGATTTTAATTCTTTTAAAAATCATTAAAGGTTAATATTAATACTTTAAAAATATTTTGAGTTATTATAAATAACTTTAATATTTTTTCAATGGTTTCATTAATAGTTTAATATTAATTAAATATTAATGATAATAGAATTGTTTAATATTTAAATCATTTAATAATGATTTCGATGTTTGAAAATTCATGATAAATTATAATAAATGTTTTAAAAATTATTATAAGTCATTTAAAAATAATATGACTGATACATACAGATGTGAAATTATATGATAGAGTCTCAGACTCGATAATTACCCGGTAAAGTCGTCGGTGCACCGACATGTTTCAGAAATTGATCTGGACTTGTATAATTTGTCTGTATATGTGTTTGTCTGTGATTCAATGACTGTTGAATATGTGTGACAATGTGATTAGGTTACGTGCTAACTGCAATAAGCAGTGATATGTGTTATAGTATGTTATTTTAATCAGTAAAATGATCTTATTGTTAGAGTTTATGCCCTAGAGGCCAATTATTTGATATAATTGATTAACGTTTTGATATTATATTTGATTGAATAAATGGATGATTTTATTATGGTTTTATTTATCGCGTTATATAAATGTAAACATAATAAAAATCCTTAGAATATTGATACAAATTATATAGTTTCAAGTATGTGACTTGAACAAGAGATTATATAATTACAATTAGTATCATTGTTCTTAAATGTCCCTAGTCGAGTATCATTGTTGATGGGACAACAATGATGCATTAAGACTAGTATGTGGATTGACAGATGACCAAATCTCATTGGTCATAAATATAAGAGATATTAAGTCAATGCATAGGTACATGTTAGAGAACGATGTACTGGACAGACCCACCATGAGAATTCTATGTGGAGCATTATGTGAAGCGTCATTAGCAATTCTCATAGTGACAATGATGTAATGGTCCTCCGACTAGAAAACACTATATTTTTACACGGGAATTTATGTACTTTGATATCATCAAATGTCACCTTTAATAGGGTGGACTATAACGGTGATTATTGGGTACATCATAAATCGTGTAAGGAATATGAGTTATCTAGATGAAATTTAACCATCCTATATATTAGGGGTGATATCCATAGGCCTCTTGATTGAGTAGGACTATGAAATGCATGGCCATGCTCAAATAGTAATTTATTTTATATAGTCTACTCATTGATCAAGAAAAACTCAGATTAAATTATGAAGAGTATGACACATTCCATGACCCGAGTTTAATCTAGGATATTAAGGTTAAAAGGATTAAATTACATTGAAACATTGGTCACGAAAAGGTTGCATCGAATCATCGATCTTATTATTACTTGGGTAGCAGTGATGCATTACTAGATGTCACTCACTGTTTATAATTTTATAATATGATTTTAAAATTATTGCCAACGTAATAATAACCTATAAGGTCACACACATAGAACGTAATTTAAAAGGGAATTAATTTAAATTTTAAGGATTTAAATATATTAATTTGATTAATAGTATTTAAATCACGAATTTAAATTAAAAGGATAATTTGTATATATGTATATTAATTAAGTAAGACTTAATTAAGATATATATATATATATATATATATATATATATATATATATATATATATATATATATATATATATATATATAAATTCGGATTTTATGAAATTAGATTTTGATTTGATTAATTCCTTTTAACTACTATATATATGATATATAGCAGCTACTTAGGGTTACATCATAATTGAAAACCCTAGCCGCTCTTAGAGAGAGACTAGAAAAGAGTTTATTAATCGTTCCTTTGGTGGCTAGTACCGCAAGTCCCTCTTATTGCAGAATCGTTCGACGGTTCGTGCGACGTTCATGTGGATACCGTAGAGACGTGGTTCTAATTGGATTGCGTAAACAAAGCTATTTCAGAACTTTTTCATAATCGGTATAATATCTAAACCACTGAATTAATTTCAGTTTCGCTTGGATCCTGTTTTGGGTTTCGGAATTGCTTTGATTATTTTTAAATTTCCGCTGCATTTTTGTGCCGAAAGCCCAACACTTATTAATGATATGTTGTGATATAAAAGATAAAACTAAGTTGCGTATTGTAAGCAGCAGACCAAGCAAGTATCCTACCTTTGCATTTCCTTTATGCAATGGACATGAGTAAGAAGATTTAGATTTATATTATTATTATACTATATTATTAACCCTATTTTCGTATATATTATATCCGATCATTGTTTATCAACATGATATTATATTATATAACTCATATATATTCTGTTCATTATATCATTTTAGTTAAACACATGTTGATATATATATATATATATATATATATATATATATATATATATATATATATAAGTCGTCTAAGCTATTTGATCAGCTAGACACAGATTTAAAAATATCGTTGAATATGATAAAACCTTATTGTATCCAATCAAATTGTTTTGGTTCGAATTCCAGGCTAAGTATGAACATCCCGATCAAGGGAAAACTTATATGCGCCCAAGGTGGACAGAGTGAACGATAATATCGTTCTTGCATGTAGTATTGATCAATACAGAGTCCATGGGATGTACACCCTCGTGCCCGTATGTTATGACGGTTTGCAGATGAAGTTCTGCTAAACCTTATCGAAAATTTAAAATAATGTTCATAGTATGTCACCGTAAACCTATTTATAGTCAATACGTAGTTTCAAAAATGTGATATAGAGTTGTTATTATTATCGGTTTAGTTTACTTCACAACTATTGAATCGTTGTAGAAGTGATGAATAAAGAAAATATTTAATTCTTTCACCTAATTATATTTATAATTGTTATTACTTGCTGGGCACTCAAATGCTCACCCTTCCTTAATTTAAATGTTTTCAGCTAAGTGTGAACATCTAGAAGGTTCGGCTAAGAATAAGGGAAAAAGGAAAGCAAACAGAATATGTTTAATGATATCTTTTGTAATAGTTAAACTGTATTAAGACAATGATATATATTATCTATCATATAAGGAATTATAGTGAAGGTTGCGTACTTGGGATTAGACTCTAATAAATATAAATTAAGTTTGATATTCATATTATTGTTATTATTATTAGTATTAGTATTATTCCGCTCATAGAAATGGTATCGTGAAGCACTGAGTTCGGGTTTCAAGTACCTGAATTTGGGGGCGTCACACACCATCAGTATGATACACGCCAAGCATGGAAGATGTATTTCGATGGAGCTGTTAATATAGAAGGTGCTGGAGCTGGAGCAGTTCTAGTATCTGGTACGGGAGAGCAGTATCCCGTCGCCTTCAAATTGCAGTTTGTCAGCACCAACAACATAGCTGAGTATGAAGGCTGTCTCATGGGGCTAAAACTTGTCTGTTCAATGGGTATCAGGCGGTTAACTGTCTTTGGAGATTCAGAGTTAGTGGTCAGACAATCCACGGGAATCTATCAAACCTAAGAGCTACATTTGCTGCCTTACCATCGGCAGGTTTTGAAGATGGCTTTGGAGTTCGAAGAAATCTCCTTTCTACATATTTCTCGTAATAGGAATGACTTTGCAGACACATTAGCAACTTTGGCCTCCTTGATACACATATCTGACATGGGACATTTGCCAAGCATCACAATTTCCCTGTACAAGGCACCAGCCTATGGGAATTACGTTAGAAAAGTATCGGATGAGCTACCTCCCATCCAACATCCTTGGTACTGTCATATCAAGGAGTATCTACGAGATAGATCTACACCCGCTGAGGTGAGCCCAACTGAGATGAGGCGGATCCATCGACTTGCTATGAAATTCTACCTGAGCGGAGATGCACTCTACAAAAGAGATGCAGTACAAGGTCTCCTCAGATGTTTAGACAAAGACCAAGCTCAAAGGCTCATAGATGAAATCCATGGTGGAGTCTATGGCCCACACATGAGTGGCACCCTCCTTGGCAAGAAGATCCTCAAGACATGACATTATTGGCTATCTCTCAAAGCTGACTGCGATGACCACGTCAGGAGATGTTATCAATGCCAAATCCATGGGAATGTTATCCACGCCCCTCCGCGCGAACTCCACAATATGAGTTCACCTTGGCCCTTCTCAATGTGGGGAATGGACGTTATTGGGCCCATTGAGCCTAAAGCCAGTAATGGACATCGATTTATTTTCACCATGATCGACTACTTCACCAAGTGGGTAGAAGTAGCCTCCTTCCCCAGGGTTACCAAAGAAGTCACCATTGCTTTCATCAGAAATAATGTCATTTGTCGATATGGACAACCCGAGGTGATTGTATCAGACAATGCTAAGAACCTCAATAACAAGATGATGAAGGAGTTATGCAGTAAATTCCACATCAAACATCTTAACTCTGTCATGTAGTCCAACACATTCATCCGTTGACACACCTATCAACGAGGGTCAAGCAGCCTTGACATTATTTCAGCCGATGGCAAATAAACCCATCGAAGTATTGAGAGTTGTTCGGTAATTACGTACGTATTCATAAGTTCCCAGTAGATCCCCGATGGGGGTTACAACGTGAAGTCACGGCAGGGGATTACAACATGCATTCAAGCCGTTGACACATATATCAACGAAGGTCATGCAGCCTTGACGTTATTTCAGCCGATAGCGATTAAACCTATCAGAGCTCTAGAGCTATTCGAGGTTTTCACACCCGACTGCTCGTATTCCCCAGCATATCCCCGGCGGGGGTCACAACGCAATGTCCCGGTGATCTACACAACAGCGGATGTCAAGCAACCTTGACAATCTACCCACAGAGTTCCAGCCATTGATTCACACGTCGACGTACGAAGGTTGGGCATTCCTGACAACGTTTGCTGTTGGCACTAAATCCAACAGGATCTTGACATACTCTGGCGATACTAACCAGAAAAAGTCAATGTTATCAAAGAGGATAGATGATGGAATATGTTATACACATCCTCAAACAGATCAAGCTTTATCCCCACATATCTCTTACGCATAAGAGGTACATCTTCAGGGTCAAGTCATAATCAAAGACACAAGAATTTGGTGATAACTTCAACATCAACATCCTAACAGATTCGGATTACACATCAAATCTAGTTATCATTGCCAATCCCCAGTTGAAGCAACAGGGACCCAGCAGTCATCCCCAGCGTGTTGGGCTACAACCCCGTACACATGCGTCATACAGTTGTATCATGTTGTTATCCATAATACCATGTTTGTTTTGTTGTATTTCAAGTGTCTAGGATTCTTTATCCTACCCATGCGTCACCATGCATGTGTAAGATAAAGAGGGGCATCTATAGACACTCGAAATTTTTTGTACTACTGTCACTAACGTTGTAGGAGGACAGATTCATCTTTTAAGAGGGAACCCTAAAAGACAATCCTTATCCATACTGGATACCACTGGAAGTTCAGCATCAACCCCGGATCACAATCTGGGAGTAACAATTCTAACCTCGGAGATAACCCCGAGGTATGCAGATACAATACTGGAACACACACTAGAGAAGACCGATTAACCTCGGAGATAACCCCGAGGTATCCAGTCTCAGTCTCAATCATGGGAATAGCCACCAACCTTGGTGATAACCCCAAGGAATGCAGTTTCGGCGATAACCCTGGAAATGCTTGTTTCAAATGCAACCAGCTTCAATCTCGGTGCTCACAACGAGATACACTGTACCAATCCAACGATAACATCGGGAAGACAGGCACACCTCAAAGATTACAATGAGGACCTTCAACAAATGCAGCAGTCCAATCTCAGCGAAGTCTGAGCAACGTCTGTTTTACCAGCCCAAACCGGCGATAACACCGGTGAGGGGCAGCATCGTCATCTCGCCAACACGATGCAACGCCAAGTCGTCTCAGCATATATACGCCACGATGTCCCACAAGACTAACCAATCCCGAGTGACTATTGTGCGGGGTAACGGATGGAAGTTGAAGCTTGAAGACCGGAGGGCACCGTCCCATCTTCAACGACTTCATACAAACTCTAATCCCATGCCATTGTACAACTCTCGACAACGGCGGTCCGAAATAGGTCATGTATACCTCAAACGGATGCCCGGATTGCACTTCTGAAAGTTTGAGTGGACATTACAGTGCCTGAGTGCACGTACTTCGAGATAACCCAACCCGAAAAACCCGGGCTCACTTGGGTTGCCTCTGGTACACCTGCGGCTCAACCGCAGGTACACCTGCGGCTAAATTGCCTATAAATAGAGGGCTTGGGCTGCCCATTTTGCAAGAAAAAAAGGCGAGAAAGCCCTGCCCAATTTGCTTTGCACTCACCCCATGCAGTGTACTTTCCCCTTTTAAACACCTGTGAGCTCATATATAGCCCTTTTTGTACCTACAAAAGCCTGTGTTTATCCACTCTAAAGATATAGAAGCCTTCTTTGGCAGTCAGTTGTAAGCCTTCTCACACACTTTAGAGTCTTTCTCTTCATCTCTGCACACACCCTTCTACACGTTGAGAGTCGTGTTGCTTGCTTTTTCCCGGACTTTGGTCCGTGGTTTTATTTCAGTCTGTATATATATATATATATATATATATATATATATATATATATATATATATATATATATATATATATAGGATCCGTATCCTGTCCGGACTCCCGGACAGGTTTAAAATCCAGTCCTTTTTTTTTGCTTCTTTTTTTTTAAAACACATAAAAAAAATAAATAAAAATTATAGAATTGAAATTTTTTCATAATACAGTGTTTTGGGTGTGATTTGAGTACGTATAACATAACATGTATGTACAGTCTGTGCAGACTGTACCACCATTGTTTGGTATAGGTATTCAAAACACGTCCAAAATATTGTATTATAGAAAAATTTCAGTTCCATAAAATATTAAATATTTTTTTAGTTATTTTTTTAAAAAAAAGCAAAAAATAAAAATAAAAAAATTGGGTCCGTTTTTGATCAAGTCCTAGAGTCTGGACCTAATCAGTGTTGTGTGTGTGTGTGTGTATATATATATATATATATATATATATATATATATATATATATATATATATTTATTTATTTATTTTCGTCCTGCCTGGAGTTCATTTCGTGGCAGTTGATCGCTTTGTACAGCTTTCTTTACATTTTTTGTCTCGCCTGGAGTTTCCTTCGTGGCGGTTGACCGTATTTATAGCTTTATTTACATTTTGTCCCGCCTGGAGTTTCCTCCGTGGCGGTTTATAGCTTTTACAACTTTATTTACATTTTTGATCCCCCATGGAGGTGCTTCGTGGTTGGTGATCATGTCTGTATATATATATATATATATATATATATATATATATGCTTACCGCTTTCATACAAATTGCAGTATCTTGTGCGCCTAGTAATAATGTGATCACAGATTCATCCAATTGGATCTAGATTCGGTTCCCGTGATGGACATTTTCAGCTGTAAGCAGCTTGTAAATTATTCTGCGTTGTCTGAATTTCCTCAGATGGTTTCCATACCCACGAGGAAGTCAGCATTATTTTTGTACGTTATTTTCGTACGGATGCCTCGCATCTGTCAAATAAAATCAATAAAGGCGAACACTTAATAAAATGGGAGTGTAAAAGGTCTCAATTACTATTAAGCATCAGGGTTTGAAAAACCTCTTTTATAAAACATCACTGCCATATCTTGCTTAAAATTGTATTTTTACATAAATTCAAACCCTGTGTATATAGGTGCGAACGAGGCCTCGTACCACTTCCAAATAACAGCACATTGACCCCCCCCCATACACACACAGATAATAGTTTCTTGAAAAGAGGCGGTCACCGTGGTAACACGGATGTCGGGGGGTGCCTAATACATTTCCCCCGCATAACCAAGTCCCCGGACCCTAATGAATCTCGGTTTCACCGACCCGTATAGCAGTGTCACATCACTGGGTCAATGTATAAACCTTTTCTCGGTTGTGTTGGTACAACCATTTAAAAAACCAACTGGTGACTCTTAGCAGTCCATCGTCGACATTATACATGTCGGACCTTTTTCACTTGTTTTTTCAAACAAATCTCACCTAAAATGAGAACACCAAAGAACAAGTAACGGAAAGGGACATCCAAAAATCCCGACGTTGACACGTATTACTATTAGTATCAATATTAGTTTACGTTCAATTGAGTCTATACTAAGAGAGAAGAGGTGAGAGCTTGACAGAAAAATTACAGAGAATTTAGAGAGAATTAGAGAAACCTAGGAATTTTACAACAATTTCAGTGGTGTTAGCAAGAATTAGAAGCTAATTGAAGGTATGTTCTATAACTTGGATATTATATATATGCTTATGAGTATTACGACAAACTTTATCTGTGAATTTCAAATTATTGAATCATTGCTATACAATGGGATTACTTATGAAATGTATGTGTTTATGATGATTAGAGGTTATGCTTAAACAAGAAATTTCATTCGAATTCGGTTTATAGAAAAAAAAATTTGATAGTGTTTGTTTATATGTATTTTTTTCATATGGAACTATGTAAGTACCAATTTTGATGGTCAAATTGCATGCTAAGATATTAATTGAGTTTTGTTTATGCTAGTTTGTTGAGATACGAACATAACGTAATTTGAATGAGATGATTTGGTCATGTTTTGAAATCACAGTGATGATTTCTAGAACGAATGTCAAGAAAATTGAGTTTGTATGAAAAACTTGAATTTTGAGAAATTAAAATGGTTTTAGTTAGTGTTAAATTGTGCTAATTGGTTGTAAATGTGAGCAATCATGTTTAAGATAGTTATATATTTATTATAAGTGTTAATATTACTGTCTATTGGGTGAAATTTGTGTTTGTTGGGCTAAAGTCGGCTACTGTTCATAGCCTTCTCTGCGTCTGTCTGAACACCGGCGCAGCTGAGCCGGTCCCAAGCCTTTGTGTGGCGCAGCTGCGCCATACCCTGGTTTGAGATTCTGACTTCTGCTATTACAGCAGACTTGGGAAAGTGTCACAACATGGTCTGAAATTGTGTTAGCATGATAAATGTGTAATGTAAAGGTTAACATAACATAGTGAGTTGGGGTTAGTACAATTAAAGTTGCAAAAGTGATTAGTAAATCGAAAACGCGTTATGTGGTAATTAGTTTACGTAATGAAAGTTAGACAAGTGTTGTAAAGTAAAACACTTGGAGTTTCTAAAATTTGAATGGTAATGAACATGTTACGATATATTAGTATGTCTAATAGTTGTTATGGTTTTAATATTGTATATAGGTGAACGTGAGTTTTAATATTTTAGTTTATGCTCGAGGCAAGTTTTCTAACTCTACACTTTCGTTGAGTTGGTTCTATTATTACATCGTGTAACTTTATTCTTTTGATTGAGAAAGCTTCTAAATCTATCTATTACATTGAGCATGTTTTAATTCTAAATTATTGGAATTCTAATCATTGTTGACTTACTCTAACTTGTTTATAGTTTAACAAGTTTCTTTAGTTTAATCTTTTACAATAAATGTTCTTAAACCTTAATTCCTTCTGTTGAATGGTTCAATTACTTGTATATTTTATTACATGTGGAGTAAGCATTGTTTCCAGCTTGCTATCAACTAATGCATGTTCGGTAACTAAAATTCTAATTTGACAAGACTATAGACCTAGCTTATTATTGTTCAAGCCAAGGTTTACCATTGCTTTATTTTGATCGATACTTATGCTCTCTAGTTATTTCAAGCATGAGTCTAGAATATAGTCAGTTCACCTATGATTCTCAAATGTTCTAAGTTATGTTGTTATTAAACAACTGTTGTATTATCAAACATTGTGGATTCAACTAGTTCCCAAGTTGATGATCATTAAACTTCAATTACCCTTGAAAGCTTATCCAAACCAAACTTTCTTTGGTACGGACTTGTACTCTAAATACTGAGATGAACAACCCTATGTTTAGGGGTTTACACTTAGCGTTGAAATGGTTGTGCACAATACATTGTACGAAGGATTGATCCCCCTAAGTACGTGGAGTCCTTATAGTCATATGACTGTTAAAGTTAAAGTTGAAAGATTACTTATAACTGTGGACATGGTTCGTGGTCATTTGACCCTCAGTAGTATATTTAAGAATGTTAATAGAACATATCATTCAGTTCAATTGAGCCTATGAGTTGGCAAGTATTGAAATGTTAATAGAACATATTATTCAGTTCTATTGAGCCTATTATTTGGCTAATGTTGTAAAGATATTTATTCTTGTCTCAAGTGAGCTTTGTTTGCTCACTCTTGCATATTTATATATTTATTGCAGCTATGAATGAGAAGGTAGATAAACCTGCAACTAGCAAAGGAAAGGGAAAAATGTACAAGTGATGAAGACTTGTAATTTTGTTTTATCGTATGGTGATAGACTTTTAATAATGAGATGATGTAATAATTTAAATTTCCGCACTTGAATGATTGTATTAAAGGTTAGAGAACCTGGGAGATAATATTTTTATTTAAGTAATCTTGTATGGACAGGTTTTTATTATTTAATTTATTATGATTGGGTAGTTATATATGAATGTTTTGATTACGTGAACATCAAATCTTGAGATAATGAAGTACCAAGATTTGGGGGTGTCACAAATAGTAGCCCGACATGAAAAGATTAGAATTATAGAAGCAATATTTACCATAATAAGTTTAGATTTAGGAATATGAAATGACATAATATACCAAACTACAAATGGATTTCATCTGTAATGCGGTAATCCGCGTAGACAGATCATTTCCATAAATTAATAAAGAATAAATACGAAGGGTTATTCACCATGCATGCGGTAGTCCGCGTAGACATGTTATTCCCACAGCTTAATAAAGAATGAATCTGAAGGGTTATTCACCAGGTATGCGCTAATCCGCGTAGATAAGTTATACCCACTGATTAATAAAGGATGAATACGAAGGGTTATTCATCAGGCATGCGGTAATCCGCGTAGACAGGTTATTCGTCTGGATTCTTAGACCGAGTTTTCATAAACTAACTCCAAGAACCTGAAACAAGAAAGAACAAAACAAAAGAAAATTTGTTTAAGTAAAACTGGACTAATTAAACTGATATTGAAAATTATTAAAATCTATACAAATCTCCAACAACGGCACCAAAAACTTGTTGGTCAAAATCTAATTACACCCACACGCAAGTACACGTGGTCAATAAGTAATATAATGATAAGTTGAGTATCGTTCCCACAGAGAATAGTATGAAATTAATCCTAACAATTACCAGCTTTATATTAATCCAAATTTTATCAAACTATCCAAATCAATGATTATAACCATTAAAAACTAACATTATGAAAATACCAAGCAATCAACACAACTAAAAACTTGTAATTTCAAGCAAATAACGGAGAATTAGGATTACAACTTCATTCTAAGTCTTACTCTGATTATTACACCTGATTCTAGTTCAATTCATTATCCCAGTTTATTAATCAAGAACACTTAAGTAGAACTAATCATCCCTCGATGCACTAATACCATATTAACTTAAATCCACAAATTAGATAGAATTAAGCTAAACACCCTAATCAACTAATTCACTATATCTCTATGTCAATTACAATCAAATAAAGTTCAAGTTCTCTACCCGATTACATGCGATGTTAGGCATATCTCTACCCTAACATTCATCAAGATTTCATTCAAACACAGAATTCAAGAACACATGCTATAGTGATTAAGTCTAGATTCATATATCATCTTTCGAATTCATACAAATCCACATAGAATTGGTGAGCTAGCAATTCATACATTAAAGCACAAATCACAATAGATAAACAAAATGATAGATTATTAAACTGAAATTAAGACTACATAATCATCATTCAACTATAAAGATCCATCATAAGCCTAACAAGTAAATTAGTTCATCATAAATAAAATAAAAACTGAAATCATCAAAGTAATCATCATCCCAATTATAAAAATTGAATTAAAGAAGTAGAATGAATACAAAACCACCCTTCTCCTCAACCCCAATCTGTAATTTTCGTGACTCTAACCTTCAATCCTTTCTCCAATGAATTTTCTCAAAATTAGGGCTTCAAATTGCTAATTGATTATCTGTTGTTAATCTCCCTATGTTATCTTCTTCTTATCTCCAGCATAAGACACGTATTTTGGTCATAAACTGATGCCAAATTCAGTTCCAAACCATGCCAACTTCCTTCCTTCACGCTACTGCAGCAACACAATTGAAACAGGAGTCTTGGTCTTGCCCCGTACCCCCACCCCGACATGGGGGTTTTCTTCTCTTGGTGCCCGCCCCGGTAGGGGGTGCTTCTATTCTTGATTAAGTACCCCCTCCCCGACGAGGGTTTTATATATATAATGTCTGCCCTAGCGGGGGTCCATTCTGCAGCAGTCCAGCTTTTGCTCATTTACTTGTCAAGTTTCTTCACGAGACCACCTTTTAAGCTACACACGTTATGCCACCAAACCTAAACATAAAATAACACTAAACAAGTAAAATGTATCACAAAAATAAAGAATTAACATAGTTTAAGCTCGAATTAGAGGCCAATTTGTAGGTATAAAACCCATTCATCATCTACGCTAACCTAGAGACAATAGACTCCTAGGTAAAGAATTTTAAATCATAACAGCATGCATGTCCTTCACATACCTTAAACATAAGTATACATCATTCCTGCATAAATCCTAACATAACTAAACATAAATATGCGTTCTTACCACCGACTTGCGAATTATTTTTGCCAGAGTCCCCCCTATAATATGGACTATCCTCATGCACATAGGCATGCATCAAATGTAACACCCCAGTCCCACATCGAAAGATAGGGGAAAAATTTATCTGCATATAAGGAAATAAGTTACTACCAATAGTACCTTCAAGTCATGACCTTTTGGGAGCCTGTGGTGGGCTAGATGACCCAAGAAGATACTATTAGGATAGTGGTTTGAGGCCTTATTTGGATGAATTTGATTCGATTCAGACTTGGGATTTGACCCAAGATTTGTTCTGGACTCGGGATTTGACCCGGGTTGATTCATATGGTATCAAAGTCAACTCTCGAAAGCACGGGTCGGGTCATCCGATCGGATTACCGAAGGTGGGGACACGAAGGCTGGTGGTATTATCCCAGAATGGAGAGATGGAGGTCCGGAGGTGGGGACGCGAAGCCAGCTGGTATTATCCCACAATGGCTAAAGAGGCAAAGATCTTTGGTCGTGTGTGTGATCGGTTCTGACGGGGACGTCAAAAATTTAAGTGGGGGAGTTTGTAATACCCCAGTCTCACATCGAAAGATAGGGGAAAAATTTGTCTGCATATAAGGAAATAAGTTACTACCAATAGTACCTTCAAGTAATGACCTTTTGGGAGCCTGTGGTGGGCTAGATGACCCAAGAAGATACTATTTGGACAGTTGTTTGAAGCCTTATTTGGATGAATTTGATTCGATTCAGACTTGGAATTTGACCCAAGATTTGTTCCGAACTCGGGATTTGACCCGGGTTGTTTCATCAAATGGTCGGCTATAGGCACCCAATCACAACCCAACAATCAAACATAAATTTGTCACTAATAAATAAAACAATGCTAACACTCATCAAAATAGGTGTCGAGAATGATTTCTAAAAATGAAATTTCTTACATCCTGGTGTTCCATGTGATAAGATGTAAACATACATTGAAGTAAAGCATTTTTATCAAGTCATATATGCATACATTTTTAATACATTATTTTTAACAAAGTAAACGCGGTAAAACATCGATAAAAACTTGAAAGAAGAGAGTATACACATTACCTCGAGTGCGCTGATTGAGTGTGCGGTGACAGAATCCGCGAAATCAGGCCTCGCAAAGGGTAGATCTGAGAAAAAAGCTAGAAAATACTAAAGAGAATGAAATAAAACTCGAGAGAAATGAGAGAAAATGAAGTAGGCAAAGGGTGTTAACCCACTCGCGTATGGTCGTATGTGTACCTGTGGCTAGACCAAGTGGGTCCCACGCCTCCCCTTTTAGTAAAATTAAGGTTAAAATGTGTCCTCCTAGGTCTGGAAAAATGTATTCGCAGAAAAAGATGTATGTTCGACTCATAAAATTACCCATTCTCAAGTAATTAAACCCCAAACATCCCTTAAAAATGGTATAAAAGTCAAGAGAAACCAGAAATCCTGGAATAAAAGTGACCGAGAACCAAGAATAAAAAAATTACCCCTTCCATAATTGACAATCAATCCATTGGAGACAATACCCATTGAAGGCGTCAGAGACAAAACTTGGTGGTGCAATCCATTGGAGATAATACCCATCGAAGGTGTGGGAGACAATACCTGGTGGTGTAATCCATTAGAGACAATACACATCGAAAAGGCTTCAGAGATAATACCAGGTGGTGCAATCCGTTAAAGACAATACCCATCAAAGGCTTCGGAGACAATACCCGATGGTGCAATCCATTAGAAAGACCACCCATCGAAGGCGTCAAAGACAAGACCCGGTGGTGCAATCTGGATGAAAATGAATCTTACTTCTTCATAGGTCTCTATCAAAAAATCAAAGGCTAGAGAGAAGAGGGGGCTGATGAACGATATTCTTAGGCATTATTTAGATTTGATGAATTCATAACGGTCTACGATGACGACTCCATCCAGCGCAAGCATCTGGATAATCTGGAATGTCCATAAAGGCGAGGAAAACTCGTTTGAAAGTTGTCCTCCTTGAAGCTCCTTTTTTGGAATTTTTTCAATCTTATCTGTCGCCGCTGTTAAATGAATTCCAGATTGCCTGCGAATCCTTATTTGACTGCCAAGGTTCTTGATTATTATCATTCGCCCATCTAATCATGTTAAGAGAGTACCTTCTCCTTTGCTGAGCTAGACCTGATTTGAATACCGGTTTTATGACCTCTTCTCCTGGGACCTGCTTCGTCAAATTAAGCAACGGGAGCCCGAGATGGTTAAGCAGAATTAGAGGTGTTAGGAGCGAAACAGATAGTGGATTTTTTTCTATCTTTTGTTGAATCCTTTTCATGGCTCGATAGATAATTTGATAAGCCAATGAATTTTTTCCGTGTTTCAAAATACGGTTAACCAACATGTTAACTAATCGATTACGATAAATTGGATCGGATTTTATAGTTTTTTCTTCTGATATGAGTTGGATAGCTATGATTACTGTGTCGGATCTTTTTTGTTGTTAGCGGGTTGGTCTCGGTCCCGGCCTCGTAATAAGCTTCAATGATTGAATAAAGTATTCTTTGGCTCTCCTCTTCAAAGAGGGGTTGCCAATCATGGGAATAGATCTGATACCAATACGGACTACCCATTTTAGTTGTTATGCTTTCTGAAATTGCATACCTATACAAGGGTTCAAGTTTCAATCGATATTTGCGGAGTTGATCATCCCTCTTGAAAACGAAGATTTGAAGTGGTCTATAATTTACTGAGTATTCGGTATAACTCATGCATTCGTGTACAAACTACGGGAGGCCGTAATGGGGAATTTTTTGCAATGGGCGAAAGCCTGATGGAGCAATGCCCCGTGGAGGTAAAAGGTCCACGGGTTGTGAACTTCTTTTCCCGAAGAAGAAGCAATAACGGTATTTGGGGAATAAAAGGCTAAAGCTAAAGCATTAGGAGATGGATGGGGCGATCAACCCCACTAGAAGTTTATTCTTGGTTAAGGGGAAAGGAAGAAAGAAAAATAAAGCAATCACTCTGCGGTGTAAGTAAATTATTCGTGAGACTAGTAAATAGAGTCCGGAGCTAGCTATTACTTGTGAAGTATGGAAGGAGATCAAATATTATCATGAAATGGAGGTGGAATCTTTCCTATAGTAGTTAAAGGTGTGGCACACCAGTCTTTCTGTAAAAATGTATTTGTCGATTGGTTGGTCAACGGTTGAGATGTCTGGTCAATTAGTACACACGATATATGTTTGTAAATCAATATCTTTTTCTTCAAACTGATTGACTGCCAAGGGATGAGGGGTTTCCCACCTCAACAAGAAGAGAATGAGGTAGCCTTATTGAAAAGGCCCTTTAATAATATAATAGAAGGTAAGGCCGGCTTTCGAGATATGACTACATCGCGATACAATAAACACTATACGCTCCGCCCGCTTGGCAGGCGGCAAGAGCAGCGAGCAAATGTTTGGTAGGCAAACAGCCCAGTGTGTTTAGTAAAGTCTCGCTTTTTTATAGGAGTAGGTGCTTGCTAGGACGGAGTGAAGAATAAGCGGCAAGCTATTACCTGTGTCTGGAAACTACATTCTTTGATGGTCAGGGTCAGTCAAGTTGATGTCATGCCTACATGGAATGGACAGTCTCTCACAGTGTCCGTCCCACCAGACACTATCCCGTCACTATAAACGGCAACAGAAAAATCGTAAGATATGGGTAAGAGTTCTCGCAGATGGCTCATTATTGCCGAGGTAATGGTCTGCTTCTTCACATCCATCGTGCAATGCATGTGTATTTACATACGCCCAATCAAGGGCGGTTACACCAACAAAGTAAAAGATATGCTTTATGGTCAAGGAAGATAGGTTTCTTTCTGTCTTTCTTTCCGAAAAAGAGACATGGGAGTTCGACTCTCATTCTATCCATGTTCAACAGTCCTTGTCTAGGAGTTAAGTTGCAGTTGCTCAAGAATCCGTTTCAAGTTCTCGGGCAAAGGCACCCCTTGTCTTGTCATATGATATGACGAGTTATTTCCTCCCTAAGTAGAGTTTGTAGAAGTTAGTGAGGAGTGGATTGATTGTTACTTGTATTGGCATTGTCCCAGTACTTCCATTTTCTAGGAGGGAGCTTGGATGGTGAGCCCAAGCCTATTCTTTCCATTGAGAAAATTCCCTTAGGCATTGGACTGCTTCCTTCGATACATATGCCCAACTTCTTCACTGGATGAATAGGAGAAGGGTTTGGTTGATGGACTAGTTAGAGTTTTTGGATGAAAGAGTGGAAATCAATCAAATCAAAGACTTGTTGTCTAGAAGGATTTGGGACCAAAAGCTGTAAAACCCCAACTTTTTGAATAAAGATGAATTTTCTATAAATATTATTTTTGAATATTATGGAGTGAAATTGATATAATGTTATAGTTGTGGGTAATATTTATAAATTTTGCATAGTATGCAAGTTGTTATATTATATTCGATTGGTCAGGGAATATTCGTTTTAGCAGGGAATATTCGTACGACGGCACAATCATTGGTGGACCCCACAACAGAATTATTATCGAATTGAGAAACAAAAATATTTTATTGAAATAACGGCAGAAGTTTTACCGTTGATACTGTTGAACTACTCGGTAGTAAAAGTACAGTAATACGTGTGGTTGCATAGTAGCACATAGTATTGATTATTGATGCTTACGTGAGAAGTCACTAAGTTTTGTTCAATTATTGCTATAGTAATTGTTGTAAGTTTTGACGTATTTTTATGGACCCCCATTTATCCATTTTTCAAATTGTCGGTAGAAGTTATCCTAGTTTTGTTACTTATATATATATATATATATAATGAAGAATCAGGAAAGTTTTGGTGGAGTTATGGGTGAAATCTTGCCAGGAGGGTAAGATACGTAATATATATCTATAGATATTAAATAAAAGTCTTCTGTGGGGGAGGGGGATATGACATTGTCGGAAGAAAATTGAAGTGTGAATAAATGGTGGGTGTGAGTGACTATGATATTTATAGCATGTGCTTATATTTATATATATATTATTTTAATTTTTGTTTGTGCTAGGAGAGTTCAATTGAATTCAATCAACCAAAGGATTCGTATGATATGAATTATTGCATCCGTAATAAATCCTTGCACAGTGTCTTTCCATTCTTCCATAAATAGAAGTTCAGTCCTTCATTATTTCTTATGAATTCACTGAAACTCTAGAGAGAGAAAATTATAGAGAGAAAGAAGAAAAGTTTTCTGCTACTTAACTACACTTATATTCAGTTTCTTTTACGGTAAGGGGTGTTATTCTTTTTTATTCATGAAGAGAACTGTTGTTATTCCATTTCTTATTATTCTGTTGGAATAACCTGTATACGCGGTCTACCCTATACTTGGTGACATTCTTCTATGATTCCATCTTTATTATTCTGTTGGAATATCTTGTCTGTGCGTTTTACGCCGGACCTGATTCTGTCTTTATTATTCTGTTGGAATATCATGTCTGTGCGTTTTACGCCGGACCTGATTCCGTCTTTATTATTCTGTTGGAATATCCTGTCTGTGCGTTTTACGCCGAACCTGGTTCCGTCTTTATTATTAATCTGTTGGAATATCCTGTCTGTGCGTTTTACGCCGGACCTGATTCTGTCCTTATTAGTATTCTGTTGGAATAACATGTCTATGCGAAGTACCGCATGCATGGTGATTTCTTTTGTTATTCCATTCTTTATTATACTCAGTTGGTTAAAGTTTTGACTACTATACTCCATGAAATTAGTGGAATATCCTTTATATTTGTGCTTCATCCAGTATCTTTTCATGGAAATATTCTTCTGAGCATTCTTGAATTTTACTCTACGAAGCAGTATCATGTTGACAATTTGGAGATTATTAGATCCTGGATAAATTAATTCTTGAACTTGTTTAATTGAATTCTTATATCATTGTCATCATCCTCATATTTATATTTTTTGAAAGTCATATGTGGCCTGTAGTGCATAGATGGACTTGGTATGATTATGACCAGGGATTATTCGGTGTAATCATGTAATGTTACAAATGATGTGGTAAAAGTCCACATTGGCCCGTAGTACATTGATGGACAGTTGTTGGCATGATCATGACCATTAACGAATAGACAAATATTCTTGGCCTATAGTGCATAGATAATTGTGGTCGTGATACTAAAGAATATCCTTGGCCGTAGTGCAGGGGTGATTCGAAGATGTGGAATATTTTTTAGCTGAGTCTCAGCGATAACAGTGATGAAAAACCTTTTAAATCATAAAAGATAGTAGATTTTATTTCTACTTGACTCTTTTAATGGATTGCTTGTTCCGCTGCAGTTAAACTTGATGTCTATTATATTTTATCAGTTTAACATTGTTGGAGACTAATGATAATTTATTCTGCATTATCTTAGTCATAATATTTCTTACTGGGCTAGTTGAGCTCACCCTTTCTTTCACTGTTCTCTTCAGGAAATGAGAATATAGCTGGGACGAGTCAGGGAACGGAGTGATGGTCCAGAGGATAGCATTAGTAGTCCTCACTACTGTGAAATAGTGTGATAATAATTGTAATGAGGACTCATTTTGAGTTTGTATACTCTCTAGTAAATAATATTTGTATCCAAACTCACAGTTTATGTTTTGTCGTATTGTACACGACAGTTGTATTAGTAAGTTGTATTTAAATTCTGTACCATATATCTGGCGACCCAAGATGGGTGATGTATACCTAATTTTGGTGGCGTCACAGTTGGTATCAAAGCTTAGGGATATGATCCCTGACAAAGATGTGAGACTAGAACTAGGAGGAGAGAGACGGGGAATTCCTTCGCTAGTATGACCTACCTAAGTTTTTTTGGTATTTAATTGGTCGGTCAAAGTATATGGATAATATGTTATATGTTAATGAACCTTTGTTTTGTGGCAGTATCTGAAAATGACATCCGAGAATGTTGAAAATAGCAATGGAGCACAAGAGACCGTTGAGTCTCCACATATCAATAATCAGGAGAATGTGCATTAGGAAGGCGATAATCCTCATGCAAACAACAACACTGACCAAATGATGAATGATGGACTGTTCAGAGGCTTTATGCAATTCATGCAACATCAGGCGAGAGCGGCTCCTACCCAAAATATAGGTGGAAACACTGGAAACTCTCGGACGGTCATCGCTAAACAGTTTAAGGAGCTGGGACCACCGGAGTTTATTGGAGAACCAAAACCACTTAAGGCGGAAGCATGGATAAAGCATATCACCGAGATATTTGATGTCTTGGTATGCTCCGAGTAGCAAAAGGTTCCCTTCGCCACCTTCATGTTGCGTGAAGAGGCAGATTACTAGTGGGAATCTGTAAAATGTACCCAGCCTGACGCACTCAAGATGTCTTGAGAGAAGTTCCAAGAGCTATTCAATGACAAGTACTTTCCCGAGAGTATTCGTCACATGAAAGAAGTGGAGTTTATCAAATTGGAACAAAATAATATGACCGTGTCGCAATACGAGGCTAAATTTGCGGAGTTATCCCGGTTTGCATCCCTTTTGGTCGATAATGAGGAGCGAATGACGCGAATGTTTTTAAGAGGTTTGAAACCGAAGATACGTCAATATCTTATTTCTCATTAACTGTGTTTGTACTCAGATGTTGTAAATAGGGCTCAGTTATTGGAGCGCGGTAACGAGTCAACGCAACTAAGAGAAAGCAGCCGGCATCATGAAAATACCAGTGGTATCAGTTATCGAAACGGTGACAACAAACGTGGAGGGAATCAACATGCCAGAAATGGTAACCACTTCTGTGGTAATCATGGCCAAGACAGTAAAAATGGACATTTCAAGAAGAGGAGATTCAACAATGATGGAAAGACGTCAGCACCAACACCCATTGATAAGGAAGGAGAACGACCACCTATCATATGCTTCAAATGCGAAGGAGAGGGACACATCAGTCCAAACTGCGCGATGTCATCCAATGCATGTTATAATTGTGGAAGAGAAGGTCACATGCCCGATTTTGTCGTTCACCGAAGACAAGTTCAGCTAGGATGGAGGCACCAAAGGCCATCCCAGAAAAGTCAAAGCCAGTAGTGCAAGGGAGAGCGTTTGTAGTGACCTACCAGAAAGCAAGGAACCCGAATGAGGTCATCATGGGTAAGCTTATCATAAACTCTAGCGAAGTCTATACCTTATTTAGTACCGGTTCTACCCATTCTTTTATTTCTCCTACTTGCGCTCAATGATTAAATTTGACTCCGGAGAAATTAGACTTTGACTTATCTGTGGAAACTCCGTTGGGAGAAACCTTCATTACATCCACGATTTATAAGTCTTGTTTGGTTCAAGTTGGTACCCACACATTACCTGTCGATCTTATTTCATTGAAAATACTTGAATTTGATGTAATTCTAGGGATTGATAGGTTAACTACTCATCATGCAAAAATTGATTGTTTTTGTAAGGTTGTTAGCTTTCATATTCTTAATCGACCTATTATGCGAATTCAAGCAACCAAACCATTAAAATCAATCACTGTCATCTCAAGCCATAAAGCTATTCATTTATTGAAAAACGGATGTCAAGCTTTCTTAGCTCATGTCACAGATCTATATAAAAATACGTCAGTTTTGAATAATATTTCTATTGTTAATGAATTTCCTGACGTATTTCCTGAAGAACTTCCTGGCCTACCCTAGAGCGCAAAATTGAATTTTGTATCGACCTTGAACCCGGTACAAAACCCATTTCTTAAGCCCCATATCGAATGGCTCCTATTGAACTTCAGGAGTTAAAGACTCAACTGCAGGAATTGTTAGACAGTGGCTTTATTCGTCCTAGTACTTCTCCTTGGGGTGCTCCTGTTCTATTCGTGAAGAAGAAAGATGGGAGTATGCGACTTTGTATTGATTATCAAGAGTTGAATCATGTCACCATCAAAAATAGGTACCCATTGCCACATATTGATGACCTGTTTGACCAGTTATAAGGAGCCAAATTCTTTTCAAATATTGATCTTCGTTCCGGATATCACCAATTGAATATTAGAACCGAAGACATTCCAAAGATAGCTTTCAGAACTCGATACGGACATTATGAATTCCTAGTCATGTCCTTTGGATTGACTAATGATCCTGCTGCCTTCATGGATATGATGAACTGAGTATTCAAGGAATATTTGGATCACTTTGTGGTCGTCTTTATTGATGACATCCTTATTTATTCCAAAAGCCGTGAAGATCATGAGCAACACTTGAGGCTGATACTCCAAAAGCTTCGTGAATATAAGCTTTATGCCAAGTTAAAGAAATGCGAGTTCTGGCTTGAGGAAGTAGCATTCCTTGGGCACGTGGTATCAAGTCATGGAATATATGTTGACCCAGCAAAGATTGAAGCTATTCAAAGCTGGGAGCAACCTAAATCAGTGACCGAAGTACGTAGCTTTCTCGGCTTAGTTGGTTATTATCGGAGATTTGTAGAAAGGTTTTCTCGAATCGCTACTCCACTAACTCAGCTGACTCAGAAAGATACAAAGTTCGGTTGGAGCGAGGAATGTGAGAAGAGTTTCCAAGAACTCAAGAGGAGACTCATTTCAGCACCTGTTCTGATAATACCATCTGGTTCGGAGGGATTTGTCATCTTCAGTGATGCTTCGGGCAAAGGGTTAGGATGTGTTCTCATGCAACATGGGAAAGTCATAGCCTATGCCTCACGACAACTCAAAGAATATGAGAGGAATTATCCTACTCATGACCTAGAGTTAGCAGATATGGTCTTCGCACTTAAAATTTGGAGGCATTACTTGTATGGGGAGAAGGTGAAGATCTTTACATAAAAGCCTCAAATATTTCTTCACTCAAAAGGAACTCAACATACGACAACGACATTGGCTTGAACTGTTAAAAGATTATGATCATACCATCCAATACCATCCTGGAAAAGTGAACGTGGTAGCTGACGCATTGAGTAGAAGATCATATGCAAGTGCGAATGCGATATTGTCAACGCAAAGGCCCATTTTATGTGACTTGCAAAGGATAGATATAGAGTTAAAGACTCCAGGGACCCATGTGATGATGGTAAATATACGAGTAGAACCGACTTTAATTGATAAAGTTAAAGCTTCTCAAGCTACAGCCTGGAGCTGATGCGTATGAAGAAGAAAGTGCAAGAAGGTGCTATGCCGGAAGCAAGAATCGATAAAGAAGGAATACTTCGAGTCAACTCCAGACTTTTTGTTCCTAACGACCCTGATTTAAAGTATAAAATCATGATGGAGACGCACAACACACCGTTTGTAATCCATCCTGGGAGTACCAAAATGTATCATGATCTTTGACATACATTTTGGTGGGGCAATATGAAGAGACAAATAGCGCTATTTATCTCAAGGTGTCGAACGTGTCAACGAGTAAAGGCGGAGCATCAAGTACCAAAAGGTCCATTGTAACCACTTGAAATTCCAAAATGAAAGTGGGAGCACATTACCATGGATTTCGTTACCGGTCTTCCTAAGGTTTCTCAATGTATAGATGTGATTTGGGTCATTGTTGATAGATTGACCAAGTCTGGTCACTTCTTACCAATACAAGAAACTTATACACTTGAACGTCTTGCTCGAATGTACATAAACGAGATTGTAATACTGCATGGTATGCCAGTATCCATAGTTTCTGATCGAGACCCAAGATTTACTTCACGATTTTGGGTTAGTTTGCAAAAAGCTATTGGCACAGATTTATGAATTAGTTCAGCATATCATCCTCAAACGGACGGACAATCAGAGAGGATTATTCAAACTCTTGAGGATTTATTAAGACTCTGTGTCCTTGACTTCAAGGGAAGTTGGGACAAGTTCTTACCATTGGTGGAGTTTTTCTACAACAACAATTATCAAGCAAGTATTGGCATGGCTCCATTCGAGGCGTTGTATGGAAGAAAGTGTCGTTCTCCAGTATGCTGGGATGAGGTGGGTGAAGCAACGTTGTTCGGACCGGAGTTGGTACGTATGACTACAGAAAAGATTCAAACGATCCGATAACGTACAAAACTCTCACAAGATCGACAAAAGAGTTATGCTGATCTTCATCGAAAGGACGTGAAATTCGATATAGGAGATCATGTGTTGTTACGTGTTGCTCCATGGAAAGGAGTTACGAGATTTGGAAATAGAGGAAAGCTCAATCCTCGATTCATCGGCCCATTTTTAATCCTTGATCGAGTAGGAACTGTGGCCTATAGACTCGCTTTACCGCCAAGTATGTCTCGTGTTCATAATGTTTTTCACATATCCATGTTACGTAAATATGTGGAAGACCCGAACCACATTATTGAGTTAGAATCAGACGAAATAGTGGAAGATTTGACGTATGAAGAGGTTCCTGTTCAAATCTTGGATAAGAAGGAACATACTCTATGCACCAAGGTTATACCTCAAGTCAAAGTTTTGTGGAGAAACCACGACGTTGAGGAAATGACTTGGGAGTTAGAGTCTGAAATGAAATCAAGGTATCCTTACCTCTTCGACATACCAGGTACGTACCCTAATTTCGAGGGCAAAATTTCATAAGAAGAGGAGATTGTAAAACCTCAACTTTTTGAATAAAGATGAATTTTTTATAAATATTATTTTTGAATATTATGGAGTGAAATTGATATAATGTTATAGTTGTGGGTAATATTTATAAATTTTTCATAGTATACAAGTTGTTATATTATATTCGATTAGTCGGGGAATATTCGTTTTAGCAGGGAATATTCGTACGACGGCACAATCATTGATCGACCCCACAACAGAATTATTGTTAGATTGAGAAAAGGACAAAAATATTTTATTGAAATAACGACAGAAGTTTTACCGTTGATACTGTTGAACTACTCGGTAGTAAAAGTACAGTAATACGTGTGGTTGCATAGTAGCACACGGTATTGATTATTGATGCTTACGTGAGAAGTCACTCAGTTTTGTTCAATTATTGCAATATTAATTGTTGTAAGTTTTGACGTATTTTTATGGACCCCCATTTATCCATTTTTCAAATTATTGGTAGAAGTTATCCCAGTTTTGTTACTTATATATATATATATATATATATATATATATATATATATATATATATATATATATATATATATATATATTAAATAAAAGTCTTGTGTGGGGGAGGGGGATATGACATTGTCGGAAGAAAATTGAAGTGTGAATAAATGGTGGGTGTGAGTGATTATGATATTTATAGCATGTGTTTATATTTATATATATATATATTATTTTAATTTTTGTTTATGTTAGGAAAGTTCAATTGAATTCAATCAACCAAAGGATTCGTATAATATGAATTATTGCATCCGTAATAAATCCTTGCACAGTGTCTTTCCATTCTTCTATAAATAGAAGTTCATTCCTTCATTATTTCTTACGAATTTACTGAAACTCTAGAGAGAGAAAATTATAGAGAGAAAGAAGAAAAATTTTCTGCTACTTAACTACACTTATATTCAGTTTCTTTTACGGTAAGGGGTGTTATTCTTTCTTATTCATGAAGAGAACTGTTGTTATTCTATTTCTTATTATTCTGTTGGAATAACCTGTATACGCGGTCTACCCTATACTTGGTGGCATTCTTCTATGATTCCATCTTTATTATTCTATTGGAATATCTTATCTGTGTGTTTTACGCCGGACCTGATTCCGTCTTTATTATTCTATTGGAATATCATGTCTGTGCATTTTACGTCGGACCTGATTCCGTCTTTATTATTCTGTTGGAATATCATGTATGTGCGTTTTACGCCGGACCTGGTTCCGTCTTTATTATTAATCTGTTGGAATATCCTGTCTGTGCGTTTTACGCCGGACCTGATTCTGTCCTTATTAGTATTCTGTTGGAATAACATGTCTATGCGAAGTACCGCATGCATGGTGATTTCTTTTGTTATTCCATTCTTTATTATACTCAGTTGGTTAAAGTTTTGACTACTATACTCCATGAAATTAGTGGAATATCCTTGATATTTGCGCTTCATCCAGTATCTTTTCATGGAAATATTCTTCTGAGCATTCTTGAATTTTACTCTACAAAGCAGTATCATGTTGACAATTTTGACATTATTAGTTCCTGGATAAATTAATTCTTGAACTTGTTTAATTGAATTCTTATATCATTGCCATCATCCTCATATTTATATTTTTTGAAAGTCATATGTGGCCTGTAGTGCATAGATGGACTTGGTATGATTATGACCAGGGATTATTCGGTGTAATCATGTAATGTTACAAATGATGTGGTAAAAGTCCACATTGGCCCGTAGTGCATTGATGGACAGTTGTTGGCATGATCATGACCATTAATGAATACACAAATATTCTTGGCCTATAGTGCATAGATAATTGTGGTCGTGATACTAAAGAATATCCTTGGCCGTAGTGCAGGGGTGATTCGAAGATGTGGAATATTTTTTAGCTGAGTCTCAGCAATAACAGTGATGAAAAACCTTTTAAATCATAAAAGATAGTAGATTTTATTTCTACTTGACTCTTTTAATGGATTGCTTGTTCCGCTGCAGTTAAACTTGATGTCTATTATATTTTATCAGTTTAACATTGTTGGAGACTAATGATAATTTATTCTGCATTATCTTAGTCATAATATTTCTTACTGGGCTAGTTGAGCTCACCCTTTCTTTCACTGTTCTCTTCAGGAAATGAGAATATAGCTGGGACGAGTCGGGAAATAGAGTGATGGTCCAGAGGATAGCATTAGTAGTCCTCACTATTCTGTAAAATAGTGTGATAATAATTGTAATGAGGACTCCTTTTGAGTTTGTATACTCTCTAGTAAATAATATTTGTATTCAAACTCACAGTTTATGTTTTGTCGTATTGTACACGACAGTTGTATTAGTAAGTTGTATTTAAATTCTGTACCATATATCTGGCGACCCAAGATGGGTGATGTATACCTAATTTTGGGGGCGTCACAAAAGCTGTTAGCGTTGACCATTGAATAAGTTTCTTTAGCTTGAGTTGGGTTAAAAGTACAAAATGTATTTGCGTGAAGAAGGTGGCTCCATACCCAGGAATGTGGGTTGTTTGGTTTGCGCAAAAGACGAAGGCGAGCAACACTCTTTTTCCTAAAGAAGGTCGACCCTTACTCTATTTCCTTAGAGGAAATAGTCGGGTCGGAGAGAGAGGCAGCTTACCCTCATTTTATGGAGAAGCATCAGTGTTTTTTGGTCTTTTTTCCGGCAAGAAGCGGCTTCTCTTCAACAAGTTTAGTAATGAGCATAATGACCCTCTTGTTCCGATGGAGAGAAGAACCTATGATTAGCTTTTCGGGAAATTTCCAAACGAACAATTTCAACAAAATCTTTCAATTTCTTATTTTACTATGTTTTCGTCCAATAATTAATAACTGGACTATTTTTAGATAGAAACTTCTTTTGAATAAGCGGATGCGTTAATTCACATCGATGGATGAGCCAGAAGACCATTCTAACATCTAACACCGCGAAAGGAGCGTCAAATGACTCTCTTTTGGCATAGCATTATTCTTATTCCTCCGAGCGGAATCCTAATCATCCCGAATCCTATTGAAATACGGAGAAATAGCCGACGGAAGAGATGCCGAGGAACCTGCGGGTTACTGTCGATCATGGTCTGTCGTCCTCCTAGAATCAATAGCTTTTCGAATGGTGGCCCTCGCTTATAATAAAGAAGTACTTATGCTAAATCCATTATAGTAGCTCCGTAAATAATGTTCTTCCATCCAAGATCTAACAAATTCACTGCGAGAGTAAGAGTAAAACGTGTTGAAATTATGTACTTTGCACTCCTAATTCGATAAGATTTTTCAAAATTGTAAGTAGCTGTTCCAGGGATTTTGAATTCTTCAGGTTCAGTCGAAGAGATCGAAACAAAGTCATCAATTCAATCATTCGCAAATAACATGGGTGTTTTGTATTGTATCGAAAAAAAAGCACGAAAAACACTGATGCTTCTCCACAAAATGAGGGTAAGCTATCTCTCTCTCCGACCCGACTATTTCCTCCGAGGAAATAGATTAAGGGTCGACCTTCTTCAAGAAAAAGAGTGTTGCTCGCCCCCTTCTTTCCTTTCGTCTTTTGCACAAACCAAACAACCCACATTCCCGGGTTTGGAGCCAACTTCTTCACCCCGACATGCTACTTCCATAGGCTACTTAACCCAGATATTTAACTAATGTTCAGTCTGTTTCAAATTATATCAAAGTCAGAAACCGATGCCACATAAGCAGGAGTAATTGAATCGACAAGCACTAAATAGTTATACACCTAGATGCATACAAGAGACGTCTGTTTGTCTATGAGAGAAGGGCAAACTGGTCACCAATTCGGGAGGAGATACTCATCACAACAAACAATAAATACTAGGAGTCACATGGGATTTCTCTAACTAAGCCAAGCGGGCGGTAGCATGAATGGAAAAATCCTTCTTTTGAGCCTAAATCTTCCATTCCACAGGAAAGAGAAGATGCAACCAAGAGACCATGCCCTAGTTCGGGGGAAACTTTTTTATAAAAGGATAGGGTGGATTAAGCAAATCTCTCTTGAACTTGACCTAGGGATGGGAGGGTGAGGAAGGAAGTTATCTCACCCCTTCGACTTCTTCCATTCAAAAAGGTAGTGTCTTTTTCCTATTCATATTGGTAAATAGCGTCTTGAAGTGAAGCGAAGGCATTCTTGAAGGAAAGAGATGGTATTTTCTTGTAGATCCTCGAGTTGATACTTCTTTTCTTTTTTTAGGAACCGGACCAGGAATCTATGACTTTTTGGCTGTATCTTGCTCCTTTCTTTCGCCTTAGTAGTGAGCGCTGCTAGATCTGATTCAATTGAAAGCCAGTTCCTATCACCTATTTATGCACTACTTTCTCTGCTTAGTGAGCCCCTTTGAGCATGTTATTAAATTCTTATTAGTATGGTGGACTTTGCTAGCGTCTTGCTATTGGCTTTATAGATAAGACGGCTTGGCTTGGAGGTTTTGAAGCCGAGCCTTTCCAGCAATGGGGCCTAAGGACCGATATGATGATTGGCATAGGTAGGGTGGGCGGCTGTTAATGAATTTCTTGAAGCAAGGGATGACTCCTCAATTCTCAATTCTGGTAAGGAATTACTGACATCTTGGAATGGACTATCTTGACTCTGGATGAGCCGATGATGTGCCCCAAGTATACCAGCTCCCTCATCCCTTTTTTCTTATAAGTATGTAAGCCCAAAAGGAGTTGGAAAGACAACAGACACTTCATTTTCTAGCTATATAAAAAACATTCCACTACTATCTACAATACGGTTAAAAAGAACTTTCTACTAAATGTAAGCTCTCCATCTTGTTAAAAAACGACGACTTCGAGCGAACCCCATGAGTGTGCCGAAAAATACTAAAAAGAATTTGTGATAAGTAAGCACCTGCGTTCAGTAAATTGCAAGAGGTCCATAAAACATTCTACTGATATCGCCTAGCCATTCTCTTTGCTTTCATTTGTATTTTCTTCTTTTACTTCACATAGCTTTTCGTCTCCTTGATACCTGGAAGTTCTCTAAAAGTATGAAAAGTTAGAGGACTTTGTACCATCCATTCCAGCTAAGGCGTAGACACTCCCCTATGTGCCAATCACTAGCGCATCCAGGGCGCTAAGAAGGAATCGAGATTGATAGGAAGCAAGCAACTAATTGATTGCGCATTAGAAACGAGGACTCAAAGATTATTCATTCGCCGGAACCAGAAGTAAAAATTTTGGTAGATAGGGATCACATAAAAACTTCTTCGTTCCGTCATCTAGCTTATGTTCTTAATGTAGCATTCAGACCGAATGACTTTGAAATTACGTTGATACTTCCACATATTATGCGTAACGTAGGAGACATCTCTATTTTTTTCCCGGGGAATCTTTAGAATTACCACTGCTTAGCTTTAAATTCGCCTCTGACCATCAAATGAAATATGAATAACCCGTCCTCTTCTCTTTGAAAGAAGGGGCGCTTCCAGTTCTGTTGGTGGTTTTGGCATTTCTCACAGGTGAATAGGAATAATTTTCGTTTGAAAAAATACGATGCTTCTAATTGGCCAATCCACATCCCAAACAAGAATGAAGAGTTATATCATTATTTCCTATTGATTTGGCTTGGAGAGAATAGTTTGAGAGGAATATCATCAGAACCTGAAGATTGAATCAAATAAATTTCTTGGGGTATAGAAAGAACCTTAGCTACAATACTTACATTGTGTTAGACCGGTTGGTCAAAATAGAAAAAAGACGAGCTGCTAACATGGAACGAGCCTCTCTTTCCTTGTTGCGGCTGGTAGACGTAGTTAAGATAAGCCCTCTTGAAAGCACGCAGGCAAGCAAGTGTTCTCCGGCTTATATTAGCTTAGTCAATGTTCCTCGGGACTTGCCCGGAAGGGAGAATAAATATCTCTTTCCGATGCGATATCCGATATATGATGTGATTTGTTGACTCTCTCTCTATATATGCTATGAGATCTACGACACCTAGAAAAAGGAAGTAAAAAGAGCATTTCTTGAACTGATTAGATCGAATCTCTCTCCTTCTGGAGGCAGCCTTGAGCTGCGTTTTTCACGCCTTTTCCCTTCGTAATTCAATACCACAACAGTAAACTCAACTTATGCAATAAAGTTTTATTAGGAATAACAAAAGCATCTCGATTACCCAACCATACTATGGCTATCTTACGTGGAGCTGAATTAGGTTTTTTCCACTTTTTCCCCAAATCCAAACAAGAAACTTAAAAAATCTGAGAAATACCCCCGAGCGCTCGCAAGAGGGTCCTCTTGGCAATCTTAATATCTCATTTCCTTCTATTTATCCCCTAGTTTGATAGCGGAGTTAAGTGGAGAAGTAACTAGGAGAAGAAAGACAAGCAATATTTCGTTTGTATACCTTCGGGTATAAAGGTAAGATCTCTCACGTGTCACTATTAATAAGGAGGACCTGAAGGTAACTCGACCAAAGAATCCATAAATGAAAAAATAGAGTAGATAGGAGTAGCAAGCGAATGATGAATCGTATTTCTCATTTTCCTTTCAGGGGAAAGCGGGGCATAAAAAAGGGTTGGCCTATCAAAAGTCTGGTTCCTTCGCGAACGAAGTTCAGAATCTTCTTCCATTGGGGACAGGTGCACGAACGACAACTCTAAACAGGCCCCATCACTCTGTCTCAAAGGCTCTACACCGAGAAGAGGGATGTGTACTGGTTCGTCCAAGCTTATACTCTAGCACAATATCAATCAAGCAACTGATTAATTGTGCATTAGAAACCTCAATCAAGTAGTTGAGATAAGCTCTTTGCGTCCCAATTATCTGGATCGGGCATTCTTTCAACAAGAGAGTTACTAGTCCCAGTTCCAATACCCATCGAAGGCGTCAGAGACAATACCCGATGGTGCAATCCATTGGAGACAATTCCCATCGAAGGCCTCAGAGACAATACTTAGTGCTGCAATCTGTTAGAGACAATACCTATCGAAGGCATCAGAGATACCACTCGGTGGTGTAATCCGGTGGAGACAATACCCGATGGTGCAATATGTTAGAGACAACACCCATCGAGAGAGAGCTCATTCTATATAGAGAAAGTGGGATTTCTAGAGAGAGGGGTCTGAATTTAGCACACAACGCCCTTAGATTCAAGTGAGATATAACATTATATAGTTAGATCTCATATATATACATATATATATATATAGTGGTATAGCTTAGATTCAAGTGCAAGGAAGTTTGTTTCTTCATTTCGCAAGGTAAAAAATCTAATCTTTTGTACATTTCATTGTAAATCTATTATATCTTGTTAAATGTAGTGCTTATATACAGCTAAAGTTGCAATCTTTGTACATATATTGGTTTTTATTTATAGATCTATTTATTTTACTGAATATTTTGCATATATCTAGTTAAAGTGTGAATCTTTTCACTAGATCTAGCCCTTAACTGGTTCCATGGCTTCAAAGCTTGAACCTTTATGCTAGATTGACTCATATATAGGTTAGATATAGTCATTTTCAATGTTTTCAATCAATTTTGAACACTCAATAAAACCTAGATCCATATCTAGTGGGGAGGAGGTCCTAACTAATCGCGCTAAGGAGTCTAATTAATGAATCACCTGATAGCAATTTTACGAAGCATTTTTGTATACTTTCGTTCAAATCTCGATTGTGTAATTGTACGGAACTTTGAATATCCTAGATCTATGGATTCATATCCTAGATTTGGGGATCCTTCGATAGATCTCGTTAGGCACATAATCCCTCATGTGGTGGCTTCGATATTACAATCTAAAGCTAGGGTCGCAGGAACCCTTTAGATCTTTTTAAAGTTATGATCAAACATATTAATGTGAGCCTACGAATCCCAGTGTCAAGATCCACTAATTGGATCTTAACTAGATTCCCACGATGGACCTTTTTGTCGAAAATGTAATATTAAACCGTTCTAATCATTGTATATATAATTTTGGGCCTTAAAACAGCTTCGAGGGCCTTATCCAAAGAAGCGGGATTTAAGGCCTCGTGATAGTGAAAACTATGATTGTAGGTGCTCGGGTATATCAAGATGGTTTTCATGCCCGGTGATGGCACGGCCCTTTTAATGCTTTATTTCATATATCATCATCAAAAAATAATTTTCAAAACAAAACAATAAAGATCTTGTAAAATAAATCGCTCGGGGTAAAACATAGGACTAAAACCAAGCGACAACATAGGGCAAGAACCCCAAAGTTCTCCAAAATCTGTGAAAAAAGTCCTTTTCATCAAAGCTCAAATAAAAATCATACAAACGCGCTCTTAGGCTAAAATAAGGCTTAGATCAACTTTTAAAATCGAGGAACTTAACACAATTCCAAAATATCAAAGGCTTTCTCAAAATCACATACACACACACCTCACACTTAAGAAAATAACAAGATGCGGTAACCGTGTTTCACGAAAGTCGAGGGGTGCCTAACACTTTCCACTCGCTTCAAGCAAACCCCTGAACTCTATGAATCTCAGGTTCCCTACCAATTTTATGGAGTCACATATTGGGGTATATTGCAAAAACTTTAAAAATTTGGATGAGTTGGTACATCCATTTGAAGTTATACCAACTGAGGACTCTATCTAATTCGACCCAATTATCAAAATTAACCTTTTCAAATTCATCGATATTTATGTCGGTCTTGAATCCAATAACTTGTATAGGAATCATCTATTTATGCGCCATTTAGGAAAATCAAATCTCCCCTGCGTCGATAACATAGATCTCACTTGAATCCAATAACTTGTATAGGAATCATCTATTAGTGAGAAGGATCTCTTAGATTTAAGGTTTGGGAAGCTTGTTCCTCCATTTCAAAGGTGAAAGATCTGACTTCTCTCATCTTTTTCAATGTAGATCTACTACATCTATTAGATTTATTGTGTTTTGTTCATTTTATGTTTATGAATAATTTATCAAAGTTTGCATCTTTCTTCATTTATAGTGTAGATCCACCAATTTCTCATAGATCCAAGTCTTTTTACCGATCGTTTTGCACTTAAAGTTATCAAAGTTTGAATCTTTTCACTAAATCTAGCCAGATCTAGCCTCAAACCGGTTCCAAGGTTTCAAAGCTTGAACCTCTATGCTAGATTGGCTCAAATTTAGGTTAGATCGAGTTATTTTTAATGTTTTCAATCGATTTTGAACAGTTCACAAAACCCTAGATCCATATATAGTGGGGAAGAGGTCCTAACTAATCGCGCTAGGGTTTCTAACAATTGAATCACCTGATAGCGATTTTAGGATACAATTTTTATATGCTTTCATTTAAATTCTGATTGTGGCATTGCACGAATCTTAAGGCATCATAGATTTAAAGATTTTATCCTAGACTTTAAGTCCCTTTCCATAGACCTCGTTAATACACATAGTCCCTCGATATTGGCTTCGATATTATAATCTAAAAGATAGGGTTATGGGAGCCCGTTTTTAGATCTATTTTTTGCATATGTTTTGATATATTTAGGAGTTAGCCTAAGAATGTTGGAGTCAAGATCCACAAATTGAATCTTGGCTTGATTCCCACGATGGACATGGTTTCGATTGTAACAAAATGGTTAATCATTGTATATGTAATGTTCGGGCCATAAAACGACTTCGAGGGCCTCGTCCCGAGGAAATGGATTTAGGGCCCGTAATAGTGGAAACTATGATAGTAGGTGCTCGGGCCTACTTAGATGGCTTTCATGCCCACAGGTGGCCTGACCCTTTTATGCGTTATTTCATGTTTATCATCGTTAAAATGATTTTCAAATCAAAATAACGAAGATCCTATAAAATCCAAATCACTTTGGGTTAGACTTTAGAATAAAATCAAGCGACTAGGTAAGATCAAAAACCCCAAGTTTTCCAAAGCATCGTCTCAAAAGGCATTTTCATCAAAGCTCTAATTAAAATCGAACAACTGCACTCCTAGGCTAAAATCAGGCTTAGAATAACTTATGGGAGCAATGCACTTAACACAATTCAAAATATATCAATGGCTTTCTCAAAAGCGCACACACACACGCACGCACTTCACACTTAGGAAATTAACAAGATGCGGTAATCATGTTTTCACGGAAGTCAGGGGTTGTGACGCCCCCAAATCCGGGTATCTTCCAACCCGACATATGGTACTACACAGTGCTACATCTCACACATACATTCAATTGAAATTCCTCAAAAGAACGAATATGTCTTATATATATTCCAAAACAAAATTACCATTCCCAAGGTTCTCAATAACCATTAAATTTGTTCTTGTCATAATATCAAATATTATTATCATTCACCAATAGTATTATATAAGTAATCTACAGGTTTGCCTTAGCCTTCCCTTTATCTTTGCCAGATCCTTCAGTCCGTTCGGTCATAGCTGCATTCATATGGTTCAAGCAAGAGTGAGCATAACTAGCTCATCAAGTACAACAATTCCAATTAAATAGCATGCTTGAAAAATAGGAATCGTATATCTTAAATAACTGAACAATAATTACGAAGTACTATCGATAATTCAAAATAGCACTTCTCTTTTTCCTTCAAAACGTTTTACATTGACAATATTCAGTAAAACATTAATTATGGTCCAAGACCATGAGCATTTCATACTTTCATTGAAAAGGACAACCCGGCACTAAGTCCATAAGTCCGGCATATCTTACGAGCACGTCTAGGTGATCAGCCTATAGTACTCTATGTTGATCAACACTACATTCTTTAAACGTATGTACGTTTAAGTTGTGGCAACCTTACGTGCATGTCGTTTGACGACAAAACATTTTAGCATACTCAGTCTTCATTTGAAAACCACACCAACATAGTTTGGTAAAACATTGACAATACTTTGATAGATTAGAAGAAATCCAACATATCGTAAGTCTAGCCGAAAGAATTGGCTTTAACTTCCTCATACATCAATTCATGCGTAAGAATACATGAATCACAAAGCTTATCCAGATTGAACTGAAACAAGGGTTAGAACACTTTCCTTTAGCGTCTGCTACTGTTATTACACGTTCACTTTAAGTCTTTAAGGTCTCTATAATATGAATCACATAACGTAACACATTAGGTCATGATAAAACATACATAGTTCCTAACGAATCTTACCCTTCTTCTCAATCTAATTATGTATTAGATTTTTTATTATTGGTTTCGGCTTGCCGTTATAGCTTACATTGCCATTATGTTCATGTTCGATTGATTATCTTCAACCTTTAGTTATCATACTCAAGGTCTAAAAATGCCTTAACAATGTTATAATTAAGCTTTACTTCGTTACTAATCAACTAACATTCTTGCTCTACTTACAAACTTTTCTTACTGTCAAAACCCTAAGGCTGGCGCTGCGGCGCCAGCTTTCCTTCCTCGACCCACGCCATGACGCGACTCGTCAGTAGGTTTTCCCCGATTCTGGCGCTGCGGCGCCATCTTCAGTACAATGGGCCGCGCTGCGGTGCCAAAATCCATTAGGTGATGGCCTTATCGGCGCTGCGGCGCCACCTATTTGGCCTTGGGCTGGCACCGCGGCGCCAGCTCTGTGCACCAAATTTTTTTTTATAGACTTTTAACTTTGTGAACTTCCCGGACTCCAAATTTGATCATTTTAAGTCCGAATTGGCTCGTTCAAAAGTCGTTAGCTCATAAATCACATACTCTACATGTTCATACAAGAATTTTACATTTTTGACTTCGTTAACTCAAAATTCACCTAATAATTCATTTTTAACGAAAACGATAAACGTTCGTTAACGTTCAATGATCGTTTCTTCGTTCTAAGTCAGAATTCGGTCATTTTCGAGTCCGCAACTCTATTATGCCAAATAAGACGTGTTCCCACCGAAAACCAATGTTTCCAAGCTTAATATCAAAATTCAACTTCTAATCCGAGAATTTCACGAATTCAGCGATTATCATCTAATCATGAGAATTCTGGCATAACTTCGTTACTTATGATTTGTTCATTGTTTCAAATGGATTCTATCCATCATATTGACATCTTAACCAACTCATTTTATTAACTTATTTTCATGATAAGTTATTACTTGTTCTTCATGAGCTTATAACTCATCAAATTATAAACTACATATAATTTCATTTCTCATGACTTACGATAGATTATGTCTTCTAACCATCATTCTTTCATCCTTTATCATACTAACTTCATTCATGTAAACATGTTACAAGTCTTACAAGTTCTTCCTTAGTTCATAGCTTATCCATGAATAAAGTGCTTATTCACGGCTTATTAAGACTTAAGTCCTTAGATTATTCATTCTTATAATTTCTTAGCATACATGTCAATCAATCAAAACTTCTCTTATCAACCTACAATGGTAGAGATGGGAGACTAATAACATAGGATCATTACCTTTGATGATCAAGCTTGTTCTTCTTCTTTTCTAATAATGGAAGTATAGCTTATTCTTGCTTATTCTCTCTAACAATTAAGTTGAAAGTGTTGGATGAAAATTAACAACCAACTAATGAAATCCTAAGCTTCTATTTATAGGATTTCCTAAGTTAGGGTAATTTGGTCCATAGCCAATTCCACCTCCTTATTATACCTCCATACTATTCATTACCTCTTAATTAAGTTAACTTGCTCCCTACTTCTTTTGCTTGGCCATTACATCATTTACTTGGTCACCGCATTATTTTCTTGGTCACCAAGATTAACCATATGACCATGGGTTGCCCCATGGGTCACCCTAACCCATTGGATCAATAACTTGGGCTTAGGTTTAATTAACTTAACTTAAGTTTTTGGGCTTGAATTAATTTACTTTGGACTTTACAAATATTTGGGCTTTAACATTACTTAATCTTGGGCTTGCATATTAATTCTTATTGGACTTGCACTTCCTACATAATCCAACAAGTCCATTACATTTGGCTTAAAGCCTTATTATGTATACTCTACGTATTATTCTCACAATCTAACTCGTATACTCAAACATCATATACGATATACCAACATTCATATATACTCGTATAATACTTCGTATCATATTTGCATTCATTACCTCGCACAATACATACGTTAAGTCCTTCTCAATATGAATAGGCTCATACTCTATTACATGCTTATAAGGACGTAACACAGATACGTGAAACATGTTATGTACTTGTTCTAGGTCTGGAGGTAATGTTATCATATAAGCTACCTCACCTACTTGTTTTAACACTTCAAAAGGTCCTATAAACCTTGGACTTAACTTGCCCTTCTTTCCAAAGCGTATCTTTCCTTTCTAGGGAGATACCTTTAGAAATACGTAAAAGCCTACTTCAAACTCCTTATTTTCTCGATGCGAGTCTGTAAACTTCTTCTGTCTGTCTTAAGCTGCTACGAGACGCAGCTGTATCAACTTCACTGCATCCGCTGTTTGTTGCACCAATTCTGGTCCAAGCATTCGACGTTCTCCCACTTCGTCTCAACACAACGGTGTTCTGCACTTTCTTCCGTATAAGGCTTCATAAGGCGGCATACCTATGCTTTCATGATAACTCTGATAACCCTAATCTGGGTCTCGAATCACTGCAGATCTGGTACAATCATTCCACAACTATTGCGGAAGATATAAATATAAATTGTTTATACAATAAACTTTACACACTTTTCCCAAGGTCGAGTAACCTTAACTTATACACAATTCATAACTTGTCTAACATATAACATTATTATCATACTATACTATTACAATTTAGCTGCACATATAATCCCAAGTTGAACTTGGCTTTATCCTTTCGTGTATCCGAACGTATTCGCCTTAATCTGCAATGTTTATCATGATATAGCAAGAGTGAGCAATAAGTTTGCCCAACAAGTATAAGTTTATTTGAGGATATATCATGATTAAAAGAATTTGAATAATAGTTGGCTAACATTCAACAATATAATTGTGAACTAGCATAGACAAATTTTCATAGCTGAACGAACATTTAACATGAACATATCAATTATATCTGGATCGAATGGTAATGAAAGTGATCAACCTTTCATACCTGATGAATACATGCAATATGCACTGAGCATGATTCAACAATTCATAGACATGGCAATCAGCAATGATTAACCACAAGTATATTTGAATAAACAACTCAAAGTTGAGTTAAGAAAAACTTGCCTGAACCGTTTATTATCGTTATGCAACTTATTTAGCTTTGTCTGAATACATAATATAGATAATACTGATCTCCAAATATTAGAATAATATCATCACTATTAAATATTATCATAGAATAACCTAAACACATAATACATAACCATATCAGTCTATAGAACACACAAAACCTAACCTCAAACCAAACTTTTACGGTCTGAGTTGAGTTCGGTATATTTTGACATCCTGATTGCCTAATCAGATAAATATCGAGTTTAAGTTCAATTAAACTCTGCCTAAACACTTAAAAATTATCTTAGATAATTATATTATCAGTCAAAATAATTTTCCAAGTCTCATAATAATTTTTACATAATAATCAGCATTTATCATAATTTTTCAATCATTACTATCATATTTATATGATTTAAATACTTTAATCTCATATATTATAAGTTTTTCTTTAACATATATAAGTCAAATACCAATCCAGCAACCTGGATTCCAAATCCAATATCTAGATGGCCAATCCAGCAAACCAAACTGCAATCCAGCAAACTGGATTCCAAATCCAGCAACCAAATTGCAATCCAGCAAGCTAGATTCAACATATTTTCAATTCAGTAAACTATTTTTCAATCCAGCAAACTGGATTCATAGATTATTCAATCCAGCAAGCTGGATTCCATATCCTTTTCACGAAAACACCAAATCAATTTATTATTTTTCTATCCTTTGTCCAAACACATATACATATATTTTATACACAAAAAGTATATTTCCATAATTTTCCAACTTCCTTTAGTATTTTTCAAAAATCATTTTTATTGTGTAGCTTAAGAAATTAGCTCCATCATGCTCAACTCCAGAAATTCTCATCTCTTTACACAATCTTATACATGTTAACGTGAGCCTCTAGTTAAAATATTTTGGCCATCGGTCATTTTTGGACAGGAGGTACTTAATACCATATATTTTCATGTCCCAAAAGGCCGGAATTTGTCTCAAAAATTAAGTGTCCAAAACATCCCTTGCAAAATCTTGGCAGTTTACTTTTGTCATTTTTCTATTTTTGACTCCTTTCCTAAAATCAGTCCACACAAAAATCTACAACACCTTTTCCAGTGATTCCACTTGGAGAAGTTAGAAAACTCATAGATCTAACTCTAAGACTTGACCACACTCAAAAATTAAAAATATATTAGGATATATGGTTGTTTGAATTTCATGTTTCGTTTTCACAAAAATCTAATTTTTAACACTTGGTGATTTCTAAGAAAACTTCTATGTTTTCACATAACAACCAACATATCTCATCATAACACTTGCTAATACTTCATATACCCATTAATCTACCATAATACATGATCTATTTCATCAAACAATCATCAAACACAAGGTTAAACACAATCAAGGCTAATAAAAAATTAGGTGTTCTACCTTTTGAAAAACCTAGTTTCCATTTCATACTTTAGATCTAACTTTTGATCCTCAAAAGGGTTAGATCTAAACATGAAACACTTATATATACCTACATCTAAGGTTTTAAACCTCAAGATCAAAACTTCATATTGTCAAAAATCAAATCATACCAAAAAGAAATATTACTAAATTAATGTTAAAATTTTATACCTTTGCTTGCTCTTCTCTTTTCTTCTTCTTGCTAACTTTGATTAAGGAACTTTGAAGCATTCAAAAACCCTCCCTCTCTCCTCTCTCTCTCTATTGCCGAACTCCCTAGGCTTTCTCTCTCCCTTAGTTGCTTTAGATGCAAAGTATGAAATAAGAGATGAAAGAGAAAATGGGTTTTATTAGTTTGTTAGTAATTTATGTATAGATATATTTTATATATCTACATACATCCCCCAACTTATTTCTTTCTTTCTCTCTCTCTCATGATTATGAGGTTGCTTGTAAGCTTAAATAATGTGTTGGTGAAATGAGAGGATGACACCAAAAGTGGGTTAGTGAAGAGTTGTTAAGAGTTGATAATTTTTAATCATTACATCACATGCTTTCTTTTTCTCCCTAAGGTGTCCGGCCATGTGGCCAATTTTTTTCCAAGATTGATTTTTATTTTATGAAATATTTAGTATATCAAATGACTAAAATGCCCCTCACCCATTGGGCTAAATGTTGGGCCATTCCTTTAATGTTTTGGGCTACAAATTTAGTTTCTTTGGGCCATAACAAATAACATAATCCAACACTTTTTAATATTACCATTCCCTAATTATTTAATTAGGATTTCCATGTACACAATTTAGATAAAATTTCTTACTCAAGTACATTTAATTTCTTAACCCAATTAGACTTACCTTAATTAGGTTATAAAATTAATTAATTGAGATATATAAAATAAATCTCTTAAAACTAGCATATATATTCTAAATACCATAACTTTCTCATCCCATAACCCTTAAGTTACTCAATTCTTCATTCCTAATATATAATTAGGATCACACTAGTTTCTTTTATTTGTTTATATAATAAACAAATATAAACCATCACATAATATTCATATTCACTTACTCACATAACTTTTAACCCTTAGGATTTTATACTTAGCATTAGGGTTCTAAAATTAGGGTTTTGAAATTCCTAGTTAGGGTTTAGAATTCCTGAAAATGAATTTAGGGTTTCTAGAACCGGTTTTAGGGTTTCTTATAAATCGTAAAAATTTTCTAACTGAACGTTGATGTTCTTAATATAATACTAGGGTTTGCCACTGATATAGGTCATCTGGTCAACCCTTGACCCTTATACCACAAGTTGTACACATAACTCCACATACACAGATAAATATACACTTATACATTTAATCCTGAATAATTCACCATAAAAATTTTAAATTCACAAAATCCCTCCTCGAAAATCTCAAATCTATTCACTTATTTTCTGTCTAGGTTTATTATTAAATCTTTAATCCATCATTTAAGATTTAAATAATTTTCTAAATTCTCGAGTTGTCACAATAATTATTGTTATACGCAAACTCTACTAATGGTATGTAACAATCTAAAATTTTAATTGTAATTTTTAAATATTTATTGAATTATATAAATATTTAATTGATGTGTTTATTGTTGAATAAATATTTGTTTAAATTGATTTGATTTGGTTAATTGTTTGTTAAACAAATAATTAAGGAGTTAAGGAAATTAATTATAATGAGATAACATTCTAATTTAATTTAATAATTAGGTTAGAGAGTTTATAATGATTAAATGAATTATTATAATGATATTTTAATTTGATGTGGTAATTAAAATGATGTGTTAATTTATTAAATAAAATTATAATTATAAAGAAAATTATAATTTTGTTGTATTGATTTATGTGGTAAATTTATTCAATAAATTGTTATTAGAATTAATTAAATTAAGTATGAAAACTTAAATAAATAAAATGCGACCATAAATTATACTATAAAGGAGTTATTAAAATAAATTAAAGAAGTTTAATTTAGTTTTGCCAAACAAGGCTTAAAGTTATTAATTCTTTAATTTTTAAAAAGTTTTGCCAAACGAAGCCTTATGGCTTTTGGATTTTTGAATTTTGAATTATAATAATATGAATAAAATAAATAAAATATAAATAATATATATTAATTTTGGTAACTGATAACTATTAGTATATTTATTATAACGTCGGTTTTAGACGTTTGGGTGTGTGCGTTGAGTTTATTTTACGTATAATGTATTTGGCCTAAAGCCTGAGCCTAAGAAGAAAAGGGGAATTATCAAAGAAAAATAGAGAGAGTTTGAGAGAGCCAGAGAGAGAATCAAGAGAGAATTCCTAAGACTTTCAAACAATTATATGTGGTGAACAAAAGGATTAAGCAAGAGAAGGTATGTTACATAACCTTTATATCATATATAGATATATATGTACGTATATATGTTTTACAGTATAATTCCTAAGTTTTTGTGTTCTTGAGTTTCATTGTAGTATAAAGTCTTTATAAAATTTTCTATAAACCATGATTTTATAATTGGTTATGAAATTATGTGTATATGTAATTGTAATGTTATAACTAGCATATATATATATATATATGTGTGTGTGTGATTGTATGCTAATTTACGTTCAAAGAGAAAGGAAATGGTTTTACAGTGAATATATGTATGAACATGGTTTGTAGGAGTACCAAAATTAGTATTTGATTGTGAGTCAATTGTGAAATTGAACCTTGAATATGCTAAGTTGTTAAGAAATAAAAAGAACGTAGTTCATATGAACCAATTTGGTGTATAATAGGAATTACAATGTTAATTTTTGTCAGATAATGTCAAACATGGAGTCTTGGCTTTAAAATATGGCATTCAAAGATTTAATCTTTCAAAAGTTGTTGTTTAGTTGTTTTAAATTAGTATATGTATGCTTGGTAATTTTAATGAGTAATCTATGTAAGTTATACGTGTTAATTTAGCTGCTAAATATACAGAAATTAGCTTTTTTCTGTTCTTCGTGCTCACGATTCTGTATCTCGGCACCTCAGCGCCACAGCGCCAACTTCGCGCCACAGCGCCAACTTCGCACCGTAGTGCCGGCTAGTGGCATATGATTCGCGCCGCAGTGCCAACGTCGCGCCGCAGTGCCGCCCACAGTACAAACTGTAGCGCCGCAGCACCAGTTAGCAGTAGGGCCATGAATGGTTTTTCTTTGTACAAATTCTGTAAATGCTGATATAATGCAATATTATAACTGTTAAAATTGTAATTTTGTTATTGTGGTATTATAGTGCTATGAATGAGCATATTATTAATACTTAACGAGTGTTATTATTATTATTTTTATGTAACTTGATTATGTGGTTCAAAATCAAGCCATACATGAAATAGGTACTTATGTGTATACAGAGTATCTGTAGTGACTAATTGTTTCCTAATGATATGTGGTTAGGATATTGTGAATCAAACTATTACGGTTTAGCCTACACGCAAGGCAAGTTTCCTTACCCTATCTTGATTACAATTATGCAGGTTTCCTAACCCTTATTCTTACATTTAACAATTTTCTAAACCTTATCTCTTGATATTGAGTAATTCACACTAATCTTTAACTTGTTATTTAGCATGCAAGTTTCTACATTCTATTATATTCATGTTGAACAAGTTTTATCATTCAATTTATTATTTATTATGCATGCTCATTACTCAATTCTAAATAACCTTAGCTTAATATTGTTCAAGCAAGGTATGTTATGATTATTCATTGTTTATGCTCTTAGATTATTCCTAAAGCATGACCTTATTATACAATGTTGATTCACTTATGGGTTGTTCCATAGCATAATATTAATACCTTTTTTATTCAACTAATCCTTAGTTGATGTTCGTTGAATTCCAAATTATCTTGAAACGTATCCAAACCAAACTTACTTTGGTGCGGACTTGTATTCTAAATGCTGAGATGAACAACCCTATTATTAGGGGATAATTTACGCATAGCGTTGAAATGTTTGTGCATAATACATTGTACGAAGGGTTGATCCCCCTAAGTACGAGGAGTCCCTATAGTCTTATGATTGTTAAAATTTAAGTTGAAAGACTACTTATAACTATGGACATAGTTTGTGGTCTTATGACCCTCAGATATATATTTCAGAATTTCGATTATCAATAATAGAGCATATTGTTCAGTTCTATTGAGCCTATTATTTGGCAATTGTTGTAAAGTTTTATTCATTGACATTTCAAGTGAGCCTTGTTTGCTCACTCTTGCTTGTATTACTATTACAGTTAAAGTTGAGAAGGTCGATGTACCTAGCACCAGTAAAGGGAAGGGAAAGATGAACAAGTATTGAATACTTGTAAACATGTTGACATTTTTGTTACCTGACTTTATTTTAATTATTGTAATGAAATTATTAAATTTTTCGCATATGATGTTTGTAATTAAAGGTTAGATAACCTGGGAGATTTTATTTTAAATTATTGATGTAATCCTTTAATGGGAAGGTTTATTACTAAATTTAATTATGATTGGGTAGTTAGACATGAATATTTTTTTTATCAAGTGAACACCAAATCTTGAGGGAATGAAGTACCCGGATTTGGGGGTGTCACAAGTTGGTATCAAAGCTTTAGGTTATGAACCTTAGGTGTGGGGAAAGCCTTAGGAAGTAACCTTTGAAAAGATAGTGGTGATAAACTCTTATCGAGTTTTAAGGAAGAAGTAATAAAATATGTATATGCTTATGTAAGACCCCGAATTTTATGAAATAAAAGTATTCAGTTTTTCTTATAATTACTATTCAGTAAATGGTTAAATTGATAAAAGTTTAAAGTTATGGGTGAAATGTGAATATTTTTTTCAAAATAAGCAAGTGGTTATAAAATAATCATTGTTGTCGGGGAATATTCGTTTGGTCGTAGAATATTCTTTCTGTCGGGGAATATCGTCGTAGGCGCAGCTATTTGTGGGCCCTATAACGAATAACTGTCGGATGACGATAACGACAAAAATTTAAGTTTTTACAAATAACGGCGTAGTTGTTACCGTTAACACTGTTGGAATACCCGGTGGTTAAAATACAGTAATACGCGTTATTGCACAGTAGCACACGGTATTGCATAGTATTTTTGAAATTATTGATTCTTACGTAAGAAGTCACTACTCAATAATTGTTACAGTAATTATTGTTCAATATTTTATTTTATTGATTCAATAATTGCTACGTTGAAATTTTATATTATTGTTGTTCAATAATTGTCACTGCACAGTATTTTCCATTATCAGATCAATAATTCATATTATTTGAATAATATTATTAGATAACATTATTGACAATGTCTAGAAAGTTCTGTCTAAGGAGAGGTTTGGTCATCTAATTGCGCGCCAGTAAGGAGAAATCCTTATTGGAAAGCCCCTCTTTCCTGGGAACGACCTGGTTGTCATAAATGTGATTCTGTAATATTATTTGTGAATAATTAATTATTGATTCATATGATAAGGAAATATTTATTTTATGTGGATATAAACGAGGGATATATTTTTGTGGTTAAAAATGAAGGAGTTAATGTTGAGATTTTTATCAGTATTTTTGTCGGAATGGAGGTATTAAAAATCAGGGTTTTTGAGATATTTTGCGAGGGTTATAATTTTTAATCCGACCGTTGGATCGTGGTAATTTTTGGATATGTTATACATATATAAGTTGAGTATATGTCCATAAATTTTGAACCGTTAAAAATGAACGTATGATTTATTATGAATTTTACGAGATGACTGGTTCAGAAATTGTTGAATTTTCGGAGTTTATCATTTTGGTGGAAAATTCTAGAATTGGTGGGCCCCACTTGTGGTTGGTGAAAAAATGTGCTGAATTATATTTCAAATGTGGTGGGTGGGAATAGTAGCAGGTAAAGCCATCAGGTTGCAGGTCAAACCTACCAAAATTTTCCTATAAATAGAGGGCTAAGTTAGAATTGAAAATCACACCAAAAACATAAGCTTTCTCTCTTTCTCTCTCTATATTATGAAGCATATTTTGTGAGTATTTAGATACTTTGAGAGTTGCTATTCAGTGCAAGTTTCCTTCAGCTTTGCATACCGATCAGAAGTACTGCTCTTTTGAGGTAAGGGATTGTAAGGGATTGTAAGGGATATTAAGGGATTTTAAGGGTTGTTATGATTTTCAGTTTCGTAATTTTTCTGATCTTCAAAAATTCTGAAAAAATTTGAAAATGATATTTTGATGAGTTTTCTTGATTGTGTCCAAAAATGGTGATTTTTGGATGTATAGATTGAGAGTTATGAATTTTATGAGAAAAGACTATTTTAAAAGTAACAGCTTATAATTCCTTGTGGTTAACTCCAAAATTGATGAAATTTTTATTGGGAGTACATGTATATGATAGAAGTATACTCTGTAAATTTCAGAATTTTTGGACAAAAGTACAATTTTTGATAAATGTCTAAATATTCGGCTATTTTGGCCATATGAAAAATAGTAAATGACTTTTAAAAATTCTGAGAAAAATATATGTTCACTATGGGACTATATTATGCTAAATCCCAGAAAAGAAATATTTTTGGAACTGATTTGGTATTTTTCATAAAAATGGTCTAGTTATGAGTAAATGAATTAAATATGTTTTGTGAAGAAAGAAAATTGGAAAATAGGATTTTATGGCTTGAGAATCCTATATGAGGTATATGCAGATTTTTGATGAGGGTTTTGGTTATTGATGATGAAATTGTAAGAGTTGGCATTTTATGATGATTAAATGCATTAATTAGTAAAGTGTAAACAATTAAAATAAATTGTTTATAAATTTAAGTAATGTTATTCTTTCAATATCATTATACCGAAATATTGGTATGGATTTTATTGTGAATTTCTACCTTTTTGTGTCGGGTTACTATTCATGAGTTACTATTCACGAGTTACTATTCATGAGTTACTATTCACGAGTTACTATTCACGATAAAAATTGGTTTCTTTTTCTAACCAAATTATAGTTGATTTATGAATATTACTCTTGAGATTAAATCTAGATGTATTGATTATATTGATTTTATTATTATATATAACATTTTATAACCCTAATGTTGATATTTCTCTTTGACTTGAGTGTAAAGATGGGTAGATTTTGGTATGATCATGACTATGGGTTCTCTTTGGCCAGTAGTGCAAAGTTGAATTGTTGACTGGTATGATCATGACCATTGAATTTATAATTGAATATCTTTAGCTTAAGTGCAAAGGTGAATTGATCAACATGGTTATAATTATTGTTTATATAAATTCTGAAATGATTATATATTTCTTTGAGATATTAATATATTTGGCCTGTAGTGCAAATATGAACTGTTGAGAATATCTTTGGCCTGTAGTGCAAAATGAACTGTTGTTGAATATCTTTGGCCTGTAGTGCAAAGATGACATGTTGTTGAATATCTTGGCCAGTAGTGCAAAGATGAACAGATGTTGATGAACATGATCAACTGGTGATACAAATGAATATCTTTGGCCTTAGTGCAAAGATGAATTATTAGTATGATTATGAACAGGAAATGTGATTTGGTGTAACCATGATCTTTGATGTTTCAGGTAAAGATAGGTGATGAAAATTATCTTCGTCCTGGATGAGAAGAGGAATTTAGAACTACAGTTATGATTATGAGTTATTCATATGATTGTGGACCAGAATTGTTGATTGATGTTACAGGGATAAAACATTGTTGGTGGATTTTTAACATGGAGAAGATAATAGACTTTATAGTCTATTTGACTCTTCTAATGGATTGCTCGTTCCGCTGCAACTATGGTTGAAATTTTTATCATTTACCATATGTTCTAAATCTCTGATTTATTATTGATGAAGGCTATTGATAATTTAATTATCTTTAGTCATGATATTCTTTACTGAGCTAGTTGTGCTCACCCTTTTGCTTCACAATTCCTTTCAGGTAATAAGAGTGTAGCTGGGTCGAGCGGGGGTAACAAGGGAATAGAACGGTGGTCATCATTTAGTAGTTATATTTGGTGAAGAAAATAGGGTGAGGCGAACCCAACGTTGGAAGGGTGTTTTGTCACTATCATACAAGATGTCTAATGACATACAACCTCGTGTCATCATAAGACAGGGTTGTGCTCATCCACTTGCTGAGTATATTTACGAGCACTACCTATATAATCTTGGTGTTTGTTTGAAGTATAATTCTCAATTAGAGACAGTGGAGATAATGATAAGTCAAGAGAAGACTCACCATTGGGAAGAATATGATAGTAATCTTCTCGTTTTTCTTTGGGGTCTATTGGGTCAACCAAGGATAATTCTGTGGCCATATGATATCTATCATAACCTAGACGCGTGGCCTCCCATGTACGAAGGTTTCCTTGAGCACTTCCCAAAGATTCTAATTTCTAAAACAGTTTTTGACTATACCTTTATGTAAGGTGTTATTGTGAGGTGATGTCCACGGTTGGAACATGAGTCACATTTGGTATATATTTGTATCCAAACTCACAGCATATGTGTTGTTGTATTTTGCACGACAATTGTTGTAATAAAGTTGTAGTTGTTTTCTGTACCATGTATTTGACGACTCAGAATGGGTTGGGTGGAATGAACCTATTTTGGGGTCGTTACATTTGGTATCAGAGCTTAGGGATATGATCTCTGGCGGAGATCGAGAATCCAACTAGGAGGGGAGAGATGAGTAAATCCTTCGCTAGTGTGTCCTACCTAAGCTTATTTGTTGGTCAGTCATAATACTGGGATATTATGTGATATGTTAATTTGTTAAATTAACCCTTGTTTTGAAGTTGTATTCTAGAATGATATTTGAAATACAGGAGATGAGCAATGGAGAAATTATGATGACAGGAAAGATGGAATCTGAAATGAAAGGAAGGTATTCTCAACTCTTCGAAATACCAGGTACGTAAATTTCGGGGACGAAATTTCATAAGGAGGGGAGATTGTAAGACCCCGAATTTTATGAAATAAAAGTATTCAATTTTTCTTATAATTACTATTCAGTAAATGGTTAAATTGATAAAAGTTTAAAGTTATGGGTGAAATGTGAATATTTTTTCAAAATAAGCAAGTGGTTATAAAATAATCATTGTTGTCGGGGAATATTCGTTTGGTCGTAATATATTCTTTCTGTCGGGAATATTCGTACGACGGCGCAGCTATTTGTGGGCCCTATAACGAATAACTGTCGGATGACGATAACGACAAAAATTTAAGTTTTTACAAATAACGGCGTAGTTGTTACCGTTAACACTGTTGGAATACCCGGTGGTTAAAATACAGTAATACGCGTTATTGCACAGTAGCACACGGTATTGCATAGTATTTTTGAAATTATTGATTCTTACGTAAGAAGTCACTACTCAATAATTGTTACAGTAATTATTGTTCAATATTTTATTTTATTGATTCAATAATTGCTACGTTGAAATTTTATATTATTGTTGTTCAATAATTGTCACTGCACAGTATTTCCATTATCAGATCAATAATTCATATTATTTGAATAATATTATTAGATAACATTATTGACAATGTCTAGAAAGTTCTGTCTAAGGAGAGGTTTGGTCATCTAATTGCGCGCCAGTAAGGAGAAATCCTTATTGGAAAGCCCCCTCTTTCTGGGAACGACCTGGTTGTCATAAATGTGATTCTGTAATATTATTTGTGAATAATTAATTATTGATTCATATGATAAGGAAATATTTATTTTATGTGGATATAAACGAGGGATATATTTTTGTGGTTAAAAATGAAGGAGTTAATGTTGAGATTTTTATCAGTATTTTTGTCGGAATGGAGGTATTAAAAATCAGGGTTTTTGAGATATTTTGCGAGGGTTATAATTTTTAATCCGACCGTTGGATCGTGGTAATTTTTGGATATGTTATACATATATAAGTTGAGTATATGTCCATAAATTTTGAACCGTTAAAAATGAACGTATGATTTATTATGAATTTTACGAGATGACTGGTTCAGAAATTGTTGAATTTTCGGAGTTTATCATTTTGGTGGAAAATTCTAGAATTGGTGGGCCCCACTTGTGGTTGGTGAAAAAATGTGCTGAATTATATTTCAAATGTGGTGGGTGGGAATAGTAGCAGGTAAAGCCATCAGGTTGCAGGTCAAACCTACCAAAATTTTCCTATAAATAGAGGGCTAAGTTAGAATTGAAAATCACACACAAAAACATAAGCTTTCTCTCTTTCTCTCTCTATTATTATGAAGCATATTTTGTGAGTATTTAGATACTTTGAGAGTTGCTATTCAGTGCAAGTTTCCTTCAGCTTTGCATACCGATCAGAAGTACTGCTCTTTTGAGGTAAGGGATTGTAAGGGATTGTAAGGGATATTAAGGGATTTTAAGGGTTGTTATGATTTTCAGTTTCGTAATTTTTCTGATCTTCAAAAATTCTGAAAAAATTTGAAATGATATTTTGATGAGTTTTCTTGATTGTGTCCAAAAATGGTGATTTTTGGATGTATAGATTGAGAGTTATGAATTTTATGAGAAAAGACTATTTTAAAAGTAACAGCTTATAATTCCTTGTGGTTAACTCCAAAATTGATGAAATTTTTATTGGGAGTACATGTATATGATAGAAGTATACTCTGTAAATTTCAGAATTTTTGGACAAAATTACAATTTTTGATAAATGTCTAAATATTCTACTATTTTGGCCATATGAAAAATAGTAAATGACTTTTAAAAATTCTGAGAAAAATATATGTTCACTATGGGACTATATTATGCTAAATCCCAGAAAAGAAATATTTTTGGAACTGATTTGGTATTTTTCATAAAAATGGTCTAGTTATGAGTAAATGAATTAAATATGTTTTGTGAAGAAAGAAAATTGGAAAATAGGATTTTATGGCTTGAGAATCCTATATGAGGTATATGCAGATTTTTGATGAGGGTTTTGGTTATTGATGATGAAATTGTAAGAGTTGGCATTTTATGATGATTAAATGCATTAATTAGTAAAGTGTAAACAATTAAAATAAATTGTTTATAAATTAAGTAATGTTATTCTTTCAATATCATTATACCGAAATACTGGTATGGATTTTATTGTGGAATTTCTACCTTTTGTGTCGGGTTTACTATTCATGAGTTACTATTCACGAGTTACTATTCATGAGTTACTATTCACGAGTTACTATTCACGATAAAAAATGGTTTCTTTTTCTAACCAAATTATAGTTGATTTATGAATATTACTCTTGAGATTAAATCTATATGTTGATTATATTGATTTTTATTATATATATAACATTTTTATAACCCTAATGATGATATTTCTCTTTGACTTGAGTGTAAAGATGGGTAGATTTTTGGTATGATCATGACTATGGGTTATCTTTGGCCAGTAGTGCAAAGTTGAATCGTTGATTGGTATGATCATGACCATTGAATTTATAAGTGAATATCTTTAGCTTAAGTGCAAAGGTGAATTGATCAACATGGTTATAATTATTGTTTATATAAATTCTGAAATGATTATATATTTCTTTGAGATATTAATATATTTGGCCGTAGTGCAAATATGAACTGTTGAGGAATATCTTTGGCCTGTAGTGCAAAGATGAACTGTTGTTGAATATCTTTGGCATGTAGTGCAAAGATGACATGTTGTTGAATATCTTGGCCAGTAGTGCAAAGACGAACAGATGTTGAGATGAACATGATCAACTGGTGATACAAATGAATATCTTTGGCCTTAGTGCAAAGATGAAGTTATTAGTATGATTATGAACAGAAAATGTGATTTGTGTAACCATGATCTTTGATGTTTCAGGTAAAGATAGGTGATGAAAATTATCATCGTCCTGGATGAGAAGAGGAATTTAGAACTACAGTTATGATTATGAGTTATTCATATGATTGTGGACCAGAATTGTTGATTGCTGTTACAGGGATAAAACATTGTTGGTGGATTTTTAACATGGAGAAGATAATAGACTTTATAGTCTATTTGACTCTTCTAATGGATTGCTCGTTCCGCTGCAACTATGGTTGAAATTTTTATCATTTACCATATGTTCTAAATCTCTGATTTATTGTTGATGAAGGCTATTGATAATTGAATTATCTTTAGTTATGATATACTTTACTGAGCTAGTTGTGCTCACCCTTTTGCTTCACAATTCCTTTCAGGTAATAAGAGTGTAGCTGGGTCGAGCGGGGGTAACAAGGGAATAGAACGGTGGTCATCATTTAGTAGTTATATTTGGGAAGAAAAAATAGGGTGAGGCGAACCCAACGTTGGAAGGGTGTTTTGTCACTATCATACAAGATGTCTAATGACATACAACTCGTGTCATCATAAGACAGGGTTGTGCTCATCCACTTGCTGAGTATCTTTACGAGCACTACCTATATAATCTTGGTGTTTGTTTGAAGTATAATTCTCAATTAGAGACAGTGGAGATAATGATAAGTCAAGAGAAGACTCACCATTGGGAAGAATATGATAGTAATCTTCTCGTTTTTCTTTGGGGTCTATTGGGTCAACCAAGGATAATTCTGTGGCCATATGATATCTATCATAACCTAGACGCGTGGCCTCCCATGTACGAAGGTTTCCTTGAGCACTTCCCAAAGATTCTAATTTCTAAAACAGTTTTTGACTATACCTTTATGTAAGGTGTTATTGTGAGGTGATGTCCACGGTTGGAACATGAGTCGCATTTGGTATATATTTGTATCCAAACTCACAGCATATATGTTGTTGTATTTTGCACGACAATTGTTGTAATAAAGTTGTAGTTATTTTCTGTACCATGTATTTGACGACTCAGAATGGGTTGGGTGGAATGAACCTATTTTGGGGTCGTTACACTTATGTGATTATAAATTATGTGTTCGTGAGTGTCGAGTAGTAATGGTTAGTAATTTAAAACTTAAAATTTTGTTGTCATGATGACTAATGTATGAGAATCCAGTCATGCTAGGGAGGAAGGACCTCAGATGCCTAAAGAGGAGGAGTCTCGTGACATTCAGGTGGTTTGGGAACAACTACTTCCACAGGAGTCAGCTCTGTTGGTCACAGTGGTTGAGCAGGAGGGTTGATGAGGATGATGATGTAGAAATGAATTAGGAGGATCCCGTTGAGCTGCCACAGTCGAATGAGGATGACGAGGACGAGGAGGAAGAGATTCCACTAAACTCAATTGTTGCTCGTATGTACGATGAAGTATACGACCGCAATGTGGAACTTCAGGATACCGTCAAGGAGTTAGAAGAGATAGTAGCTGAACAACAGACCTCGATGGCACAGAATGACGATGAGATCCAGGATCAAGAGGAACGTCTGAATAATGTTGAAGAGAAGCTGGTCCACACTGAAGAAGAGAATGAACAAATGACCACGGAGATTGCAGAGCTGAAGAACAAGTTGAAGGAAGAATCTACTAAGAGGGAAAGAGTCGAAGACGCGTACAAGGAAGCTTATCAATGAGCCGGGATAGCAGAGAGAGAGGCACAAGCAAAGAGGATCAGGATGGAAGAGATGAATAACGTATTCAACACCGTGATTAATCGAGCTCAAGATCGAGTGATGTGCTATCCGATTCAGATCGAGACACTGCCGTCGTACATATTAGATCGCCGAACAATGTTCCGAATTATGGAGGAAGAACATCGTAAGGCTACGCAGCATCTTAGTAGGACATCGTAGAGAATGTACCTGATATGCGATTAATAAAATGTTAAATAATATGTAAATCCCTGGTGATATGTAATCAATAGGATATGATGTTGATGTTATCATGAAACTTTAGTAGTTCAGGAAAGTAATGTAAATAGTAGTGATGCTATTGTTCTTATGTTTTCAAAAAGATTATAAATGAATAAAAGTTATTATTTTATTTTATTCAAAGTGTTATGTGTTATGTGATGATTTCTTTTATGGGGTGCAAGTTAAGTAGAAAATACTTAAAGGAGTTGAATAATAATCTAATGGGTATATTTTTTTAATAGAAAATACCTCTAAGACGTCAACGACGACAAAGAACCCCTGAGGGATCTACCAATAACAACAATGTTGAGGCTAACCCAGTTCAGCAGCTAGTGACGTTACTGACGGGTGCACTGCAGAATCAACCGTAGAATCAAGCTGTGACATTTAAGGACTTCAAGGCGATTGGACCACCAGAATTATGTGGGTCCATGAATCCAGTTGAGGCACAGACTTGGATCATTGAGATAGAGAAAGTTTTCGATGTTGCTAGAGTAGGGGAGAATTAGAAGACTGCTTTTGCAACATTTATGTTGAAAGCAGAGGCTGGTTATTGGTGGCAAGCAATTAAAACTCGAGGAGGACAAGGGGTTATGACTTGGGATAGGTTTAAGGAGATATTCTTCGAGACTTATTTCCCATAGAGTTCGAAGAATCAGATGGAGGTGCAGTTTTTAGAACTTAATCAGGGATCAATGACGGTATCGGAGTATGCCGCAAAATTTAACTAGTTGGCGAGGTTTGCGCCATATCAAGTCAGCACAGGTGAACGCAAGGCTAAGAGGTTTGAACAGGGACTGAAACCCTGGTTGTACAGTAGGGTCTCCCTGTTCCAGCTGAAGACATTTACAACAGTAATGGAGAAGGCAATTCTCGTTGAAGGTGGAGGCGAGGCAGTAACGATGTTTAATCAAGAACATAAAAAGAAGAAGAATGAAGTGGAGGTTAAGAATGGTGGTGGTGGTAGTAGAAATGGTAACAATAACCTGAAGAGAAAATGGAATGGAAATGTGGGTGCTGGAAATCAGCAGGGTAACCAACAGAATAAGAAGTTCGAAGCATATGCTACCTGTGGGAAGTTTCACAAGGGCGTGTGATTAATAGGGAAACGTGTATGCTTTAACTGTGACCAGGAAGGTCACATCGCCCCAAATTGCAATCAACCCAAGAAGAACGTTTGCTTCATGTGCGGGTCAAATGATCATTTTGCTCGTGAGTGCCCTAAGAAGAAAACTAGAGAGACAACAGGAAGCAAGGGAGGTAGCAGTGGAGGTACATGGACCATTGTTGGGCCAACGTCATCAAACAAACCCACAGCCAGAACATTCAACATGACTATGCAAGATGTTGTGCAATCAAAGGATGTTGTGTCAAGTATTATCCCAATCAATGATATAGATGCTTATGTATTATTTGATTCGGGTGTTACTTGCTCGTTTATATCTGATGAATTTGGTAAGAGGTTAGAATTGCCTAGTGAAGAATTGAATTTCCCTTTAAACATAAAAATTACGAATAAAGAAGTGATTCCTGTTAGGTTCGTATATAAGAATTGTAGGGTGAACATTAAGGGAAATGTCACGATGGTAGATTTAATTCCGATAAAACTTGGAGAGTTTGATGTTATTTTGGGAATGGATTGGTTGTTCAATTATGGAGCGATAATTGATTGCCAAAAGAAATGTGTAAACCTTATGACTCCGTCAAAGGTTATTTTCTATGGTAACAAATTGCCTAGACATGCGAGATGTCTGACGATTATGCAAGCCAAGAAATTGTTGAGTCAAGGTTGTGTGGGTTATTTAGCTTATATAGTTGATACTCAGAAGAAGGGTGTGAGACTGGAAGAGATACTAGTAGTTAGGGAATTTGTAGATGTGTTTTTGGAGGATTTGCCAGGACTTCCTCCTGACAGAGAGATTGAGTTCGTGATCAACTTAGCGCCAGGAACAACCACGATTTCGAAGGCCCCGTACAGAATGGTTCCAGTAGAGATGAAAGAACTGATGGTACAACTGTAGGAGTTGTTAGATAAGAAATACATTCAGCCAAGTGTGTCACCGTGGGGAGCACCGGTGTTATTTGCGAAGAAGAAGGATGGGTCAATGCGTCTTTGCATTGATTATAGGGAATTAAACAAAGTCACTATTAAGAATAAATATTCGTTGCCAAGAATAGATGACTTGTTTGATCAATTGAAGGGTGCTAGATACTTCTCAAAAATAGATTTGAGAAGTGGGTATCATCAATTAAAGGTAAGGAAGGAGGACGTACCTAGAACGGCATTCAGAACTCGGTATGGACATTACGAGTTTCTGGTGATATCTTTTAGTTTGACCAATGCCCCTGCTGCATTCATGGATTTGATGAATAGGGTGTTTAAACCATTCCTAGACAAGTTTGTGGTGGTATTTATCGACGACATTCTGGTGTACTCCAAATCTCAAGAAGAACACGTAGAACATTTACGTTTGACGTTGGAAACACTAAGAAAGGAAAAGTTGTACGCGAAATTCTCTAAGTGTGAATTCTGGCTAGATCGTGTATAATTTCTTGGGCATGTGATTGACAAAGATGGAATTTCAGTGGATCCATCAAAAGTTGAAGCTGTAATCAACTGGGAATAACAAAGAACACCTTCGGAGGTGAGGAGTTTCTTGGGACTGGCCGGTTATTATAGACGATTTATTCAAGATTTTTCGAAGATAGCCACTCTGTTAACAAATTTGACAAGGAAAGCTATAAAATTTGTTTGGACGGAGAAGTGTGAAGAAAGTTTTCAAGATTTGAAGAAGAAGTTAAGTGTGGCATATGTGTTATCATTACCAGATAATACAGGAAACTTTGTGGTGTATAGTGATGCCTCACATAAAGGATTGGGTTATGTTCTTATGCAGAACAGTAAAGTTATTGCATATGCATCAAGGCAACTGAAGGACTACGAGAAAGGGTATCCGACTCATGATTTAGAGTTGGTTGCGGTGGTATTTGCTCTAAAGATATGGAGACACTGTCTCTATTGAGTAAAATGTGAGATATATACAGACCATAAGAGTCAGAAGTATATTTTCACTCAGAAGGACCTGAACATGCGTCAAAGAAGATGGATAGAATTGATAAAAGATTGTGATTGTGAGATCTTTTATCATCCAGGCAAGGCAAATGTGGTTGCAGATGCTTTGAGCAAGAAAGGTCAGGAAAATTTGATGTTGGTAACCACTCAGGAGGAACTTATTGCAGCAATGACAAAGCTAGAGTTGGAGATACAATTTCCAAAAGAATTCGATGAACGACTATTCCAAATAAAAGTTAGTCCAACTTTGGTGGACAAAGTTAAGAATGCTCAACTACAAGATGAAGAATGTGGGAAAATCAAAGAGAAAGTGGTTGAGTGTAATGGGATGAAATACAAGATCGATACCGAAGGGTTACTAAGATTCGAGGGAAGAATTTAGGTTCCGGCAGTATCAGAGATTAAAGACGAAATATTGACTGAAGCTCATAACACAAGATATTCGATTCATACAGGAAGTACGAAGATGTATCAAGATTTACAACAACATTTTTGGTGGCCAAACATAAAAAGAGATGTTGCAGAATATGTTGTGAAATGCTTGACGTGTCAAAGCCGAGCATCAAAGACCAAGTGGATTACTTTAACCGTTAGAAATACCAGAATTGAAGTGGGAACACATCACAATGGATTTTGTGGTGGGTCTTCCAACTACTCTGAGAGGATGGGATGCGATTTGGGTAATAGTGAACAGACTAACAAAATCAGCGCACTTTTTACCAATAAAGATTAGGTTCAATCTTGATCAGTTGGTAAGGTTGTACGTTAAAGAGATTGTTTCGAGACATGGAGTGCCAGTGTCAATTGTGTCAGATATAGATCCGCAATTTATGTGACACCCCCAAATCTGGGTACTTCAATTCCACGGGATTTGGTGTTCACTATACAAATATCGTCTATCTATCTACCCATAATAAATGCAAACCATGCAATAGATAGAAATAATAATAAATCTCCCCTTATAGGGTTACATCAACTACATAATAAATACAATCCCAGGTTACTCTAACCTTAAACATCTGTGCGGAATCATAAACAATTAAGTCTTAAAAAACATCATTAACTTAAGTCTAACATAAATACATCATCAAATAAAATAACAAGTCTTCAACACTTGCTAACTTTGCCCTTGCCTTTACTAGTGGAAGGTTCGTTAGTTCTTTAGTTCTTAACTGCAATGTTATTATAAAGCAAGAGTGAGCACTATTGCCCACAAGTATAACAATGAAATAACAATATAATAACATGCAAGTGAATCAAAGACATCTGAAATAAAAGCTCAACTTTTGAATCAAGAATGGATAACAAGAATCAAAAGATTTCTGAGGGTCATAAGACCTTGAACTATGTCCTAGGTTATCGAGGGTTATACTTGAAACCTTTAACAGTCATAAGACTATGGACCTTTCTTCTCGTACTTAGGGGGATCAGCCCTTAGTACCATACTGTGCACAATATCTTAACGCTAACGCATAAGAAAATCCTTTTGCAGGGTTGTTCATCTCAGTTTGACATTCGAGTCCGCACCAAAGGAAGTTTGGTTTGGATAATTCATCAAGGGTTCTGAAATTTAGAACGCTCATCAACTATGGACTAGTTGAATCAATAAAGTTCACTAGTCTAATAAGGTTCAACAATAATGATATTCGATTTGAATAATAATAATCTCAAGAAGTATACAATAGGATAATTATTATATAACTGAATCATGCTTTGAAAGATAATCAATCTTTAATATAACATTTGAACTTGAATAATAGTAATGATAATTTACTCGAGGTAAATAATAAACTTGAACAATAATGACAAGTAGGGTTAGGAAACTTGCTCAAATTTAAGAGTTTAAGTTTAGGAAACTTGCCTCGTGCGTAGAGTACACTTTAACTAAACTCGTTCTTTGAATTTAATCCTACATACCATTCACATTCACAATACCAGTTAATTATAACTTAACTAAATCATTATAAATTCATTCTCTTTGTCTACTTTAATTATTGACTACACTTAGTCAATTTATCACATTTATTGTCACATAATATCACTTCATGAATAATAATCTAATTATGTATTCAATAATTCAAATCAAATGTAATTACGTTATTTACATGTTAAACATCTATTTTATTATCACACTATACCTCTAACATGTTTACATGTTCATTACATTAAGTTACTAACACATTGCTAGACTTAACATTTTAAAAATAACATTTTCTGAAATTTCTGGAGAGTGGCGCTGCGGCGCCATTGTTACACTTGATGTTCGCGCTACGGCGCGATGGTGCTGCGGCCGGACTCTTGGCGTTGCGGCGCCATGGCGCTGCAGCTCGAGACTTGGCGCTGCGGCGCGGCGAGCCAGAATCTGTTCTACAATTCACGAAAATTGCAGAACACAGCCCAAAAATTCTAATTAATTTACTACTACACGAAATTAGTCATACTCACATGTTATAATTCATGCATAAACAATACCCAGCATTTATAAAGTGATTTTAACCAATTTAAACATCTAATAACAGAATTAAATTATGCAAATTGTACTGTTCTTGGAGGTTTTGAAAATAAAACATGAAAATTGTCACTACGGATTCGTTATAACACCGAATCCGTTTATTTAAACTTTGGTCTCTTCGTATTAACATGCATAACAACATACAAGTGAAAAATTTAGGGATAATATATGATCAATACATAAAATTTCACGTATAAGGCCATAAGGCCATAACCCATACTCTGTAATTTTGTAAAAATCATGTACGACATGTTTTCATAAATTTTATGTTATGGTTTACAACATATATATAATTAAACATGATTTGATACCTTTTAACCCATATATAACTTATAATCATGCCATTTCTTAACTACAGAGACTTTATAAAAGTTTTGAAAACCATTTTCATGAAAACTAAAAGACGTGAAAAGAAATTAGGAAGGAGATTACCCTGATTGTAGAATATAAAGATAACAACTTCCTCCCTATCTAAATCACAGAGTTTCTCCCACACTTTACTCTAATTTTCCCAACTCTCTCTGTATCTCTCTCTGATTAATATTAGACTTAGAAGAAAATGAGAGAAAAGGAAAGAAAGGCGTATAATATAGAATCAACTGACGCGTTGGTGGTCAGTTACCCAGTCATGGGTTAACTGACCCCAACTCCCTTTAGTGCCATATTTGGCTAGTAGAATAGATTTAAAAACCATTTAATTTAATAAAACTTTATCATATAGTTTAATTAATTGGATAAAAATTTAAGAATGCTCAGAAGAATATTTCCATGAAAAAATACTGGATGAAGCGCAAATATCAAGGATATTCCACTAATTTCATGGAGTATAGAAGCTAAAACTGTAACCAACAGAGTATAATAAAATATATGAAACCGTAAATGGATTTTTGCCCGCCATGTGGTAATCCACGTAGACAGATCATTTACACAATTTAATAAGAAATGAATACGAAGGATCATTCACCATGCATGCGGTAATCCACATAAACAGGTTATTCCAACAGAATAATAAAGAATAGAATAACAGAAGAATTCACCAGGCGTGCGTAATCCGCACAGACAGGTTATTCTAACAGAATAATAAAAAATGGAACCAGGTCATGCGTAACCCGCACAGACAGGATATTCCAACAGAGTAATAATAAAGAATGGAACCAGGTCATGCGTAATCCGCACAGACAGGATATTCCAACAGAATAATAAAGAATAGAAAAACAACAGAATTCATCAGGCATGTGATAGACCGCATAGACAGGTTATTCCAACGGAAAAATAAAGAATGGAATAACAGAAGAATTTCACCATGTATGCAGTACTTCGCATATGTAGCGCCCCCAAATCCGGGTATCTTCCAATTCGACAGATGGTGCTATACTGTACATCATTCATACATTCATTCAATTGAAAAAGTCTCAAAAAACAAACATAACTTCTATATATTTAAAGTAATATTTACATTTCCCAAGTTCTAAACCCATTACAAAGGTTCTTTGTCATAATATTAGTTATATTACAATAATAGACCTATACTATTACATGACAGCTTAGTAATCTGCCTTAGCTTTTCCTTTATCTTTTCCTGATCCTTCGGGACGTTCAGTCTTAGCTGATCCTTCGGGACGTTCAAGCAAGAGTGAGCATAACTAGCTCAACAAGTAAAACAATTTAATAACAACATGCTTGACACATACAAATCGTATATCTTCGATAACTTAACAATTGTTATGAAGTACTATTAATAATTCAAAATAGCACTTCCTCTTTTCTTTCAAAATGTTTTACAATAACAACAGTAATTAGTAAAACATTCACTCCGGTCAGAGACCTCGAGTATTCATTCTTTATTGGAAAAGGACAACCCGAAAACATTTGCGTAAGCCCGATATCACTTACGAGCACTTCTAGGTGATCAGCCTATTGTACTCTATGTTGATCAACACTACATCCATTAAACGTATGCACGTTTAAGTATTTGGCAACCTCACGTGCCTGTCGTTTTATCGACAAAAACATTTGTTTAACATTTCAGTCTTCTTTTGAAAACCATATCCAGTAGTTGACAAAAGATAGCAATAATTGATAATACATGAATAGATTATCAACATTTCAAGTCTAGCCAAAGGAATTGGCTTTAACTTCAACATATCTCAATTCATGCGAAAGAATACATGAACTTCAAAAACTTGGTCAGATTGAACTGAGACAAGAGTTAGAATACTTGCCTTTAGCGTCTGCTACGTAAATTAACTTTATGTTCAAGTCGTTCAAGTCTCTACAATACATGATCACATAATGCCTTACATTAGATCACATAATCAAGTATGTATATGACCATATCATACCCTTCATTTGAATCTAATTCTGTATTAGATTGAGTTACTATTCGTTCCGATTTATTATTACCATTGCATTTATATTCGACTAGGTTATCTTAAACTTTACATTACATTCCTTAAGGTTTAACAAAGTTTAAACAATGTTACATTACCTTCCTTAAGTTATGTTTACTTTCATTTCTTTTCTTTGTACTTAGAAAACTTCATTACTATATTTGTTCTGAGACTGGCACTGCGGCGCCAGCTTTATGCTTACCTCTCGCGCTGCGGTGCCAGCCTTATTGCATCTCTGACCCGGACTTAGCGCTGCGGCGCGAGTCCTTACGTAATGGGCCGCGCTGCGGCGCCACACTCCAGAGAATTTTGACACTGTTCATAGAGCTGCGGTGCCACATTATGTACACTAGTTTGCACCGCGGTGAACTCTTACAGTGTGCTCAGTTACTGTTCTGCGCCACAACGCGGGTCATTTTGCCTAGGGTTGGCTCCGCGGCGCCAACTCTGTGCACCAGAAAATAATTTCAGTTTTGAAATTTTGTGAACTTCCCGGACGCATAACTTCTTCGTTATAAATCCGAATTGGCTCGTTCAAAAGCCTACGGTTCACAAATTACGTACTCTATGCGTTTATGCAAGAATTTTATCTATTTGACTTCGTTTGCTAAAAATTCACCTATTGGTTCATTTTTTAACGAAAACGATAAACGTTCGTGGACGTTCAACGCTCGTTTCTTTGTTCTAAGTCGGAATCCAGCCATTTTTGAGTCCGCAACTCTTAAATGCCAAATATGACTTGTCTCAATTGGAAAACCATGGTTCCAAGCTTAAACACAAAATTTGACTTCCATTCCGAGAATTTCGAATTCGACGATTATCGTCCAATCGTACAATTTTCGGCGAATCTTCATTCTTATGATTTGTTCAACATTACAAATGACTTCCATTCATCATGTGAACATCTCAACGTACTTAATACAACAACTTATATTCATTGTTTGATTTTGACTTATTCTTTATGAGCTTATAACTTTGTCAAATTATAAACTACTTAAGATTTTATTGTTAACGACTTATGACAATTAAGGTTTCTTAAACATCATTTCTTATATGTTCTGAACATATAACTTAACTTCAATTAGGTATACATGATACATAGGATCATATAAGTGTTTAATTCACTTCTCTTAATAAACTTATTACAAGTTCATATTTTCATACTTAACATTCAAGGTTAACTTATGATAAGTTTATAACTTATATAAGTTAAAATGACTTATTGCCAACTTATGTGGCTTAAGTTCATTACTTACTTATTCATGTTGATTAATCCAACTTTTCTTATCATCCTATCATGATAGAGATAGAAGATTATTAGAGAAGAGATCTTACTCTTGTAGTCTTGGTAAGTAGTTTCTTCTTTTCTTGGCTTATGGAAGTGACTTATTTGTGACTTAATCTCTCTAACACTTAAGCACTTTAGAAGTGTTGGATTATTTGAACAAGCATCAAATGGCTTGTGAGCCTTCTCTATTTATAGAAATGGCAAGGTTAGGGTAGATTGGTTATTAAATCATCCCACCTCCTTTAAGTCACCTCCTTTATATTCATTACTTGCAAGGCACAACTTTTATCCTACACTTGGTCATTAATTAAAAGTCTTTGGCATTACTCCTAAGTCTTGGTCACCACACATACTTGATCACCACTTATCTTGGTCATCACACTTACTTGGTCACCACAATAACCATATCAATATGGTTTTGCCCCATTGGTCTATTAACTCATGGATTCTAACTTTGGGCTTGGATTAATTAATCCTTGGGCTTTACATTAACAAACAATAGCTTGCTTATTAATTCAATAGTTGGGCCTTAACCTTACTTTTACTTGGACTTGTAATAATCCAATCAATCTTTCCAAGTCCATTAACATTACTTTAATACATATAGTTTATGTATTATTCTTGTATTCTAATTCATATAGAATTTATATACAATATTTCATCCTTCATACAAACTCGTACAATACTTCGTATTATACTTGTTTTCATTACTTTGTACAATACCAAAGTATCATACAATTATTACTCATTCCTTAACACTTCGCTTTACTTAATGTTTATAAATTAAGTCCACAAGCGAAATATCGTATTTTTCATAACTAGATTATTATTACATAATCCATCTTACCTTGTTATTCCATCATTACGTATTTCTCGGAAACTTAAAATTATATCCCGAGCAAATACCAATGAATAGTGTTTTTCAGAAAATTTCTCGGAAAACTTTTATTTTCGTCTTGGAAATTCAAACACTTTAATTCATCCACGTAGCTCAAATACTACGATATTCTAACATCATTAGGTTATACAATGACAACCATCTTGATAACACATAGAATATGATTTTATTATTATTTAATTAAATAAAATCATTTTACAATAAGATCCGAATTTTTCGGTCGTTACATTCTTCCCCCCTTATCAAGATTATGTCCCCAAAATCTCGTCTTACTTTAATCAAATAGATGAGAAAAAAATTTCTTCATCTTTTCTTCTAATTCCGACGTTGCTTCTTCAGCATCGTGGTTCTTCCATATTACCTTTACTGATGATATTACCTTATTCCTCAGAACTTGTTCCTTCTTATCAATGATCTGCATCGGCGACTCTTCATAGGTTAAGTCTTTCTCGATATGAATCGGTTCATACTCGATTACAGGCTTATAGTCCGGCTTATATGGACGTAATACAGATACGTGAAACACGTTATGTATTCGTTCTAGGTCTGGAGGTAATGCTATCATATAAGCTACCTCTCTCACCTGTTTTAATACTTCAAAAGGTCCTATAAACCTTGGACTTAACTTTCCCTTCTTTCTAAAGCGTATCTTTCCTTTCCAGGGAGATACCTTTAGAAACACATACGAGCCCACCTCAAACTCTCGATTTAGTCTATGTGAGTCCGCATACTTCTTCTGTCTGTCCTGAGCTGTGACGAGACGCATCCAAATTAACATTACCACATCCGCTGTCTGCTGCACCAATTCTGGTCCTAGCATCCGGCGTTCTCCCACCTTATCCCAATACAAAGGTGTTCTGCACTTTCTCCCATACAAAGCTTCATATGGCGGCATACCTATGCTTGCATTATAACTGTTGTTATACGCAAACTCTACTAGTGGTAGGTGATCATCCCAACTACCCTTAAAATCCAAGACACAAGACCTCAACATGTCTTCTAACGTCTGAATTGTCCTTTCGCTCTGCCCATCGATTTGTGGATGATAAGTCGTGCTTAACCTCAGCTGTGTTCCCAACTACTCTTGCAAACTTCTCCAAAAGTTTGATGTGAATCGTGGATCACGATCTGACACAATCGATATCGGTACTCCATGTCTGGAAATGATTTCCTTGACATAAAGTTTAGCTAACTGGTCTAAGTTATACTTGACCCTAATTGGCAAAAAGTGAGCTGACTTCGTTAACCGGTCCACTATTACCCAAATCGAATCATACCATTTTTGCGTTGTCGGAAGTCCCACCACGAAATCCATCGTGATATGCTCCCACTTCCATTCTGGAATCTCCAACGACTGTAATAAGCCACTGGGTCGTTGATGTTCGGCCTTAACTTTTTGACAAGTCAAGCACCTACTCACATACTCTGCTATTTCTCTATTCATTTTTGGCCACCAAAAACTCTGTCGAAGGCCTTGATACATCTTAGTGCTACCAGGATGTATCAAGTACCTCGAACTATGAGCTTCTTGTAACACTTGCTCCTTTAATTCCGTCTCATTCGGAACCCAAATTCTTCCCTCAAATCTTAATAATCCTTCATTATCAAGACTATACTTAGCATCTTCCTTCTCGGATAACCGCTTCTTCATTTGGTCACACTCGTCCGTCTTGAGTTGTACCTCCTTGACTCTTTCTACGATGGTAGACTGCATCTCCGTCGCAAAGAGTACTTGCCCCGAATCACTCGGCATCTTGACTTCTATTTCCATTCTAGCCATCTCTGTTATTAACTCTTTTTGAGCCGTTAACATAGACAACTTTTCCTGACCCTTCCTACTTAAGGCGTCGGCAACAACATTGGCCTTTCCCGGGTGATACAGGATTTCACAATCATAATCCTTTATCAACTCCAGCCATCTTCTCTGTCTCATATTCAACTCCTTCTGAGTGAAGATATACTTTAGACTCTAATGGTCCGTGTATATCTAACATTTTTCCCCATAAAGATAATGTCTCCATATCTTTGAGGCAAACACTACTGCGGCCAGTTCCAGATCATCAGTAGGGAAAACTTTCTCATAATCCTTCAACTGCCGAGATGCATACGTAATAACTTTGCCATGCTGCATAAGCACACAACCAAGTCCTCTATGCGAAGCATCACTATACACTATAAAATTTCCCGTGTCATCTGGCAATGACAAAACAGGAGCTTCACTTAATCTCTTCTTCAGTTCTTGAAAACAGTCTTCACATTTATCCGTCCATACGTATTTCACCGTCTTCCTTGTTAAATTAGTTAACGAGGTAGCTATGTTCGAAAAATCTTAGATAAATCTTCGATAGTACCCGGCTAACCCTAGGAAACTCCGCACCTCAGTCGGCGTTTTCGGTTGTTCCCAATTCATTACTACTTCCACCTTCGCTGGATCCACTGAAATCCCCTCTTGGTCAATGACATGTCCTAAAAATTGTACCTTTTCCACCCAAAATTCACATTTGGTGAATTTCGCATATAACTTCTCCTTCCTTAGTGTCTCCAACACTAATCTTAAGTGTTCAGCATGATCTTCTGGCGTCTTAGAATAGACTAGAATATCATCGATAAACACCATGACGAACTTGTCCAAATATAATTTGAACACTCTGTTCATCATATCCATAAATGCAGCTGGTGCATTTGTCAATCCAAACGACATCACCAAAAACTCGTAATGGCCATAACGAGTCCTGAATGCAGTCTTTGGTACATCCTCCTTCCTAACCTTCAACTGATGATACCCCGTCCGTAAATCTATTTTAGAAAAATACTTTGCCCCTTTCAATTGATTAAAGAGATCATCGATCCTGGGCAATGGGTATTTATTCTTTATCGTTAACTTGTTCAACTCCCGATAGTCGATACAAAGTCTTAACGATCCGTCTTTCTTCTTGACAAACAACATCGGTGCCCCCCACGGAGAAACACTTGGTTGAATGTACTTTTTGTCCAATAGTTCTTGTAGCTGAACCATTAGTTCCTTCATTTTCACAGGCGTCATACGGTACGGTGACCGTGAGACCGGTGCCGTTCCAGGCACAGTGTCTATCACAAATTCGATCTCCCTATCCGACGGTAAACCCAGTAACTCACTTGGAAATACATCCACGAATTCGTTTACTATAGGTATTTGTTCCATGGTTGCTCCCACTCTCTGGGTATCAACAACATGGCATAGGTAACCTATACAACCCTTTCTTAAAAGTTTTCTAGCTTACGTCATCGTAAGGCAACACGGACGTCCCGACAATTTACTACCGTAAAATACTACCAGAGGTTGCTTCAACGTCCTGATGCTCACACATTTCTTTTGGCAATCTATAATTGCTCCATGATTAATCAATCAATCCATTCCGAGAATTACGTCGAATTCCCCTAATTTTATCGGTATTAAATCTACCGATAACTTACAACCACGTACTTCTACGCAACAACTCCTATGAATATCTTTAACAGGAATTATCTCTTCATTTGCTACCTTAATGGTCAAAGGTATTGGCAATTTTTTGGGAAACAATTCTAGTTGTCTAGCAAAATCACATGCTATAAATGAACAAGTAGCACCCGAATCAAATAGCACGTATGCATTTATATTGTTGATCGGAATAATACCTGTAACTACATCCCCTGATGCCACCGCATCTTGGACCGTCATATTAAAAGTGCGGGCCATTGATTTCCCCGGCTGAGCTGGACCACCAATAGCTAACTTCCCGCTATTAGTTCCCTTATTTCCCTCTAACCCCTTCTTCGGGCAGTTCTTTGCTATGTGGTCAGTTGATCCACATACAAAGCATCCGTAATTTTTCTTCGAATTGGGACAGTTAGGCGAAATGTGCCCTTCCTGTCCACAGTTATAACACACTGCCTTTCCTTTGAGAGAGACTCCTAAGCGAGTCTTCCCGCAGGTTTTACAGGCCTCCATCCTCCTCTTGGAGTGCCCTTGTTTCACTTCGGTATTCCCAAAGTTAAAGCCCTTCCTCTTCTGACCGTCGCCACTTCCACTGGCTCCCTCGGTCTTAGTTCCTCCGTCAACCCTGGCTTTGGTCTTCTTATCTTTGTGGTACTGGCTAAGAGCCTCATTCCCACCTTCGGCAATTATTGCCTTTTCTAGTATGGTTCCAAAGGAAGTACTTTGGAACACAGAGATTCGGCTATAGAGCCAGGGTTTCAGGCCCTGCTCAAACCTTCTAGCCTTTCTCACTTCAGTGTCCACTTGATGTGGAGCAAATCGTACTAGTTCATTAAACTTGGCAGCATACTAGGGAACTGTCATATCCCCTTGTCTCAATTCTAGAAACCTCATCTCCATCCTCCCTTGCATACTCGTGGGAAAATAGTTCTCGAAGAAAATCTCCTTGAACCTCTCCCACGTTAGGTTTCCTATGTCGGCCCTAGCATGGTTTGCCTCCCACCAGAAGTTGGCCTCTCCCTTCATCAAATAGGTTGCAAAGGCAACCTTTTGACCCTCCTCAATATTTGTTATCACAAATGCTTTCTTGATTTCTTTTACTCATGTCTGGGCTTCTATAGGGTCCGTAGTTCCTTTAAACTCCGGCGGACCTACACTCTTAAAATCCTTAAAGGTAGTAGCTCGTACTACCCCAAGAATTACGGGTACATTAGCCCTCGTTCTATTAAATGCAGCCGTTAAAAGAGTAATAAACTCATGCATTGGATTAACCGGACCACCCTCCGGTTGGTTAACATTATTATCTTGATTTCGTTGTCTCCTTCTTGGCGGCATTTTTGTTGTTAAGAAAACAACACATCATTATTACTTCATTCTTTTTGGATTGTTATTGTTTGTAATTAAAACAACAACTCATACTCATTACTCAACATATTCCAGAAAAGGTTTATATTGATTCATAACTTATAGTATAACACTACATTGTTTACGTTACTCAGCCTTAGCTGATTACATTACTATCTCGCAATTACTTTCTAAAAATTGGGATTTACAGAAGACTACCCTTTGTTATACAAAATAGGGTTTTACGTCACTACTAGATACACAATATTTACATATCTATGCTACTCTAGCTATTGCTATATTACATTTGCCGTAGGGCATTCTCAAAATCTGCTCTGGCCAAACCGACAATAACATCTCTACTGATGGTATGACGGGTCTGTCCTGCTTCTATGTGATATCCAGCTATTGTGACACCCTCAAATCCAGGTTCTCTAACCTCAGATTCGGTGCTCACGATCTATCATCATCATAAGTATTCTATAACTATTACGAAATAATAAACATACATTGTTCATTATAATAAAGTCTCATAACACGGTCCCAAGGTCTCTACAACCTTAACTTTAAATACACCATTTATCATACAAATAGTTTACTTAAGAAATTCCATCAGATAATAACTAAATTGACATTCAGTCTAAATATCTCCTGGATCTTGTCCTTGCCCTTGTCCTTCGTGTTGGATCCTTCGGGCTTAACTGAAATAGATGTCATGATATAGCAAGAGTAAGCAACTAATTTACTTCACAAGTTTATATAGACAAGGGAGATATATCATGACTTAGAAAGAAATATTGCGTTCAATGTTCAACAATAATATAAGATTGTGAAGGAACATGAATTAATAATCAACAATTGAATATTCGATAATTGAATAACATGAACTGAGTGGTTTTGAATAACCATGAACATTTGCTAAGGTGCTCAGTGATTAAACTGGACCTCTTAATAAGTTTTGGTATTCAAGGGGATCAGCCTTTCATACCTCGTGATTTATGCATAAACACTTAATAATCCGGCATTGATATCATGCCTTAATCAAATTCGTCCTTTTTCTCAGTCAAGAGTTCTTACTATATCAATTTAATAAGAACAGTTATTTAAAACACATTTTATTTAACAAATTTAGACATGCTTGATCTAGCTGATACAATTAGCATAGATCTATTTCATAAACAGTTCATAAATGAAGAACTTTAATTTAATTCACAGTTCAATAGCAGTAGAACGGAATTCAATTGCACAAAGTGCGAATTTTAATAATCAATATAGACGTGAATAATCATCAATAATTATTCACTAACATGCTTTGAAAATAATAACTCGAGCTTGAGTTAGGAAACTTGCCTCGATCGTAGGTTACGGCTACGAAATTAAATTTCTATCCACTATGCAGTTAAATTATCTTCCTTTGAGAGACCTATAAATTAATCTTTCAACTAGTCAAAGCATAACATTAGATTATGTAATCACATAGATATTATACATTACATTTAGTTCTTATAAACATTATCATGTCTAGATAGTGTTACTATTAATTAACGACTACCTTTAATTCACATAATATTATTAACTTAGATAATATTTAACTCACCTTCTAGTATTATTGGTTTACTAATAATACTTTCATTCACTTACTAATATTATTATTATCTTAGTAATATTTCAATACCTTACTAATATTATTAATCGTCTTAATAATATTTTAATCATGCATTAATATTATTACCATAATAATATCTTACTTATGCTTTAACATCAATAATAAATTAATAATACTTTCAATCATTTACTAATATTTTATTCACTTACTAATATTATTATTCATTTAATAATATTTTATTCCTTTACTAATGTTATTATATTTAATAATATTTTATTTAATCTCAAATATTATTATTTAATAATATTTTAATCATTTAATAATAATATTTTAATCTAATATTATTAATCTTTTAATAATATTTTAATCTAGGATTAATATCTTAATCTAATATTATTAATTATTTAATAAAATTTTAATCTTAATATTTTTATTTACTTAACAACATCATATTATAATATTATTAATATTATAATAATATTCCAATAATTTACTAAATTAATAAATAATTTATTCTAATTGTTCATCCTTTATTAACCCCTTATTTAATATCCATAAAAGGTCATAAATAATATTTATTATTATAAATTACCAACATATCCTAAGATAGTCATGATATAATATATTATGAGCATTCAAGTATAAAAATCACATTTTTCTCATTAAAGACATCATTTAACCATTTATTTCTTTTTATTCATAATTTAACCATTTTTAGGAAAAAATAGCAAACTGATTCCAAAAATTCTCAACTTTTGGATTTTGACAGAATATAAACACACAATGATCTCCTAATTTTTCTGGAATTTTAGAAAATGAGTTACTATTTTTAAAGTGTCTAAAACACTCGAATCTTGCCCCATTTTTCATAAATTGAGTTTTGCTCAAAAAACTCTGAAATTTTCAGGGTATGCTCTCGTAACATATATGAAGCTACTGTAAAAATTTCAGAATTTTCCAGTGTATACACAGTGAGACATTCGAAGGTTAATATTTCGGAGTCCTTTACGGAAATAGTCATTACGCACAATGTATAACTCGAAACGTGTTCGTTCTTTTTCCTGCATGTACATAACTTCTCAAGGCACCTCTGTGATTTTTCCCAGATTTTTAAAAGACAAGCAACTAACCGAAACAGCCTCATAAAAAATGGATCAGTAGCTAATTTAGGATTTTCAATGCCTCAACAAGCAAAGCGGACTGTTTTGGGAAAATAGTCTCAAAAGTTTCAAATTTTGCTAGATTTGTGTTCTACCACTTGGGTTTACTACATAACTCATGTATCTAGTACCCCCCCCCCTTCGACGGATCATAATTCCAAGTTGTAAAACTTGAGTTACTCAAGATTTAGTGGAAGAAAAACAAGAGTTTTCATCCTTGGAGAACATATGCTCATTTTCTTCCTCTAAGTCTTTGATCTAACACTCAAGTTACTTAGTTCCATACATGATGATATGTAGAACTAGTGTATCTTGAGTATTTGTACATAAACCCATCAAAACTCAAGCTAGCAAAACAAAGTAAAAGAAGAAGATGAAGGTAAGTTATACCTTGACTTAGTTGCTACCTTTCTTGATTTTCCAAAGTAAGTAATATACTTAGGAGGCATGAACAACTAGCACTCTTATCTCTTCTCTCTATAACCAAAACCCTCTCTCTCTTTTCTCTCTATGAAGTTGGCTAGCTTGGGAGCAAAAGATAGAAGAAGAAGATGGAGAGAAAATGAGATGTTGGAAGAATGAAATGTGATTACAAAATGAAATGGGCAATTCACTAATAATCCTCCCATAACTATTTTGTTGTCCATTGGGTAAAAACTTTGTATTATTATTTCCATTAGGCTAGACATGATTAAATGTGCATAATGGAGCGGCAACCAATGGGAGCTTGACAACATTGTCCTTGTGTTTAATAATTTCTACTAATGGACAAGTTAGCTTAATTATTCCACTTAGGATCCTCTAGCCCATAATATCCTCCATTTAGCTTTTATTTTAAATGCCCAATTTTGATTAATAAAATGTCTAGAATACCCCTAATCAAGTGGGCTAAGTATTGGATTGTGTTTTATTTCTTTTGGGCTTCTCCTTTAATTGTTTTGGGCTATATACTAAACATAGTCTAGCAATTTTAATAATGTTACCCAATTTGATTATTTAGGGCTTCCATTTCCAATCATATGAAGTTTAATTACTTATACATGTGACTTTATCTCATAACCTAATTAGATTTACAAGAATTAGGTTTAAAATTATTAGTCACTTGAAATACTATGTTTACCCACTTAAGTTAGTATACATATTAAATACTAACTTTTCCGTATTACCATAACCCTTAGGTTATTTAATAGTCTTACCTAATGTATAATTAAGTTACAAAGCTTTCATTTTTAATGAAATCTATAAATGTATGTATCCATAAGTATAGTATATATGTTAATTGCCACATGCACCACTTCACATATGTGGTCACATATTAAATCCTTATATAACACAAAGTTTAAAAAAATCGATAATGTACATACATATATGGTGACTTAAAATTCACGGTTATTACAGCTATCTGCTGCTTGAAATCTACATGAGAACTCCTATGAATATAGGACATCCTCTCCAACTTCCGCTTCTTAGTCTTTAGCTCCTACTTGAGCTCAAAGGCTTCACCTCTCAAATCCCTGACTTTGTCCATAGCTAGGACTCTATCATCGTGCTCCTCTTCCCACATTTCTTCCATACTAGTCTTGTCCTCACGGACAGCTTGGAGTTCGTCTTTCAACTCCTTAACCTCTTGACAATAATGGACATTCCTATTTATTACTGACATAAATAGGGCCTTCATTGATTCCCCCGTAGACATTTCCTCTGTAAGTGGAACCTGCTCCTCTGTAGGTGGAACCTGGTCAAAGGACATCACATCCACCTCCTCCTCTAGCATGCCATCAAATATGGACATGTAGTCTAAATCGTATGAGTCTCCCGACTCGATGGTCACCCACTCGGGTTCTATTGCTACGGGTTTTGGTAGTATCTCTACCCGATTAACTGAGTCCTCACTTACTACATGTATATCTCTATACATATCATTTTCTCCTGACATCTACAATAAAACAATATAGTTTGATTAGTACACGTCAGTAAAATAACAAAAATACATAACAAAATATAATGCATTTTATAAGGTTACTTTCAATCTTTTACTTCTTTATTCTTTCTTAAGGTTATGACTTAGGGTTCTATTTTCTCCCTTAAGTTTTATAACCTAGGCTTTGATACCAACTTGTAGCACCCCCAAATCCGGGTATCTTCCAATTCGACAGATGGTGCTATACTGTACATCATTCATACATTCATTCAATTGAAAAAGTCTTAAAGAACGAGCATAACTTCTATATATTTAAAGTAATATTTACATTTCCCAAGTTCTAAACCCATTACAAAGGTTCTTTGTCATAATATTAGTTATATTACAATAATAGACCTATACTATTACATGACAGCTTAGTAATCTGCCTTAGCTTTTCCTTTATCTTTTCCTGATCCTTCGGGACGTTCAGTCTTAGCTGCATTCATATGGTTCAAGCAAGAGTGAGCATAACTAGCTCAACAAGTAAAACAATTTAATAACAACATGCTTGACACATACAAATCGTATATCTTCGATAACTTAACAATTGTTATGAAGTACTATTAATAATTCAAAATAGCACTTCATCTTTTCTTTCAAAATGTTTTACAATAACAACAGTAATTAGTAAAACATTCACTCCGGTCAGAGACCTCGAGTATTCATTCTTTATTGGAAAAGGATAACCCGAAAACATTTGCGTAAGCCCGATATCACTTACGAGCACTTCTAGGTGATCAGCCTATTGTACTCTATGTTGATCAACACTACATCCATTAAACGTGTGCACGTTTAAATATTTGGCAACCTCACGTGCCTGTCGTTTTATCGACAAAAACATTTGTTTAACATTTCAGTCTTCTTTTGAAAACCATATCCAGTAGTTGACAAAAGATAGCAATAATTGATAATACATGAATAGATTATCAACATTTCAAGTCTAGCCAAAGGAATTGGCTTTAACTTCAACATATCTCAATTCATGCGAAAGAATACATGAACTTCAAAAACTTGGTCAGATTGAACTGAGACAAGAGTTAGAATACTTGCCTTTAGCGTCTGCTACGTAAATTAACTTTATGTTCAAGTCGTTCAAGTCTCTACAATACATGATCACATAATGCCTTACATTAGATCACATAATCAAGTATGTATATGACCATATCATACCCTTCATTTGAATCTAATTCTGTATTAGATTGAGTTACTATTCGTTCCGGTTTATTATTACCATTGCATTTATATTCGACTAGGTTATCTTAAACTTTACATTACATTCCTTAAGGTTTAACAAAGTTTAAACAATATTACATTACCTTCCTTAAGTTATGTTTACTTTCATTTCTTTTCTTTGTACTTAGAAAACTTCATTACTATCTTTGTTCTGAGACTGGCACTGCGGCGCCAGCTTTATGCTTACCTCTCGCGCTGCGGTGCCAGCCTTATTGCATCTCTGACCCGGACTTAGCGCTGCGGCGCGAGTCCTTACGTAATGGGCCGCGCTGCGGCGCCACACTCCAGAGAATTTTGACACTGTTCATAGAGCTGCGGTGCCACATTATGTACACTAGTTTGCACCGCGGTGAACTCTTACAGTGTGCTCAGTTACTGTTCTGCGCCACAACGCGGGTCATTTTGCCTAGGGTTGGCTTCGCGGCGCCAACTCTGTGCACCAGAAAATAATTTCAGTTTTGAAATTTTGTGAACTTCCCGGACGCATAACTTCTTCGTTATAAATCCGAATTGGCTCGTTCAAAAGCCTACGGTTCACAAATTACGTACTCTATGCGTTTATGCAAGAATTTTATCTATTTGACTTCGTTTGCTAAAAATTCACCTATTGGTTCATTTTTTAACGAAAACGATAAACGTTCGTGGACGTTCAACGCTCGTTTCTTTGTTCTAAGTCGGAATCCAGCCATTTTTGAGTCTGCAACTCTTAAATGCCAAATATGACTTGTCTCAATTGGAAAACCATGGTTCCAAGCTTAAACACAAAATTTGACTTCCATTCCGAGAATTTCGAATTCGACGATTATCGTCCAATCGTACAATTTTCGGCGAATCTTCATTCTTATGATTTGTTCAACATTACAAATGACTTCCATTCATCATGTGAACATCTCAACGTACTTAATACAACAACTTATATTCATTGTTTGATTTTGACTTATTCTTTATGAGCTTATAACTTTGTCAAATTATAAACTACTTAAGATTTTATTGTTAACGACTTATGACAATTAAGGTTTCTTAAACATCATTTCTTATATGTTCTGAACATATAACTTAACTTCAATTAGGTATACATGATACATAGGATCATATAAGTGTTTAATTCACTTCTCTTAATAAACTTATTACAAGTTCATATTTTCATACTTAACATTCAAGGTTAACTTATGATAAGTTTATAACTTATATAAGTTAAAATGACTTATTGCCAACTTATGTGGCTTAAGTTCATTACTTACTTATTCATGTTGATTAATCCAACTTTTCTTATCATCCTATCATGATAGAGATAGAAGATTATTAGAGAAGAGATCTTACTCTTGTAGTCTTGGTAAGTAGTTTCTTCTTTTCTTGGCTTATGGAAGTGACTTATTTGTGACTTAATCTCTCTAACACTTAAGCACTTTAGAAGTGTTGGATTATTTGAACAAGCATCAAATGGCTTGTGAGCCTTCTCTATTTATAGAAATGGCAAGGTTAGGGTAGATTGGTTATTAAATCATCCCACCTCCTTTAAGTCACCTCCTTACTATTCATTACTTGCAAGGCACAACTTTTATCCTACACTTGGTCATTAATTAAAAGTCTTTGGCATTACTCCTAAGTCTTGGTCACCACACATACTTGATCACCACTTATCTTGGTCATCACACTTACTTGGTCACCACAATAACCATATCAATATGGTTTTGCCCCATTGGTCTATTAACTCATGGATTCTAACTTTGGGCTTGGATTAATTAATCCTTGGGCTTTACATTAACAAACAATAGCTTGCTTATTAATTCAATAGTTGGGCCTTAACCTTACTTTTACTTGGACTTGTAATAATCCAATCAATCTTTCCAAGTCCATTAACATTACTTTAATACATATAGTTTATGTATTATTCTTGTATTCTAATTCATATAGAATTTATATACAATATTTCATCCTTCATACAAACTCGTACAATACTTCGTATTATACTTGTTTTCATTACTTTGTACAATACCAAAGTATCATACAATTATTACTCATTCCTTAACACTTCGCTTTACTTAATGTTTATAAATTAAGTCCACAAGCGAAATATCGTATTTTTCATAACTAGATTATTATTACATAATCCATCTTACCTTGTTATTCCATCATTACGTATTTCTCGGAAACTTAAAATTATATCCCGAGCAAATACCAATGAATAGTGTTTTCAGAAAATTTCTCAGAAAACTTTTATTTTCGTCTTGGAAATTCAAACACTTTAATTCATCCACGTAGCTCAAATACTACGATATTCTAACATCATTAGGTTAGCACAGTAGTAAGCAAGGATCGATCCCACAGAGAGTGATTTGTTTTATATTTATCCTATGGTTTCTAATGAAAAGGGGATTTTTAATTAATTAACTAAATTAACAAGAATAAAGTAATAAGAATAAACAATGAATAAAAATCTTCAGTTCTTTAGTTCAGTATCACCTTTTTACAATAATAGATTAATCAAGTGTAACATTATTTACCCTTCAATGAAACTAATAGCCCAAGGTAACAACAAGCTCTGCTACCCGAAACTCCCCTTAGATTGTCACTCAATGAAACAAGCTCTTCACAAGATTCTAACAATTATATAACCTAGAACAAGCTCTCTAGATTTAATATAATAGCAGCATTAAAAACTAGGGAATTAGACTATTCCAAGTAACAAACACATAAGCTCGGATTATTTAACTTGTCTTCTGATAATCATAGCAATACTCAAAAGCTTGTCCACAATCAGGTATTACTAATTACTACTTGTGATTAGAAACAATATCAATTATACGTAATATTATTCCTTGATCTAGCATATGATATTTGTTAACCAACTCAATCCTGCAGAAATCAAATCAGTTAAGCCAAATAGCATTTTGAATTTAAATCAGATTATCAAGAATGAATTTCATGTGAGAAAGAATAAATAATGAATACTCAATTAACCATTAATTATAAATAAGGTTCAACATCCCTTAGAACTGAATAAAAAGAACTTAGCTCATGTCTTCAATTCTCCAATATTGTAGATGAGAGAATATAGTTGATGATTGAATGAATAAAACTCTGACTCTCATCCTCTATTTATAGTGCTAGACAAAGTCTTAAATCCTATAGGAAGTAGAAATCCAAATCCTAAAAGGAATTACAGATTACACCAATTTCCATAAAGAAATAGAATTCAATTTGGAAATAAATCTTAGTCTAAAAGAAATCCTAATTACAATAGAATTGTAAAAACTATTCTTCTAGAATCTAAAATTCAGATTTGAAATTGGAATTAAATCCCACAATTGTCATTTGCTTAAACTCATTGCCGCGTGAATCCAAATCCATTTATGATACTAATTGTTGAATCCTTGATTTGCTAGGAATCCCGTAAACCTCCTCTAATTTATTTTTAAAATCATGAAACCCCTTCAATTATACCTAAAATAAAAATATAAGAATAATGAGTTTATTTAGGCACAAAATAAATTTCAAAAGATTAAGTATTAAGGAATAAAAATATAACATATTTCAATGGTTCGAATGAGATAAGAATATAAATCATCCAAGATGATAAACGTGTTGAGTAAGACATCTTCGTATGTCATAAAGCCGTAAACCGGTAATGAAAGTTAGTCGCTGTGAGGGCCCCGAGTCCAGGTCCCAAATCACCTCGGATCCGGGTCGATCATTCTAACACTATTACTATATTTGCGGAAGATATAAACATAAATTGTTTATACAATACATATACTCACTATTCCCCAAGGTCGAGTAACCTTAACTTAATACTCATTTCATAACTTTTCTAACATATAACAACATTATTATCATACAACACTATTACAAAACTAATCGCATACTTATACTAAAGCTTGAACTGTCTTTGACCTTTTCTTGAATCCGACGCATTCGCCTTAATCTGCAATGTTTTATCATGATATAGCAAGGGTGAGCATAAGGATTGCCCAGCAAGTTTAAATTCAACAATATAACGATATATCATGATTGAAGAGTTTGAATAATAAGTTGGCTACAATTCAACAATATAATTGTGAACTAGCAGGAACAAGTTTATGACTGAACAAGTATTATACATGAACAAATATATTTTGACCAACTGGTAATGAAGGTGATCAGCCTTTCATACCTGACTTATACATGCAATATGTACAGAGTACAATTTATACATGGCAATCAGCAATGATTAACCATAAGCTTATCCGAATAAAACATCTCTTATTAGAGTTATTAAAAATAAACTTGCCTGATCCGTTGATTACCGTAACGCAATATATAATGCTTTATCCGAAGACCTAATATTAGTAATATAGATCTCCAATATTAGAATAATATCATCACAATATAATACTAGTATATATATAATTATACATAGAATAACCTAAACACATAACTCATAATACATAATCCTATCAGTCTATAACACACATAAGACTCGGTGTCAAGTCAAACTATTGCAATCTGAGTTGAACCCGACACAAAACTGACATCCTGACGGTCTAATCAGACAAATATCGAGTTTAAGTTCAATTAAACTCTGCCTAAACACTTAACAATTAAATCGGATAATTTTATTAACAGTCGAAATAATTTTCTAACTCTCATAACAATTTTCACATAATTATTACCATTTATCATGAATTTTAAATCATTAAAAACGTATTTAAATGAATTAAATACCACATAATTCTTTTATCATTAATATTTTTTTATCAAATATTAATGAAATACATGTCATAATATTATAATATATTTATAATATATCAAAGTATTTTTAATACTTTAAAAATATTTTTATATGATTTTTAAATAATTAAATTCATTATCCGATAATTGCTATTAATATTAAAATATTAATATTTTCATGATAAAATATCAAAAGTTATATTTTATAACTTAAAATATTTTTATAACACTTAAATCATTTTTATATGATTTATAAAGCATTAAATCCATTTTTCCTTAATTTATTTAATAAAGTTATTAAATAAATTAATTATCATTAATATTGATTAATTAATTTATTCATCACACAATATTAAAAGTCACTGAAAATAACTTAAAATATTTTCTTATAACATAATATTATTTTTCATGATTTTTCATGAATTAAAATCATTTTTAAATAATTTATTTAATATTATAATTAAATAAATTAAATACCATTTATATTCCAAAAATATTAAATATTTATGAAATATACTCTAAATAATTAAAAACTATTTTTTAGAATTTAAAATAATTTTTCAGAATTTATTTTGTATTTTTAATAATTAAAAACCATTTTTATCAATTTTTAAATAATTTTCGGAAAATAATAATAATAAACTGTCGCTAAAGGGCCCTATAGCGACAGAACCGTCGCTATAGGTGTTCTTGGTGTTCTTGATACCTGCCCAGATCTTCAAGTCAGTGGACAAGCTAGGTGGTTTGACCACAAATGAATCTGGGTTCCGGTCGATTTCTGGTCTTATAATGTTTCTGGTTATGTAGTATAATTGTAATACTACAATAATGAACAAGTACCATAGCCATAACACGACTAAATTGCAAGATCTAAGCTTCAGAAAAGTCTGACATCGCTGTTCTTCATTTCTAGGTTTTCCAGAAAATGAAGAACAGACGATGGTCCCCTCTCCCGATCCTTATAACTTGAGTTCTAAGTTTCTTTTTTTTTGTAAAGTAATGGATGTATCCTGTAGCGGAGATGTCAGGCTTCATTTATATAACAACAAATCATCATAACAACAACAGATGCACACGATTCAAGCTGGTCAAACTAGGGGTCAGGACACGGTTCTTGAAGATCTGGGTTTTCCCAGAATCTTCATCAGGTCATACTGTCAACCGTCGTTTGACCATCATTAACTACGAATCCGTTAAGGATCTGAGTAATATAAGAGCATATATGTGTAGTCCATATGTCCAGCTACAACATCAAACTAACATCATATCATAAACCATTACCAGAAGCAAGATCAAGGGCCTAGAAAATCACTGTCAGATTTCTGGAAATTTTCTGGGCTGTCCAGAAAGCATAGCCGTGGTCGGTCAACGCCTTTTGACCGCTTGTATCATACAATCTAGACTTGCTATGACCTTGATTAAAGTTTCAGAACAAAGACCACATGGCATACTATAGATTCATAACATAAAACACCATAAAAATCTAACACAGAAGAATCTAGAGGCTCTGACATTTGCTTGTCAGACCTTATTTTCCAACTTTTCCAGATTTGATAAATCTTTAATTTCGAGCATCTAACTGATATGGATCTGAGTTTTGACAACCCAGATCATCAAATGACACTCTAATACACAACTCTAACCAACAAACAACAACATTAAACATCAAATCAAAATATTTCTAGGTTTAGGGTTTTATACCTTTTGAGCTTTGATTTTGGATTCTGATCTTAGTGATCTGTTCATTGCTTGATATGGACTGATACTAGCTTATCTTATCTCACTTTCTCACTTTAAATTTCGAAAATTTTGGAGAGAGAAAGTCTTGGGAGAAAATGAAATTAAAGTGGCTATTTCTCTCACTTGAATCTCTTATAATTGTTACCAAAACAATGAAATGGGCTGGCAAATGGCTGATATAATGTGATATAAGTCAAATGCTATGGCTTAGGTTGCTCACCAACTAAAAATAGGGCAAGACTTGCAAGTTTCCTCTAATAATGCACAAAAGGACATTATGGTCATTTCCATATAATTTTTATTCTAGAATTGTCATTGTTGCAAACCCTTAGGGTTTGGGTTTGGGTTTAGGGTTTGGGTTAGGGTTTAGGGTTTAACCTTTAACTTTGCAAATTTAATTCTAACATTTCCGAATTTCGGTTTTAGAAATAGAAAATTTATATTTCTAAATTATAAATAGGATTTTCTAATTATATTAAAATTTCTTAATCACTAATTAAATCTTGCTAATTAGGATTAGTATTTCCTAATTATAATCGCTAACTACGCAATTAGGGTCAATATCACGGATTAGGGTTTACAAACCACTAATTAGAGTTTCTAATAGAAAAATAATTTTCCTAAATTAGAAATTAGATTTCGTAATTAGATTAGGGTTTTCTAATTACTAAAACTTGAAAATTAATATTAATATTTCTTAATTAACACTAAAACTATTTAATTAACACCTAGGTTTTTCCCTATTTACAAATTAGGGTTTCAAATCCGTAATTAGAGTTTTCAAAATGTGACATTAGGGTTTGCTAATTAATTAAGCGTTACCCTAATTAATATTATAATTATTTATACTTACGCCGCTAAGTTCCCGATTTAGGGTTTCATACACCAAATTAGGGTTTTGGATTCCCGGAACTGAAATTAGGATTTCCAGAACCGGTTTTAAGGTTTCTTATTAAATACTAGGGTTTTCTAACCGAACGTTGACGTTCTTAATATATATTTAGGGTTTGTTACAGATATCAATATCTGGTCAACCTTAACCACATACTGTACACATATACACAAAACATAATCACGTTTTCCTTAATCCTGAATAATTCACCTAAATCCTTCACAGAATTTTGAAATCCTCAAAATTCCATCTTAAAAATATCAAACGCATACACTTATTTTCTGTCTAGGTTCTAATTTTGAACCTTAAATCAATAAATAAAAATTTTAAAAATATTCAAAATTCTCGGGTTGTCACATTCACCCCTTCTTCTAAAAATTTCGTCCCCGAAATTTACCCTACACCTTACACCATACATCATACACCATACACCATACATACCCAGCATCTCATGCTACCCAATACACCACTCACAAGAGTAAAAGTTTTCAAATTGTACTGAGGGATCATATAGACCATGAACTATTGAGGTTTATAGGTATTACTACCTGCTACCTATTTCAATTAAGAAAAAGGTATTCTACCCCGTACAAAGGTTAACAGTATGTTTACAATCACAAAGAAGGTAAACTACCGATGCGGGTACTTTAGATGATCAATCTATTGTACCTTAGTAATCGGAACGACTATATGCGTTCTTAGATTGGAATATTTTATCCAATTAGTATATCCCCATTTTCAGGGTTGTTCACCTCAGACTTATCATAAGATTCCGCACCAAAATAATTTGGTTCGGGAAATTTCTTTCAATGAACACTTAGAGTTTTCATAAACTTTAGTCTAGCTGAATCGAATAGCATAGACCCATATCAATAATTCAATTCAATCGAATTATTTAGGTGTAGTCAAACCCCGTTGGCAAATTAAACTTTTGAAAACATTTTCGAGAATGACGTCATGATGTCGTACTGTATTAACAGTCCGTTTGAGGATGCCGTCATTATATGACTTGGTCATAACACATCATACAATAGTGGAACAACGATTTTAGATCAAATTCACACTAAGTATTCCTGTATTTACAACTCCATCAAATTTTTATCATCTCTACACCAGGTTACATGGTACATGAGTGATAAATAAAAGTTATTTTGGATATTTCAAATCATTTGCGTCTAGCTGGAATGAGTAGCATAGACTATACTTTAAACCGTTTCAAAAATGATTACGAGTCTACATATTTTATTTTAAAGGCACATAGTGCGTATTTAGCTTGATGTCAAAATTTCGAAGTCTAGCATAGCTAGGAGTTTTGGAAAACTTATTTCTCCACTAATAATCATTTTCTTAACAATCTATCTGTTCCTATTATTCTCAATATTCTGTTTACACACAACTATACCCAGTTCGTCACACCACACTTATGAGTTCATGAACTTGCCACAATCATATGAGTTTAAGAACTTGTCCTAGTCTGACCTTTGGCGTCCGTTCGCTGAGGGGTTCATAAACATTTCATATAACTATGAGTCAAGTATGTCACATAAGTATGAGTTTTAAGAACTCGTACTTAACCTTATATCCTCTACCTATGACCTATCTATCTTTTATACACACGAGAAAGGAATCACCCTCTCAACATGCATACAGCAAATAGCGCGACACAACATTTCAGTGATTATCAGTATCAGAAACTAAGTGTCGTCAAACCAAACTTAGCCACTAATCAATATAGGAAGCTAAGCGCACAATTCCCCGCCCATACAAAGAATTGGTCAACCTAACCACTATATCGATCAGGAAGCTAAGTGATTCTAAAACCAAGTACAAATTCCCTGCCCATACAAGGAATCATACAACTTAGCTGCTGACCTGAGTCCTCAATTGAAATTCCCACCTAATCTTAACACCCTTCTCAATACGAATTCATTTAATCCGTATTCATAATCCATAACTCTTTTATGAGTTTTCATAGTACAATTTCAACTTACAGACAATATCTTGCTGTAAACTTTTCAATCATTAGATTGATTCTTATCCATGCTATCACTTTATCAGATCACGGAGTGATCTCATCGTATATGTTACGATTTATTTCTATGTCTTGATCGTTTTGTTTTACGATCTTCTATCACTGCACTATTAGTCTTTTAGACTTTATCTATTCACCATTACTGTTCAACTTTATTATCAGAGTTAAGGAACTCTGTATCTTATAACTAGCCGAGATTCGTCTTTGAATCTTACCTACCCAACTAACTCTATGTGAGTTAGTAATTATCTTAATCACTGCGGTTATTAGTCTCAAGTATTCCTACCTAAGCTTCATAACCAACAGCTCTGATACCAACTGTGAGGGCCCCGAATCCAGGTCCCAAATCACCTCGGATCCGGTTCGATCATTCTAACACTATTACTATATTTGCGGAAGATATAAACATAAATTGTTTATACAATACATATACTCACTATTCTCCAAGGTCGAGTAACCTTAACTTAATACTCATTTCATAACTTTTCTAACATATAACAACATTATTATCATACAATACTATTACAAAACTAATCGCATACTTATACTAAAGCTTGAACTGTCTTTGACCTTTTCTTGAATCCGACGCATTCGCCTTAATCTGCAATGTTTTGTCATGATATAGCAAGGGTGAGCATAAGGATTGCCCAGCAAGTTTAAATTCAACAATATAACGATATATCATGATTGAAGAGTTTGAATAATAAGCTGGCTACAATTCAACAATATAATTGTGAACTAGCAGGAACAAGTTTATGACTGAACAAGTATTATACATGAACAAATATATTTTGACCAACTGGTAATGAAGGTGATCAGCCTTTCATACCTGACTTATACATGCAATATGTACAGAGTACAATTTATACATGGCAATCAGCAATGATTAACCATAAGCTTATCCGAATGAAACATCTCTTATTAGAGTTATTAAAAATAAACTTGCCTGATCCGTTGATTACCGCAACGCAATATATAACGCTTTATCCGAAGACCTAATATTAGTAATATAGATCTCCAATATTAGAATAATATCATCACAATATAATACTAGTATATATATAGTTATACATAGAATAACCTAAACACATAACTCATAATACATAATCCTATCAGTCTATAACACACATAAGACTCGGTGTCAAGTCAAACTATTACAATCTGAGTTGAACCCGACACAAAACTGACATCCTGACGGTCTAATCAGACAAATATCGAGTTTAAGTTCAATTAAACTCTGCCTAAACACTTAACAACTAACTCAGATAATTTTATTAACAGTCGAAATAATTTTCTAACTCTCATAACAATTTTCACATAATTATTACCATTTATCATGAATTTTAAATCATTAAAAACGTATTTAAATGAATTAAATACCATATAATTCTTTTATCATTAATATTTTTTTATCAAATATTAATGAAATACATGTCATAATATTATAATATATTTATAATATATCAAAGTATTTTTATTACTTTAAAAATATTTTTATATGATTTTTAAATAATTAAATTCATTATCCGATAATTGCTATTAATATTAAAATATTAATATTTTCATGATAAAATATCAAAAGTTATATTTTATAACTTAAAATATTTTTATAACACTTAAATCATTTTTATATGATTTATAAAGCATTAAATCCATTTTTCCTTAATTTATTTAATAAAGTTATTAAATAAATTAATTATCATTAATATTGATTAATTAATTTATTCATCACACAATATTAAAAGTCACTGAAAATAACTTAAAATATTTTCTTATAACATAATATTATTTTTCATGATTTTTCATGAATTAAAATCATTTTTAAATAATTTATTTAATATTATAATTAAATAAATTAAATACCATTTATATTCCAAAAATATTAAATATTTATGAAATATACTCTAAATAATTAAAAACTATTTTTTAGAATTTAAAATAATTTTTCAGAATTTATTTTGTATTTTTAATAATTAAAAACCATTTTTATCAATTTTTAAATAATTTTCAGAAAATAATAATAATAAACTGTCGCTAAAGGGCCCTATAGCGACAGAACCGTCGCTATAGGTGTTCTTGGTGTTCTTGATACCTGCCCAGATCTTCAAGTCAGTGGACAAGCTAGGTGGTTTGACCACAAATGAATCTGGGTTCCGGTCGATTTCTGGTCTTATAATGTTTCTGGTTATGTAGTATAATTGTAATACTACAATAATGAACAAGTACCATAGCCATAACATGACTAATAATCATTTCTTAACAATCTATCTGTTCCTATTATTCTCAATATTCTGTTTACACACAACTATACCCAGTTCGTCACACCACACTTATGAGTTCATGAACTTGCCACAATCATATGAGTTTAAGAACTTGTCCTAGTCTGACCTTTGGCGTCCGTTCGCTGAGGGGTTCATAAACATTTCATATAACTATGAGTCAAGTATGTCACATAAGTATGAGTTTTAAGAACTCGTACTTAACCTTATATCCTCTACCTATGACCTATCTATCTTTTATACACACGAGAAAGGAATCACCCTCTCAACATGCATACAGCAAATAGCGCGACACAACATTTCAGTGATTATCAGTATCAGAAACTAAGTGTCGTCAAACCAAACTTAGCCACTAATCAATATAGGAAGCTAAGCGCACAATTCCCCGCCCATACAAAGAATTGGTCAACCTAACCACTATATCGATCAGGAAGCTAAGTGATTCTAAAACCAAGTACAAATTCCCTGCCCATACAAGGAATCATACAACTTAGCTGCTGACCTGAGTCCTCAATTGAAATTCCCACCTAATCTTAACACCCTTCTCAATACGAATTCATTTAATCCGTATTCATAATCCATAACTCTTTTATGAGTTTTCATAGTACAATTTCAACTTACAGACAATATCTTGCTGTAAACTTTTCAATCATTAGATTGATTCTTATCCATGCTATCACTTTATCAGATCACGGAGTGATCTCATCGTATATGTTACGATTTATTTCTATGTCTTGATCGTTTTGTTTTACGATCTTCTATCACTGCACTATTAGTCTTTTAGACTTTATCTATTCACCATTACTGTTCAACTTTATTATCAGAGTTAAGGAACTCTGTATCTTATAACTAGCCGAGATTCGTCTTTGAATCTTACCTACCCAACTAACTCTATGTGAGTTAGTAATTATCTTAATCACTGCGGTTATTAGTCTCAAGTATTCCTACCTAAGCTTCATAACCAACAGCTCTGATACCAACTGTGAGGGCCCCGAATCCAGGTCCCAAATCACCTCGGATCCGGTTCGATCATTCTAACACTATTACTATATTTGCGGAAGATATAAACATAAATTGTTTATACAATACATATACTCACTATTCTCCAAGGTCGAGTAACCTTAACTTAATACTCATTTCATAACTTTTCTAACATATAACAACATTATTATCATACAATACTATTACAAAACTAATCGCATACTTATACTAAAGCTTGAACTGTCTTTGACCTTTTCTTGAATCCGACGCATTCGCCTTAATCTGCAATGTTTTGTCATGATATAGCAAGGGTGAGCATAAGGATTGCCCAGCAAGTTTAAATTCAACAATATAACGATATATCATGATTGAAGAGTTTGAATAATAAGCTGGCTACAATTCAATAATATAATTGTGAACTAGCAGGAACAAGTTTATGACTGAACAAGTATTATACATGAACAAATATATTTTGACCAACTGGTAATGAAGGTGATCAGCCTTTCATACCTGACTTATACATGCAATATGTACAGAGTATAATTTATACATGGCAATCAGCAATGATTAACCATAAGCTTATCCGAATGAAACATTTCTTATTAGAGTTATTAAAAATAAACTTGCCTGATCCGTTGATTACCGCAACGCAATATATAACGCTTTATCCGAAGACCTAATATTAGTAATATAGATCTCCAATATTAGAATAATATCATCACAATATAATACTAGTATATATATAGTTATACATAGAATAACCTAAACACATAACTCATAATACATAATCCTATCAGTCTATAACACACATAAGACTCGGTGTCAAGTCAAACTATTGCAATCTGAGTTGAACCCGACACAAAACTGACATCCTGACGGTCTAATCAGACAAATATCGAGTTTAAGTTCAATTAAACTCTGCCTAAACACTTAACAATTAACTCAGATAATTTTATTAACAGTCGAAATAATTTTCTAACTCTCATAACAATTTTCACATAATTATTACCATTTATCATGAATTTTAAATCATTAAAAACGTATTTAAATGAATTAAATACCACATAATTCTTTTATCATTAATATTTTTTTTTATCAAATATTAATGAAATACATGTCATAATATTATAATATATTTATAATATATCAAAGTATTTTTAATACTTTAAAAATATTTTTATATGACTTTTAAATAATTAAATTTATTATCCGATAATTGCTATTAATATTAAAATATTAATATTTTCATGATAAAATATCAAAAGTTATATTTTATAACTTAAAATATTTTTATAACACTTAAATCATTTTTATATGATTTATAAAGCATTAAATCTATTTTTCCTTAATTTATTTAATAAAGTTATTAAATAAATTAATTATCATTAATATTGATTAATTAATTTATTCATCACACAATATTAAAAGTCACTGAAAATAACTTAAAATATTTTCTTATAACATAATATTATTTTTCATGATTTTTCATGAATTAAAATCATTTTTAAATAATTTATTTAATATTATAATTAAATAAATTAAATACCATTTATATTCCAAAAATATTAAATATATATGAAATATACTCTAAATAATTAAAAACTATTTTTTAGAATTTCAAATAATTTTTCAAAATTTATTTTGTATTTTTAATAATTAAAAACCATTTTATCAATTTTTAAATAATTTTCGAAAAATAATAATAATAAACTGTCGCTAAAGGGCCCTATAGCGACAGAACCGTCGCTATAGGTGTTCTTGGTGTTCTTGATACCTGCCCAGATCTTCAAGTCAGTGGACAAGCTAGGTGGTTTGACCACAAATGAATCTGGGTTCCGGTCGATTTCTGGTCTTATAATGTTTCTGGTTATGTAGTATAATTGTAATACTACAATAATGAACAAGTACCATAGCCATAACACGACTAATAATCATTTCTTAACAATCTATCTGTTCCTATTATTCTCAATATTCTGTTTACACACAACTATACCCAGTTCGTCACACCACACTTATGAGTTCATGAACTTGCCACAATCATATGAGTTTAAGAACTTGTCCTAGTCTGACCTTTGGCGTCCGTTCGCTGAGGGGTTCATAAACATTTCATATAACTATGAGTCAAGTATGTCACATAAGTATGAGTTTTAAGAACTCGTACTTAACCTTATATCCTCTACCTATGACCTATCTATCTTTTATACACACGAGAAAGGAATCACCCTCTCAACATGCATACAGCAAATAGCGCGACACAACATTTCAATGATTATCAGTATCAAAAACTAAGTGTCGTCAAACCAAACTTAGCCACTAATCAATATAGGAAGCTAAGCGCACAATTCTCCGCCCATACAAAGAATTGGTCAACCTAACCACTATATCGATCAGGAAGCTAAGTGATTCTAAAACCAAGTACAAATTCCCTGCCCATACAAGGAATCATACAACTTAACTGCTGACATGAGTCCTCAATTGAAATTCCCACCTAATCTTAACACCCTTCTCAATACGAATTCATTTAATCCGTATTCATAATCCATAACTCTTTTATGAGTTTTCATAGTACAATTTCAACTTACAGACAATATCTTGCTGTAAACTTTTCAATCATTAGATTGATTCTTATCCATGCTATCACTTTATCAGATCACGGAGTGATCTCATCGTATATGTTACGATTTATTTCTATGTCTTGATCGTTTTGTTTTACGATCTTCTATCACTGCACTATTAGTCTTTTAGACTTTATCTATTCACCATTACTGTTCAACTTTATTATCAGAGTTAAGGAACTCTGTATCTTATAACTAGCCGAGATTCGTCTTTGAATCTTACCTACCCAACTAACTCTATGTGAGTTAGTAATTATCTTAATCACTGCGGTTATTAGTCTCAGGTATTCCTACCTAAGCTTCATAACCAACAGCTCTGATACCAACTGTGAGGGCCCCGAATCCAGGTCCCAAATCACCTCGGATCCGGTTCGATCATTCTAACACTATTACTATATTTGCGGAAGATATAAACATAAATTGTTTATACAATACATATACTCACTATTCCCCAAGGTCGAGTAACCTTAACTTAATACTCATTTCATAACTTTTCTAACATATAACAACATTATTATCATACAACACTATTACAAAACTAATCGCATACTTATACTAAAGCTTGAACTGTCTATGACCTTTTCTTGAATCCGACGCATTCGCCTTAATCTGCAATGTTTTATCATGATATAGCAAGGGTGAGCATAAGGATTGCCCAGCAAGTTTAAATTCAACAATATAACGATATATCATGATTGAAGAGTTTGAATAATAAGCTGGCTACAATTCAACAATATAATTGTGAACTAGCAGGAACAAGTTTATGACTGAACAAGTATTATACATGAACAAATATATTTTGACCAACTGGTAATGAAGGTGATCAGCCTTTCATACCTGACTTATACATGCAATATGTACAGAGTACAATTTATACATGGCAATCAGCAATGATTAACCATAAGCTTATCCGAATGAAACATCTCTTATTAGAGTTATTAAAAATAAACTTGCCTGATCCGTTGATTACCGCAACGCAATATATAACGCTTTATCCGAAGACCTAATATTAGTAATATAGATCTCCAATATTAGAATAATATCATCACAATATAATACTAGTGTATATATATAGTTATACATAGAATTACCTAAACACATAACTCATAATACATAATCCTATCAGTCTATAACACACATAAGACTCGGTGTCAAGTCAAACTATTACAATCTGAGTTGAACCCGACACAAAACTGACATCCTGACGGTCTAATAAGACAAATATCTAGTTTAAGTTCAATTAAACTCTGCCTAAACACTTAACAATTAACTCAGATAATTTTATTAACAGTCGAAATAATTTTCTAACTCTCATAACAATTTTCACATAATTATTACCATTTATCATGAATTTTAAATCATTAAAAACGTTTTTAAATGAATTAAATACCACATAATTCTTTTATCATTAATATTTCTTTTTATCAAATATTAATGAAATACATGTCATAATATTATAATATATTTATAATATATCAAAGTATTTTTAATACTTTAAAAATATTTTTATATGATTTTTAAATAATTAAATTCATTATCCGATAATTGCTATTAATATTAAAATATTAATATTTTCATGATAAAATATCAAAAGTTATATTTTATAACTTAAAATATTTTTATAACACTTAAATTATTTTTATATGATTTATAAAGCATTAAATCCATTTTTCCTTAATTTATTTAATAAAGTTATTAAATAAATTAATTATCATTAATATTGATTAATTAATTTATTCATCACACAATATTAAAAGTCACTGAAAATAACTTAAAATATTTTCTTATAACATAATATTATTTTTCATGATTTTTCATGAATTAAAATCATTTTTAAATAATTTATTTAATATTATAATTAAATAAATTAAATACCATTTATATTCCAAAAATATTAAATATTTATGAAATATACTCTAAATAATTAAAAACTATTTTTTAGAATTTCAAATAATTTTTCAAAATTTATTTTGTATTTTTAATAATTAAAAACCATTTTATCAATTTTTAAATAATTTTCGAAAAATAATAATAATAAACTGTCGCTAAAGGGCCCTATAGCGACAGAACCGTCGCTATAGGTGTTCTTGGTGTTCTTGATACCTGCCCAGATCTTCAAGTCAGTGGACAAGCTAGGTGGTTTGACCACAAATGAATCTGGGTTCCGGTCGATTTCTGGTCTTATAATGTTTCTGGTTATGTAGTATAATTGTAACACTACAATAATGAACAAGTACCATAGCCATAACATGACTAATAATCATTTCTTAACAATCTATCTGTTCCTATTATTCTCAATATTCTGTTTACACACAACTATACCCAGTTCGTCACACCACACTTATGAGTTCATGAACTTGCCACAATCATATGAGTTTAAGAACTTGTCCTAGTCTGACCTTTGGCGTCCGTTCGCTGAGGGGTTCATAAACATTTCATATAACTATGAGTCAAGTATGTCACATAAGTATGAGTTTTAAGAACTCGTACTTAACCTTATATCCTCTACCTATGACCTATCTATCTTTTATACACACGAGAAAGGAATCACCCTCTCAACATGCATACAGCAAATAGCGCGACACAACATTTCAATGATTATCAGTATCAGAAACTAAGTGTCATCAAACCAAACTTAGCCACTAATCAATATAGGAAGCTAAGCGCACAATTCCCCGCCCATACAAAGAATTGGTCAACCTAACCACTATATCGATCAGGAAGCTAAGTGATTCTAAAACCAAGTACAAATTCCCTGCCCATACAAGGAATCATACAACTTAGCTGCTGACATGAGTCCTCAATTGAAATTCCCACCTAATCTTAACACCCTTCTCAATACGAATTCATTTAATCCGTATTCATAATCCATAACTCTTTTATGAGTTTTCATAGTACAATTTCAACTTACAGACAATATCTTGCTGTAAACTTTTCAATCATTAGATTGATTCTTATCCATGCTATCACTTTATCAGATCACGGAGTGATCTCATCGTATATGTTACGATTTATTTCTATGTCTTGATCGTTTTGTTTTACGATCTTCTATCACTGCACTATTAGTCTTTTAGACTTTATCTATTCACCATTACTGTTCAACTTTATTATCAGAGTTAAGGAACTCTGTATCTTATAACTAGCCGAGATTCGTCTTTGAATCTTACCTACCCAACTAACTCTATGTGAGTTAGTTATTATCTTAATCACTGCGGTTATTAGTCTCAAGTATTCCTACCTAAGCTTCATAACCAACAGCTCTGATACCAACTGTGAGGGCCCCGAATCCAGGTCCCAAATCACCTCGGATCCGGTTCGATCATTCTAACACTATTACTATATTTGCGGAAGATATAAACATAAATTGTTTATACAATACATATACTCACTATTCCCCAAGGTCGAGTAACCTTAACTTAATACTCATTTCATAACTTTTCTAACATATAACAACATTATTATCATACAACACTATTACAAAACTAATCGCATACTTATACTAAAGCTTGAACTGTCTTTGACCTTTTCTTGAATCCGACGCATTCGCCTTAATCTGCAATGTTTTATCATGATATAGCAAGGGTGAGCATAAGGATTGCCCAGCAAGTTTAAATTCAACAATATAACGATATATCATGATTGAAGAGTTTGAATAATAAGCTGGCTACAATTCAACAATATAATTGTGAACTAGCAGGAACAAGTTTATGACTGAACAATTATTATACATGAACAAATATATTTTGACCAACTGGTAATGAAGGTGATCAGCCTTTCATACCTGACTTATACATGCAATATGTACAGAGTACAATTTATACATGGCAATCAGCAATGATTAACCATAAGCTTATCCGAATGAAACATCTCTTATTAGAGTTATTAAAAATAAACTTGCCTGATCCGTTGATTACCGCAACGCAATATATAACGCTTTATCCGAAGACCTAATATTAGTAATATAGAACTCCAATATTAGAATAATATCATCACAATATAATACTAGTATATATATAGTTATACATAGAATAACCTAAACACATAACTCATAATACATAATCCTATCAGTCTATAACACACATAAGACTCGGTGTCAAGTCAAACTATTGCAATCTGAGTTGAACCCGACACAAAACTGACATCCTGACGGTCTAATCAGACAAATATCGAGTTTAAGTTCAATTAAACTCTGCCTAAACACTTAACAATTAACTCGGATAATTTTATTAACAGTCGAAATAATTTTCTAACTCTCATAACAATTTTCACATAATTATTACCATTTATCATGAATTTTAAATCATTAAAAACGTATTTAAATGAATTAAATACCACATAATTCTTTTATCATTAATATTTTTTTTTATCAAATATTAATGAAATACATGTCATAATATTATAATATATTTATAATATATCAAAGTATTTTTAATACTTTAAAAATATTTTTATATGATTTTTAAATAATTAAATTCATTATCCGATAATTGCTATTAATATTAAAATATTAATATTTTCATGATAAAATATCAAAATTTATATTTTATAACTTAAAATATTTTTATAACACTTAAATCATTTTTATATGATTTATAAAGCATTAAATCCATTTTTCCTTAATTTATTTAATAAAGTTATTAAATAAATTAATTATCATTAATATTGATTAATTAATTTATTCATCACACAATATTAAAAGTCACTGAAAATAACTTAAAATATTTTTTTATAACATAATATTATTTTTCATGATTTTTCATGAATTAAAATCATTTTTAAATAATTTATTTAATATTATAATTAAATAAATTAAATACCATTTATATTCCAAAAATATTAAATATTTATGAAATATACTCTAAATAATTAAAAACTATTTTTTAGAATTTCAAATAATTTTTCAGAATTTATTTTGTATTTTTAATAATTAAAAATCATTTTTAAAAATTTTTAAATAATTTTCAGAAAATAATAATAATAAACTGTCGCTAAAGGGCCCTATAGCGACAGAACCGTCGCTATAGGTGTTCTTGGTGTTCTTGATACCTGCCCAGATCTTCAAGTCAGTGGACAAGCTAGGTGGTTTGACCACAAATGAATCTGGGTTCCGGTCGATTTCTGGTCTTATAATGTTTCTGGTTATGTAGTATAATTGTAATACTACAATAATGAACAAGTATCATAGCCATAACACGACTAAATAGCAAGATCTAAGCTTCAGAAAAGTTTGACATCGCTGTTCTTCATTTCTGGGTTTTCCAGAAAATGAAGAACAGACGATGGTCCCCTCTCCCGATCCTTATAACTTGAGTTCTAAGTTTTTTTTTTTTTTTTGTAAAGTAATGGATGTATCCTGTAGCGGAGATGTCAGGCTTCATTTATATAACAACAAATCATCATAACAACAACAGATGCACACGATTCAAGCTGGTCAAACTAGGGGTCAGGACACGGTTCTTGAAGATCTGGGTTTTCCCAAAATCTTCATCAGGTCATACTGTCAACCGTCGTTTGACCATCATTAACTACGAATCCGTTAAGGATCTGAGTAATATAAGAGCATATATGTGTAGTCCATATGTCCAGCTACAACATCAAACTAACATCATATCATAAACCATTACCAGAAGCAAGATCAAGGGCCTAGAAAATCACTGTCAGATTTCTAGAAATTTTCTGGGCTGCCCAGAAAGCATAGCCGTGGTCGGTCAACGCCTTTTGACCGCTTGTATCATACAATCTAGACATGCTATGACCTTGATTAAAGTTTTAGAACAAAGACCACATGGCATACTATAGATTCATAACATAAAACACCATAAAATCTAACACAGAAGAATCTAGAGGCTCTGACATTTGCTTGTCAGACCTTATTTTCCAACTTTTCCAGATTTGATAAATCTTTAATTTCAAGCATCTAACTGATATGGATCTGAGTTTTGACAACCCAGATCATCAAATGACACTCTAATACACAACTCTAACCAACAAACAACAACATTAAACATCAAATCAAAATATTTCTAGGTTTAGGGTTTTATACCTTTTGAGCTTTGATTTTGGATTCTGATCTTAGTGATCTGTTCATTGCTTGATATGGACTGATACTAGCTTATCTTATCTCACTTTCTCACTTTAAATTTCGAAAATTTTGGAGAGAGAAAGTCTTGGGAGAAAATGAAATTAAAGTGGCTATTTCTCTCACTTGAATCTCTTATAATTGTTACCTAAACAATGAAATGGGCTGGCAAATGGCTGATATAATGTGATATAAGTCAAATGCTATGGCTTAGGTTGCTCACCAACTAAAAATAGGGCAAGACTTGCAAGTTTCCTCTAATAATGCACAAAAGGACATTATGGTCATTTCCATATAATTTTTATTCTAGAATTGTCATTGTTGCAAACCCTTAGGGTTTGGGTTTGGGTTTAGGGTTTGGGTTAGGGTTTAGGGTTTAACCTTTAACTTTGCAAATTTAATTCTAACATTTCCGAATTTCGGTTTTAGAAATAGAAAATTTATATTTCTAAATTATAAATAGGATTTTCTAATTATATTAAAATTTCTTAATCACTAATTAAATCTTGCTAATTAGGATTAGTATTTCCTAATTATAATCGCTAACTACGCAATTAGGGTCAATATCACGGATTAGGGTTTACAAACCACTAATTAGAGTTTCTAATAGAAAAATAATTTTTCTAAATTAGAAATTAGATTTCGTAATTAGATTAGGGTTTTCTAATTACTAAAACTTGAAAATTAAGATTAATATTTCCTAATTAACACTAAAACTATTTAATTAACACCTAGGTTTTTCCCTATTTACAAATTAGGGTTTCAAATCCGTAATTAGAGTTTTCAAAATGTGACATTAGGGTTTGCTAATTAATTAAGCGTTACCCTAATTAATATTATAATTATTTATACTTACGCCGCTAAGTTCCCGATTTAGGGTTTCATACACCAAATTAGGGTTTTGGATTCCCGGAACTGAAATTAGGATTTCCAGAACCGGTTTTAAGGTTTCTTATTAAATACTAGGGTTTTCTAACCGAACGTTGACGTTCTTAATATATATTTAGGGTTTGTTACAGATATCAATATCTGGTCAACCCTTAACCACATACTGTACACATATACACAGAACATAATCACGTTTTCCTTAATCCTGAATAATTCACCTAAATCCTTCACAGAATTTTGAAATCCTCAAAATTCCATCTTAAAAATATCAAACGCATACACTTATTTTCTGTCTAGGTTTTAATTTTGAACCTTAAATCAATAAATAAAAATTTTAAAAATATTCAAAATTCTCGGGTTGTCACAGTCGCGTAAACTTATATTGTAAGAATGCGAACCTTAAGAAGTAAAGTTAAGTAAACCAATGCGTAAGTCAAGTATATGACTAATTGGTGTACGTGTTTTTCCTTATGTGTTATAGGGATTGGAATGAGCAGTTCAGCGTAAGCTGTAGCTGTGCGTAAGGCAAGTTTCCTATCTTCATTCATACTATATGAATGCTAGTTTCTTAAACTTCTCAGATGTTGAACTTGAGAAGTTCTGTCTATGTGCATATGTGTTAAGTATGTGCAAGGTGGTAGAACGTATGAGGCCTTGTGCCACAATTTGAACACTTCGGTGTTTCTGTGAGATGAACTGTTCTATGTTTGAACTGTTCAATAAAAGAAGGTTCTGTTTATACATGAACCGTTATTGTTAAGTCTGTGCTATTGATTCTAGCCAGACAGAATGTGCATGAAAAATAGTAGAGAATGAAAGTATTTCAAAGTGCATGTAACTAATGTTTTAAGATGATAGGAATCAAGACTATTCCTATTGTTCAAGCTGCTTCATAACCTTTGTTCGGTTATCGAAGTTCCAAAGAAATGTTAAACTCTTGAAGTTATATGTTCAACTGTTATGACTTGCTGGGCAATTGAATGCTCACACTTGCTTTAAATGAAAAATATTTTCAGCGAACGATGTTAGAAGAACTTAAGGATCCCGTGTAGATCAAGCTGACGGTATCCAGATGAAGTGCCATTCAGAATGTGAATGAGCGTGAAGATCAAGTGAAGACTTGTAATGTACAAAGATGAAAATTAAACTATAGATTAGTTTAATGAACTGTATGTATCCTTTGTGGCGGATAAAAGTCACTCGTACAAGATGTAAAGAATAATGTAATTATCATTATTTGTAATGGAAAAAGATATAAGGTTTTTAGAACCTGAGATTTGAGAGTGTATATTGTTATATTTCAGTATATAATGATGTATGCAAAATGAATGATGTACTCGTGACGTACGAAATCCGGGTGTGAAGATAGACTGGATTTCGGGGCGTCACAGGTTGGTATCAGAGCTGATAGGTTATAAACCTTAGGTATGAGTACCTAAGACTATAATCGTAAAGAGAAGGATAAGAAGATCACAAAGTGATCATAGTAAATCGTAATAACAGATGAGCTGTTAAACGATGAATGATTTATAGCTAATGCTATGAATGAATGGTACTACGAATTAGTACGGGAAGAAGAAATTAGATTGAGTTGTAAAGGTTAGTATACGGATTAAAAAAAATTCGTATTAAGTAAAGAGAAATTTAGAAGTTGTAAAATTTCAATTGAGAACTCATGTGATGGCTGAGTTGTATGAACCTTTGTTATGGGCAGAGGTTTGTTCTTTGGTGTACCAACTGCTCAGTTTATTACAGTGATAATCATTGGAATTGGTCGCGCTATTAAGATGTATATGACGAGAAGGTGAATCTTTTCTCATGTATATACTTGATAGGTAGAGAATGATAAGGTAAGTGCGAGTTCTTGAAACTCATACTTATGGTAAGTTCGTGACTCATAATAATATGGTATGTTTTCGAACGTTACAACTAATGGATGCCTAAGGTCTGTCTGGATGTTCATAAACTCATACTATTGTGGAAAGTTCCTGAACCCATAATGTGTGGTAAGTTGATGAACTAAACTAAGGTATAGGAAGGTTTAGACTGAAAGTAAGTATTTTCAGTAGACTTAGCATTGAATGTGCTAGAGAAGATTAAGTATTGTCGTAAGTAAGACAACGAAGATAGATGGAGAATAAGATAATCCAAGTCATCTAGCTATGCTAGATTTTGAAATTTCTTGAAATCGTGCGGATGTGCGCGTTTTGGAAAATGAAAGGATTGGTTCGACTTTTGGAACCAATGGATTTTAAAAGAACTATTCTTGGTATGTCTACGCTAATTGTTACGGCTAGACAGAAATTAATTTTAAATATCAAAATGAATTTTATATCATCAGTGCATTTGATGCAAAGATGGTAAAAGGATGGAGTTATTAATGCAATTAAACCTAGTGTGGAATTTGATCAGAGGATCAACAACCTGCTATGGTATGATATATAATGACGAAGTCATAAACTGACGAAGTCCTCAACGTACTGTGAAGAGTGCGGTATCATGACGTCATGAAACGTTTTGATGTATTGCAAAAGAATTTAAAGAAGTAGTCGATGTCAAGTAAGTTGACTAGACGAATGTTTCAAGTTGATATCCAATTTATTGGTATGGTCTAAGCTATTTGATTTGGCTAGACGAATGGAATGTCATGATTAAAAGAAAATCGAGTTTTCTTTGAATAGCTATGCCGAACCAAATTGTTTTCGGGCGGAATCTAAGTCTGAGGAGAACATGGAAGAGGTAGTTTACCTTCTTTGTGATTGTAAACTTACCGTGGAAAGAAAGGTTTACAGCGAAAGGTTGTTTAACCTAGTAAGAGTTCATGGTCAATTTGACCCCTCAGCAAAAGAATGAAATGTTTTAAAGGAATCCTTATATTCCTAGTTATTCCTTTCGCTTCATGATTTTTGATAAGTTATGAAGGGTAGGGAATGTATGAAAGATAAGAACTTCTTTAAAGAGAAGTTGAGAAGAAGAGTAAGTTAAAATTTCGAGGACGAAATTCTGTGAAGAATGGAAGAATGTGATGACCCGGGTAAGGGTGTGGTTTGAAGAAATTCCGAGGACGGAATTTTTATAAGGAGGGAAGAATGTGACAACCCGGATTTCCGGATTGTCCAGAAATTAAGATTTAAAGAATTAGTTATTAATAAAATAATTTTTTATTAATACTATTATGTGCTATGTGTTTATTAATCGTTCTATAACCTAGAATGATTATAAGCCGAGAGTATTCTGGCTACGAGCTAGATTGAACGAGTAAGAATTTTCAAGACGAAAATGAAATTTTTCCAGGAACAAAATATTTTCAGGGAAAAAGACGAAATAGGCACTATTCATCCATTTCTGCTCGGAGATTTATTTTGAAATTCCGAGAAGTTGTAGAGTATGTTTAATTTTGAGACGTAATGGAATATTCAATAATATTTCAGTTATGGCAAAAACGAAGTTTTCGCCTGCGGACTCAAAACCTAAGGGTTAGGGAAAGTAAGTTCCGAGAATGTAAGGAGTGCGTATAATAACTAGGGTTATTATGCGTAAGAAATACGAGTATATTATGAATATTAGTACGACGTATAATACGAATATCGTACGAGCTAAATACGAAGAGAATACGAGAATACAAGAATGGAATGCGTAGAATGCGATTAGTCTTAATGGACTTTGTGTTCATGGACTTTGTAGAATCTAATTGGACTTGGATTATGTCAAGCCCAATGATTTATGAAATCAAGCCCAAGTTAGGCCCAATAAGAATTAGGGTTAAGGCCCAAACTAAGAAAAGAATCCGTGGATCGAACCGATAGGTCACCGGATGGGTAAAACCCATGGGGCAACCCATGGGGATGACCCATGGGCATAAGGGGCGGCCACTTGGCCCCCAAGTAAGGGTGGTGGCCAAGTAAACTTGGTTGCCAAGTGTGGAATAGTAAGGAGGTTAGGGGCGAAATGACCAAACTACCCCTAGCTTTAAAAATCTATAAATAGAAAGCTAAACTTTCATTTTCTAGAATTTTGAAAATCCTATAACATGAGAGAGAGAGAGAGAGAGGGGGGGAGCTCAGTTGGAAGAGGAAGAGAAAGAGTATGAGCATGAAGGCTCGGATCCAAAGTGATCGTGATATAGAAAAGCTCGCAAATCGCCGGCTTTGTCTAACGGAAGAGGATTAACGAAGAACGGTAATCCGAACCCTAATATCTTCTAATATTTTCTTTAAGTTTTCTATGTCAGCTTAAGGAGAATAAGAAGTAAAAGATATTGAGAATGATTTCATATATTTGAAATCATGAGAAAAGAAGAAATAAGAAATAAGAAAATTAGTTTATAAATTTCTTAAGGAAGTATAAGATTAGTAAGGATTTTGAGTGATCCGAATGAATCTTATGAACGAGTAGGTGAGTTAAGTAAGGAATGATGTTCTATAACATCAAATTCCAAGAAAAAGTAGAATCGTAATCCAAAATATCGATTAAAAATGAAGAACGAACGAAGAACACGAAGAACGCAAAGAACATGCGAAGAACGTTGTTGATAGACAAATTTAAAACCATCGTAGTATAAATGTTGTTGATGGACAAGTTTAAAACCATCGCGTATATGTTAGATGCTTATTGCTTGGTTAGGAACGTTAGAAACGTTCATGAAGAACGGATTAAAATTAAGCTATAACGAAGTTACGACGAAAATTTCGTAAAAGAAGAACAAAAATTTGAAAGTTAGTAAATGAACCCGAATGTGTAGGGTTTCATAATAATGTAAGAGAACATATAAAATGTGAGTCGTGGACTCAAGAACAAACGAATTCCGAGTCCAGATGACCGAATTACGGACGAACGAGCGAAGAACGTTAAAAATGTTAAAATGAACGAAGAGTGAAGATTAAGCCAATTGAATGGCATGTTAACGGATTTAGAAATAAATTCTATCAGAGGCTAATCGAAGTACGTATGATAAGGAAGAAAATGGCTTTGGAACGACCTCGTTCTGAGTTATAACGAAGAAGTTATGAGATTTCGAAATCAGCGTCTCAAGCTTATAAAAGACTTAGAAAATTTTTTCTAGGTTTCATTCTTGGCGCCGCAGCGCCAGAAGTGGCGCCGCAGCGCGAGCTCGGCCATAAGCTGCTGGAGAGTGGCACCATAGCGCGAGAGATAACAAAGGACTTGGCGCCGCAGCGCCAGTCCGGGAAGAGAGGAGAGAGCAGTAGCTCGTGCCGCAGCGCGAGAGGGAAAGAAGGGCACGGCGCCGCAACGCCGGTGCAGGGCAATGCCCAGAAATGAGAATTTTATTTCTCAGATACTAGAGGATGTGCAAGAAAAAAATATGAACATGTAGTTCACATAATGTAACACTCGAGCAAGTGTTTTAACCTTTAGGAAAGGTTGAACGGAAAGATTTAACGTAATTAAAAGACAGAGAATTTAAGCGCTAGATTACGTAACCGATATACGGGGACCGTAGTCGTAGTGAACGAACGTGAGGAATTGCAATGATTGTGATTCCTTAGATGTTGAGTGATGAAGGTAATGAATAACATTCCGATGTTATGTCATGGTAATGAGAGATTAAAAGACGAACAAGTGAACGTCGAATACATAACGATCCTCGTGAATCGTATTCGCGTTGGACGAGCGTTCTAAGTATACCCTAGTTGTATGACTTAGGCATTGACGAAGGTAGTAAGTAAGTTATGAATTATAAAAGAAAGCCGTAATAAACGGTAATGAGATTAAAGAAAGTCCGAGTGTGAGTCGGATAGAGAATGTTAGAATGAAGTAATCGTTGAACACTTTAACCAGCGTAAGGGTTGAGTGTAAGCGAGTGTTAAACGGGCAGAACCTACACTCTGTGTATGGTTTGACCGTAGGGTAATGAAGAATGTTGTTTAGCCGTGAACGGTGAAGACACTAAGTTAAAGAGAATAACGTATAACATTAAGAAGCCGAGTTAATAAGTATAACTTGGACAATGTTACGAATGGAATGAACCGGACGTTGTAAGGTATGAATAAGTTCATATGAAATGTTTAACGCTATGTCCTCATAGTATTGACATTGAATGATCGTTCCAAGTATACAAAAGACTGTATGACTTAGACGATAAAGAATGAATCCTGAGGTATGACATTTAGTTTCCAGAAAGCCGTAAGGAATAAGAAGTTGACTTAACGAACATTATGGTTTAATGGCTCGAATGAGATAAGAATATAAATCATCCAAGATGATGAACATGTTGAGTAAGACATCTCCGTATGTCATAAAGCCGTAAACCGGTAATGAAAGTTAGTCGCGTAAACTTATATTGTAAGAATGCGAACCTTAAGAAGTAAAGTTAAGTAAACCAATGCGTAAGTCAAGTATATGACTAATTGGTGTACGTGTTTTTCCTTATGTGTTATAGGGATTGGAATGAGCAGTTCAGCGTAAGCTGTAGCTGTGCGTAAGGCAAGTTTCCTATCTTCATTCATACTATATGAATGCTAGTTTCTTAAACTTCTCAGATGTTGAACTTGAGAAGTTCTGTCTATGTGCATATGTGTTAAGTATGTGCAAGGTGGTAGAACGTATGAGGCCTTGTGCCACAATTTGAACACTTCGGTGTTTCTGTGAGATGAACTGTTCTATGTTTGAACTGTTCAATAAAAGAAGGTTCTGTTTATACATGAACCGTTATTGTTAAGTCTGTGCTATTGATTCTAGCCAGACAGAATGTGCATGAAAGATAGTAGAGAATGAAAGTATTTCAAAGTGCATGTAACTAATGTTTTAAGATGATAGGAATCAAGACTATTCCTATTGTTCAAGCTGCTTCATAACCTTTGTTCGGTTATCGAAGTTCCAAAGAAATGTTAAACTCTTGAAGTTGTATGTTCAACTGTTATGACTTGCTGGGCAATTGAATGCTCACACTTGCTTTAAATGAAAAATATTTTCAGCGAACGATGTTAGAAGAACTTAAGGATCCCGTGTAGATCAAGTTGACGGTATCCAGATGAAGTGCCATTCAGAATGTGATTGAGCGTGAAGATCAAGTGAAGACTTGTAATGTAGAAAGATAAAAATTAAACTATAGATTAGTTTAATGAACTGTATGTATCCTTGGTGGCGGATAAAAGTCACTCGTGCAAGATGTAAAGAATAATGTAATTATCATTATTTGTAATGGAAAGAGATGATAAGGTTTCGAGAACCTGGGAATTCAGAATGTATATTATTATATTTCAGTATATAATGATGTATGTTGGATGAATGATGTACTCGTGACGTACGAAATCCGGGTGTGAAGATAGACTGGATTTCGGGGCGTTACATGTAGCTTGAGCAGCTTTAACTTTATCGATTAAAGTCGGTTCCACTCGTATATTCGCCATCATCACATGGGTCCCTTGAGTCTTTAACTCTATTTCCATCCTTTTCAAGTCATACAAAATGGGCCTTTGTGTTGACAATATTGCACTTGTGCCCGCATATGATCTTCTACTCAATGCGTCAGCTACTACATTCGCTTTTCCAGGATGGTATTGGATGGTATGATCGTAATCTTTCAACAACTCAAGCCATCGTCGTTGTCGCATGTTTAGTTCCTTTTGAGTGAAGAAATATTTGAGGATTTTATGATCCGTATAGATCTCCACCTTCTCTCCATACAGGTAATGCCTCCAAATCTTAAGTGCAAAAACGACTGCTGCCAACTCTAGATCATGAGTAGGATAATTTCTCTCATATTTTTTGAGTTGTAGTGAGGCATAGTCTATGACTTTCCCATGTTGTATGAGAACACATCCTAACCCTTTGCCTGAAGCATCACTGTAGATGACAAATCCCTCCGAGCCAGATGGTATTGTCAGAACAGGTGCTGAAATGAGTCTTCTCTTGAGTTCTTGAAAACTCTTCTCACATTCCTCCGCTCCAACTGAACTTTATATCTTTTTGAGTCAACTGATTTAATGGAGTAGCGATTCGAGAAAATCCTTCCATGAATCTCCGATAATAACAAGCTAAGCCGAGAAAGTTACGTACTTCGGTCACTAATTTTGGTTGCTTCCAGCTTTGAATTGCTTCAATCTTCACTGGTTCAACAGATATTCCATGATTTGATATCACGTGCCCAAGGAATGCAACTTCCTCAAGCCAGAACTCGCATTTCTTCAACTTGGCATATAGTTTGTTTTCACGAAGCTTTTAGAGTATCAGCCTCAAGTGTTGCTCATGGTCTTCATCATCAATAAAGACGACCACAAAGTGATCCAAATATTCCTTGAATACTCGGTTCATCATGTCCATGAAAGCAGCAGGAGCATTAGTCAATCCAAAAGACATGACTAGAAATTCATAATGCACGTACCGAGTTCTGAAAGCAATCTTTGGAATGTCATCAGTTTTAATCTTCAACTGATGATATCCAGAACGAAGATTAATCTTTGATAAGAATTTGGCTCCTTTCAACTGGTCAAACAGGTCATCAATGCAAGGCAATGGGTACCTATTTTTGATGGTGACATGATTCAACTCCCGATAATCAATACAAAGTCGCATACTTCCATCTTTCTTCTTCACGAATAGAACAGGAGCACCCCAAGGAGACGTACTAGGACGAATGAAACCGATGTCTAACAATTCCTGTAGTTAAGTTTTTAACTCCTGAAGTTTAATAGGAGCCATTCGATATGGGGCTTTGGAAATGGGTTTTGTACCGGGTTTAAGGTCGATACCAAACTCGATTTCACGCTCCGGGGGTAGGCCAGGAAGCTCTTCGGGGAATACGTCAGGGAATTTATTAACAATAGAAATATCATTCAAATCTGACGTATTTTTATTTAAATCTGTGACATGAGCTAAGAAAGCTTGACATCCGTTTTTCAATAAATGAATAGCTTTATGGCTTGAGATGACCATGATTGATTTTAATAGTTTGGTCGCTTGAATTCGCATAATAGGTTGATTAGAAATATGAAAGCTAACAACCTTACGAAAATAATCAATTTTAGCATGATGAGTAGTTAACCAATCAATCCCTAGAATCACGTCAAATGCAAGTATTTTTAAGGAAATAAGATCGACAGGTAACGTGCGGTTACTGATTTGAATCAAATAAGACTTATAAACAGTGGATGTAATGAAGGTTTCTCCCAACGGAGTTTCAACCGATAAGTCAAAGTCTAATTTCTCTGGAGTCAAATTTAAACGTTGAGCGTAAATAGGAGAAATGAAAGAATGGGTAGAACTGGTATCAAATAAAGTATAAGATTCACTAAAGTTTATGATTAGCTTACCCGTGATCACCTCGTTCAGATTCCTCATTTTTTGGGAGGTTACGACAAACGCTCTCTTTTGAACTACCGGTTTTATCTTGTCTGGGACACCTTTTGATGCCTCCATCCCAGCTGGACTTGACTTTAGTGCACGACAAAATCGGGCTAGGTGACCTTCTTTTCCACAATTGTAACACGCTTTGGACTTCATCGCGCAGTTTGGACTGATGTGTCCTTCCCCTCAACATTTGTAACATACGATAGGTGGTCGTTCTCCTTCCTTAACAACGGGTGTTGGTGCTGACGTCTTTCCATCATTGTTGAATCTCCTCTTCTTGAAAGGTCCATTCATATTTTCTTGGCCATGATTACCACCGAAGTGGTTACCATTTCTGGCATGTTGATTCCCTCCACGTTTGTTGTCATCGCTTCTATGACTGCCACCACTGGTATTATCATTTTGTCGGTTGCTTTCTCTTGGTTGGGTTGACTCGTTATCGCGCTCCAATAACTGAGCCCTATTTACAACATCTGAATACAAACACAGTTTATGAGAAATTAGATATTGACGTATCTCGGGTTTCAAACCTCTTAGAAACATCTGCGTCATTCTCTCCTCATTATCAACCAAGTGAGACGTAAACTGGGACAACTCGGCAAACTTAGCTTCGTACTGTGACACGGTCATATTGTTCTGCTCCAACTTGATGAACTCTACCTCTTTCGTGTGACGAATACTTTCGGGAAAGTACTTGTTGTTGAATAGTTCTTGGAACTTCTCCCAAGACATCTTCAGTGCGGCAGGTTGAGTACGCTTTACCGATTCCCACCAGTAGTCTGCCTCTCCTCGCAACATGAAGGTGGCAAAGAGAACCTTTTGCTCCTTGGAGCATCCCAAGACATCAAATATCTTGGTGATATTCTTTATCCACGTCTCCGCCTTAAGTGGTTTTGGCTCTCCAATAAACTCTGGTGGTCTCAGCTCCTTGAACTGTTTAGCGGTGACCGTCTGAGAGTTTCCAATGTTTCCACCTACATTTTGGACAGGAGCCGCTCTCGCCTGATGTTGCATGAATTGCATAAAGCCTCTGAACATTCCATAGTTCATCATTTGGTCAGTGTTATTATTTTCCTGAGGATTATTGCCGTCCTGATGGACATTATCATGGGTATTGATCGTTGGTGACTTAACGGTCTCATGTGCTTCATTGCTTATCTCAACATTTTCGGATGCCATTTTCAAATACTGCCACAAAACAAGGGTTAATTGACATGTCACATATTATCCTTATACTCTGACCGACCAAATAAATACCAAATAAACTTAGGTAGGCCATACTAGCGAAGAAATTCCCCGTCTCTCCCCTCCTAGTTCTTGTCTCACATCTCAATCAGGGATCATATCCCTAAGCTTTGATACCAACTGTGACGCCCCCAAAATAGGTATACATCACCCATCTTGAGTCGCCAAATACATGGTACAAAATTTAAATACAACTTAATTATACAACAGTCGTGTAAAATACGACAAAACATAATCTAAGAGTTTTAATAAGAATATTGCATCTAGACAATATCCACACTCAATGGAGTCCTCATTACATTTATTGTCACACTATTCAACAGAATAGTGAGGACTACTAATGTTATCATCTGGACCGTTACTCCGTTCCTCGACTAGTCCCGGCTACGTTCTCAACTAGCCCAGTAAGAAATATTAGGATTAAGATAATGCACAATAAATTATCATTTGCCTTCAATAATGTTAAATTGATAGAATATAATAGACAACAAGTTTAACTGCAGCGGAACAAGCAATCCATTAGAAGAGTCAAGTAGAGCATAAAATCTAATATCTTCTATAATTTAAAAAAAAATCATCAACTTTATCGCTGAGACTCAGCTTAATAAATAAAATCGAATAATCCCTGCATCGCGGCCAAGGATATTCATGTAATCATCAATGGTCATGATTATACTGAGTTATCCCTGGTCATAATCATACCAACAACTGCCCATCAATGAACTACAGGCCCATGAGGGCTTTTACCACATCATTCGTCACATTACGGTCATGATTACACCGAATAATCCCTGGTCATAATCATACCAAGTCCATCTATGCACGTAAGCCAAAGATGACTTTAATCACAATATAAGCATGAGGATGATGACAATGACATAATAATTCAATAAAACAAGTTCAAGGATAAACTTTAAAGATTTATAATTTTAATTTATCCAGAAATCAATAACATCCAAATTGTCAACATGATACTTTTTTGTGGAGAAAAATTCAAGAATGCTCAGAAGAATATTTTCATGAAAAGATACTGGATGAAGCGCAAATATCAAGGATATTCCACTAATTTTATGGAGTAAAGAAGCCAAAACTGTAACCAACTGAGTATAATAGAATATATGAAATCGCAAATGGATTTTTGCCCGCCATTCGGTAATCCACGTAGACAGGTCATTTCCACAATTTAATAAGGAATGAATATGAAAGATCATTCACCATGCATGCGGTAATCCACATAAACAGGTTATTTCAACAGAATAATAAAGAATGGAATAACAGAAGAATTCACCAGGCGTGCGTAATCCGCACAGACAGGTTATTCCAGCAGAATAATAAAGAATGGAACCAGGTCATGCGTAACCCGCACAGACAAGATATTCCAACAGAATAATAAAGAATGGAACCAGGTCATGTGTAATCCGCACAGACAGGATATTCCAACAGAATAATAAAGAATGGAATAACAACAAAATTCACCAGGCATGCGATAGACCACACAGACAGGTTATTCCAACAGAATAATAAAGAATGGAATAACAGAAGAATTTCACCATGTATGCGGTACTTCGCATAGATAGATTATTCCAACATAATAATAAAGAATGAAATAACAACCCTTACGAGTATTGAAAGAAAATAACTCTCTGCATGAATACGAAAGAATAATACCCCTTACCTTAGAAGAAGACTAGATACTGAAATAGTGAGGTAGCTGACTTCTCTCCTTCTTTCTTTCTATAATTTCTCTCTATAATAATTGCTCTATAGCTTTAGTGAATTGGTGAGAAATGAAGGAAGAATGAGCTTCTATTTATAGAAAAATATAGTTTCGATAATTGCACATTTTGGGGCTCAAAATATTACAGTATAATACCTTCCTCTTTTTTTCATTTTTAATTTAATCCTGCAAGTATTATCAAACTTGCACCACCTCCCCTAATAGTAAATAATGTGAATTAATAGTTCATTCATGTGACTTAATAGTATAATCATGTAAAAAAAACTAATTACAGTATAGTACCTTCAACTATACCTCCATTTTTAACTTAGTCATGCAAGTATTATCAATCTTGCACCACCTCCCCTAATAGTACAAGAATGTGAATCAATAGTACATACATGTGAACAAATAGTTATAATAATGTGAATTAATAGCAATTAATTGCTCATTTATCCGGTTGATTACCCGATTGGTCAACATAACCTCCAGGCATCAATTATTATCGAAATAAATGTCAATTTTCACTAACACTAATAATTCCAACACAATAGAACTATCCATTTCATATTTAATCAACACGAACTTATTCATCATTAATATTATAATTCACAATATTTAACAACCAGATCGTTCCCAGGAAAGAAGGGGCTTTCCGATAAGGATTTCTCCTTATTGGCGCGCAATTAGGTGACCAAACCTCTCCTTGACAGAACTTCTAGACATTGTCAATATTGCAAATAATAATATGAATAACTTTGCCGTCTCAATTATTGATTTAATAATAATAAATATTATGCAGATGATACTGTGACACAATAATTGAATCAATAATATGAGAGATATGATGCAGTAATTACTATAGCAATAATTGAGTATAACTGAGTGACTTCTCACGTAATCATCAATAATCAATACCGTGTGCTACTATGCAACCACGCGTATTACTGTACTTTTACTACCGGGTAGTTCAACAGTTTAACGGTAACACTTTCGTCGTTATTTTTATAAAAAGATAATTCTGTCGTTTTCTAACTACGACAATACTTCCGTTGTGGGGTCCACCAATGATTGTGTCGTCGTACGAATATTCCATGTTAAAACGAATATTCCCCGACCAATCGAATATTATATAACCACTTGCTTACTTTGCAAAATTTGTAAATATTACCCACAACTATAACATTATATCAAATCCACACCATAATATTCAAAAATATATTTCGAAAAAATTATTCTTTATTCATAAAAGTTGGGGTCTTACAATGGAAGTATAGCTTATTCTTGCTTATTCTCTCTAACAATTAAGTTGAAAGTGTTGGATGAAAATTAACAAACAACTAATGAAATCCTAAGCTTGCTATTTATAGGATTTCCTAAGTTTGGGTAATTTGGTCCATAGCCAATCCCACGTCCTTATTACACCTCCATACTATTCATTACCTCTTAATTAAGTTAACTTGCTCCCTATTTCTTTTGCTTGGCCATTACATCATTTACTTGGTCACCACATTATTTTTTTGGTCACCAAGATTAACCATATGACCATGGGTTGCCCCATGGGTCACCCTAACACATTAGATCAATAACTTGGGTTTAGGTTTAATTAACTTAACTTAAGCTTTTGGGCTTGCATTAATTTACTTTGGACTTTACTTTACAAACATTTGGGCTTTAACATTACTAAATCTTGGGCTTGCATATTAATTCTTATTGGACTTGCACTTCCTACATAATCCAACAAGTCCATTACATTTGGCTTAAAGTCTTATTACGTATACTCTACGTATTATTCTCGCAATCTAACTCGTATACTCAAACATCATATACGATATACCAACATTCATACATACTCGTATAATACTTCGTATCATACTCGCATTCATTACCTCGTACAATACATACATATCATATAATCAACACATTAGCTTCTAACGTTTTATTTTCCCTAACGTTCTCAAATTAAGTCCGCATTCGTTTTCCATTTTTGAATTATTATTACATAATCCATCTCACCTCGATATTCTATCGTTACTTTTTTCTCGAAAGTTAAAAAATAATTCCCGAGCAGAAATCGATTAATAGTATTTTTCGAAAAGTTTCTCGGAAAACTTTTATTTTCGTCTTGAAAATTTAAACACTTTAATTCCTTCACGTAGTTAAAATACTATGACTTTCCAACGTTTCTAGGTTATAGAACGACATTCATCTAACTAACACATAATAATAACAAATAATATAATTTTATTCATTATTTAATTAAATAAAATTATTTTACATTAGATCTGAATTTCTCGGTCGTTATAGGGGTGCCTAACACATTTTCCTCGCTTAAGCAAGCCGTCGAACTCTATGAATCTCGGGTTCTAGACCAATTTTATGGAGTCACATATTGGGTAATATTGCAAAAACCTCAAAAAATCGAATGAGTTGGTACATCCATGTAAACTCATATCAACTGGCGGCTTTGTCTAAGTTGGCCCATCATTAAAATCAACCTTTTCAACTTCGTCGGTATTTATGTCGGTCTTTTCCTAAAATTCTCACCCTTTAAAAAATTGAATTAATTGACATAGCAAAGCAAAAAAGGGTAGAAATGAAACACCACGTCTTTAGGAAAGGAGGGTTGACACCCTCCCCGGCGTCGACAATACCGTAATGACTAGTGATGAATTACAAGTTTTTGTCGCACAGAGTAGGGGCAGAAACAGAGAGAGAGAAACTCTCCTGAAGATGATAAATTCAAGGAAAGGTCAATGGATTGAAAAGAGATAATTTGTTTTCACTGCTAGAAGTCGGGTCATATAAGGCGAGAGTGTAGATTTTTGAATAAGGAGAAGTATAAGGGAAAAGATAAGGATAAAGATTCGATTATGTATCTATTCGATCTTGATTATAAACCCAAGTGTCATATTAATGATTGGATTATTAATTCGGGTGCTTCGTTCCATGCTACTTCGCGTGGTGAAATCTTCGCATCCTACACCAGTGGTGATTTTGGCTATGTACGGATGAGAAACAGAAGTGCATCCAAGGTTATAGGTATTGGAGATATTTGTTTGGAGACTAACAGTGGTTATAGGTTGATGTTGAGAGAAGCCATATATTTTTTCGATATTCGTCTTAATTTGTTCTCTATTGGTAAGCTTGATGAGAATAGTTATACGTTACTTTGGTGAAGGTCAATGAAAACTCACTAAAGGGTCTCTAGTGGTGACTAGATATAAGAAGGTAGACATTGTGACGCCCCAAAATTCAGGTACTTGAAACCCGAATTCAGTGCTTCATGATACCATTTCTTTGAGCAGAATAATAATAATAATGTCATAAATATCAAACTTAATTTACATATCAGAGATTTCTAAATCCCAGTTACGCGAACTTAAAACATTTCATTACATAATAGATAATAAATAACATCATCTTATTTAAGTCTAGCTATTACATAAGATAACACAAACTTATTCTAACAGCTTTCCTTTCCCTTTATTCTTGGCAAAGTCCTCTGGTTGGTCATACTTAACTGAAAACATTTAATTTAAGCAAGGATGAGCATTTGAGTGCCCAGCAAGTAATAACAATTATAAATATTAGCTAAAAGGATTAAATATTTTCTTTGTACTACCCTTCTACAATAAATCAATGGTTGTGAAGTAATATGAACCGATAATAATAACATAACAACTCTCTATCAAATTTTTGAAACTACGTACTGACTATAAATAGGGTTAAGGTGACATAATATGAACATTGTTCTCAATTTTCGAATAGGTTTAGCAGAACTTCATCCACAAACCGTCATAACTTACGGGCATGGGGGGTGATCAGCCCGTTATGCCCTGTATTGATCAATACTACATGCAAGAACGATATTATAGTTCACTCTGTCCGCCTTGGGCGCATAAAAGTTTTCCCAAGTTCGGGATGTTCATACTTAGTATGGAATCCGAACCAAAATAATTTAATTGGATATAAAAAGGTTTTGTCATATTCAACGATATTTCTAAATCTGTGTCTAGCTGGTCAAAACGACTCTTACTTCATGTATACACACTGGTATCAATAGGTATATATATATATATATATATATATATATATATATATATATATATATATATATATATATATATATATATATTCTGTTCGTTATTTTCTAAACATGGTTATACAAGTGTCCCCACTTGGATAGTCATTGTATTTAATCACATGTTGATATATATATATATATATATATATATATATATATATATATATATATATATATATATCTTAATTACAATATAGTACCATGTTGATAATCAGTGATCGGATATAACATATATAACAATAGGGTTAATATTCTAGTACAATAATAATATAATTCTGAAACTTTCTTACTCATGTCCATTGAATAAACAAAATGCAATGGTAAGATACGTGCATGGTCTGTCGCTTACACAACTTAGTTATATACTTAATTCAACGACCTATCATTTATAAGATTGTTCTGTTGATTAGAATAACATATCATAACACATCATTCTGTTATTTACAGTTAATACATAACCTAATCACATTATCACGTAGATATATCAGTTATTAAGACACAAACAAACACTTATACAGTTAATCTATATAGGTTCGAATCAAATTCGGTAGTATTTTGGTGTACCGACGGCTTTATCGGGTAATTACCGAGTATAAAACTCTAATTTGTATCTTAAATATTATTCTAGATAATTTAAATATCACTTATATGACTTATAATAATTTATAATTAATTATCATAATATGTCAAACTCTGGAATCATTATTAAATGATTTAAATATTAAATAATTCTATTTAAATAATATTAAAATATTTATGCAACCCTTGTCAAAATAACAAAGTTATTTTATAATAACTCAAAATATTTTTAAAGTATTAATTATTACACTTAATTGATTTTTAAAATATTTAAAATCATTTTTAAATAATTAATATTTAAATATTAAGATATTATTCACTAAAATATTAAAAGACATTTATAATAACTTAAAATATTTTGAAAACACTTATATCCTTTTTAAATGATTTTTAAATCAATAAAATCATTTTTAATCTATTTATTTAATATTATTATTAAATAAATCAAATATCATTAATATTAACTAATTAATAAAATTTATCTTAAAATATTAAAAGTAATACTTTATAACTTAGAATATCTTTAAACTCTTTATTTGCATTTAAAATAATTTTTATAATATTAAAATCATTTTTAAACTAATTTATTTAATATCATTATTAAATAAATCTAATATCATTAATACTATATAATTAATGAAATTTACATTAAAATATTGAAAGTTACATTTTTTAACTTAAAATATTATTAAATATCTTATTATCATTTAAAATGATTTTTAATATTAGAAAATCATTTTTAGTTAATTTATTTAATGTATTTATTAAATAAATTAAATATTAATAATATTCAAATAATTACTAATATTTATGGAAAATATGTCAAATTATTAAAAGTTAATTTTTTATAACTTAAAATAATTTTTAAAACTGATTTTATAATTTTTAGAATTTATTTACTATTTTTAAATGATTTTTAGAAATTTAATTAATTAAAATTATTAAAGATGTCACTATAGCTTTTAGCGACAGAAACCGTCGCCTAAAGTGTTCTTGAGCACCAAGTACACTTAAATGCAGTTAACAAGTGGCCACGTTTGACCAAGTGTAATCGCTGTGTAAATGGTTTTTGGGCAATCTATAACATGGATCCTGTAGTGTTAATGTAACACTACAAGTATCAACTAACATCTGGGTCAGATCATAACAAACAAGCAAGTTATAAAGCCTGGAACAAGTCGTCAGAGCTGTTCATCACGTTTCTGGGCTGCCTAGAAAATAAAGTCATGGCCGGTCAACGCTATTGATGGCCTTCTAGCATACAATCGGTTCATGGTAAAAGTGTTCTAGACGTCGGGTTGTGTATAGTAACTAGTAATGTGCACAAATCAAGCATTTATAAGGTTTGCAAATCATCAAGATGCAAGATCTGTGTTCCTAAAGAACTTGCCAGACCACTGTTTTAACTTTCTGGGTTACCCAGAAAGTAAAACATAACGGTCAACGACTTTTGACCGATTACTATGATCGATTCGTTGCTTTCTAAGGTTTGGAAATGCTTTTTACTTGTAGTTTGCATGTCATACTATAATCTAGATACCATTATACATCCTAAAAACTTGTCAGAAACGAGATCAAAGCCGGTCAAAGGCTGTCAGAAATAAGGTTCTTCAGGTTTCTGGAAAATCCCAGAAATGCCAATCAGTGCGAGTGGCCTTCTTTGACCACTTGCTACGATCGATATATTGATTGTTTAAGAGTTCTAAGGCCATGGATCTAGGGTCCACATTACAAGCTACAATATGAATACAACACATCATCAAAACACTAACATGACTGACAGATTAAGGAGCTTAAAGATGTTGTCAGACACTTCTCTAAACTTTCTGGGTTACCCAGAATTCTACTCGGTCATGGTCGGTCAACGACCTTTGACCATGAATAACTTGTAATATACAATAGATCTGACTCTGATTCAAGTTCCAGACTAAAGTACTCATGACGTACTACAACTTCAAACATTCAAACAACAAAAACACAGAACAGGTAAGGATTAAAGAGGTCTGACATTCATTGTTAGACAACATTTCCCAGATTTTTGAAATCTTTAATTTCGAGCATATAAATGTTATGGATCCACTATTTAGCAACCTAGATCATTAAAAGGAACCCTCTAACACATATCTAACCAATCATTAATAATATCTAACATCAAATCATAAGATTTTAGAGATTAGGGTTTATACCTCCTTTTTAAGCTTGATCTTGATTCTGACCTTGATGTTTGTTATTGGCAAGCTAAATGTTGATATTGGCTTTGCTTCTCACTGATTTTCACTCTAAAATTTCAGATGCCAGAGAGAGTATGGCTTTGGTGAATATGAAAAGTAAAGTGAGCATTCTCTCTTTCTCAATCTATATAAAATTTGATGCAAGGACTATGGCTGATCATGAGGGCAGGTTTTGGTTGATTAAAGGCTAGTACTAGACCACATGGCTAGTTAGAGTTGGTCACTAACTCCTTACTAGGGCTAGATCTACACTCCACCTTATTAAAATAATACAAAGGGTAGTTTGGTTATTTGACTTATAAAGTGAATGGCAACTTGGTAACTTCTCACAACTATTAGGTTTTAACTCTTAGGGTTTAACCCTAGGATTTCATAAGCTTATTTTTTAGGATTGTGTACTAAGGGCAAATATGGAAATCTTAGTTTCTAAAACTGTTGATTAGGGTTCTCTAATTACACTAGGTTTCCTAATCACCTAGGTTTTGTAAATTAGCCAATATAATATATTAATTACTATTAACCTTGCTAAATTAATACTTAGGGTTTATAACTTAGCAATTAGGGTTCTAATTTAGTAATTAGGGTTTCTAGATATTAATTAGGGTTTACCTAATTAACATTAAATATAATAATTTTCATAAATTACATTACACAATAACTTAACAAATCTTATAGTCATAATTGACTCATGTACTATAGTTTATCAGTAATGCTAGGGTTTTGCACTGTGTTACAATAACTGTTCCACACATACCAGACATGTTTATATCACTGAAATATAAATAATATTATATCAATATTCTCATTCCTTATTCAAAATCCAGAGTTAGGGTTTTGAATCCATATCCGACCTCACTTTCATATATACTATTTAATTAAGTTAAAATAATTAACTTAACTACTATAATAAAATACATATCATAATAATCCTTATAATCATATCATATATATAATATTCATATTTCATGGAAAATAAATAATAAATATTTTTATTATAAAATTAATTTATAATAAGAATATAATCTATAATGATCAATAATTCATAAAAGAATTTATTTATAATTATTCATATAATAAATAAGTTTTATTTATCACATAAATACATATACTTTTCTTTGCACATAATCCCACCTTTATATAAAAAAAATTAAATGCAAAATTTATTATTTAATTATATTGAAAATATTGGGTTATTACATCCACCCTCCCTTATAAGGATTACGTCCCCGGAATCACCGCTTCAAAACTTATAGATACTAAGAAAAATAGCATACACAGTCTTTTCAAGTAGATCTCGATCAAATTCGATTGAATTGATCTTTAACTATTCAACATAAAACTTGTCTATCTGATTATACGAAAATCTGATTTCTAACAGAACTCAAATTTCTCCTTCAAAATTTCTTTATAACATAATTTACTTATATTTAAGAAAATCGTATATACGAAAATATAATTCATACGAATAATACCTGAAGTTCCATCCCCGGCTGCTATGGTATCTTGAACCGTCATGTTGAAGACTCTTGCGGTTGATTTTGTTGAAGTTGGTCCCGTTATCGCCATTGTTCCACTGCCTCTTCCCGCATTCACGCTCCCTATATCCATTCTCCTTTTTGGACAGTCATTCACCTTATGCTCTATGGATCCACACAGAAAACACTCATTGTTCATCCTAGGATTGGGGCAGTTATGAGAGATATGCCCCTCCTGCCCAAACTTATAGCACACAAACTTGCCTTTAAGACACTCACCTGAATGACTCTTCCCACAATTCTTACACTGCAAAGCCTGCTTTTTCACACCCTCCTGCTTGACTTGAATACTCCCCACATTGTTCCACTTCCTTTTCTCACCCCTACAGAAACTACCTACTTCTACCTTCCCAGCTCCCTCACCCTTATTCTTTCTCTCCTTATTGTGGAGACTCATGGCCTCACTTTCCCCTTCAGCTATGATAGCCTTTTCTAAGAGTGCGGCAAATGTGTTGATCTGCAACACCGCCACCTTATTGTAGAGCCAGGGTTTTAGGCCTAGCTCAAACCTCCTTTCCTTTCTAGCCTCCGTATCCACTTGGTGCGGAGCGAACCTAGCTAATTCATTAAACTTTGTGGCATACTCCGCAACTGTCAAGTTCTCCTTCTTCAATTCCAAAAACTTCACCTCCATCCTAGCCTGCACATTGGACGAGAAATAGTTCTCAAAGAACAGCGTCTTAAACCTAGTCCAGGCTATCACCCCTTCTCCTGCCCTAACTTGATTCACCTCCCACCAGAAATTCGCCTCTCCTTTCATCATATAGGTGGCAAAAGCTGTCTTTTGCCCCTCAGCTACCCTAGCGACTACAAATGTTTTTTCTATTTCCTAAACCCAAGTTTGGGCTTCTATCGGGTCAGTGGTACCTCTAAATTCTGGCGGTCCTACGGCTTTAAAATCTTTGAAGTTTGCAAATCGATTGTCCGGTTGATTTCCCGCGGCCGGCATTCCATTCTGCATTGCTTGAGTTACCATGTTCGCGAAATTCTGCATCAGGTCTGGTTGTTTTCCTCTAGCATTGTTGACAAATTCTTCTGCCCTTTGATTTCGAGTTTGTCGTCTTAGCGGCATTTTCTGGTTAAATAAAACAAAATCTATATTTTATTACTTACATTCTAAACCTTATCGTATAAGTTTAATATTTCAAACTTATTTCATTAATCAACCATAGATTCATATTCATTCAACTATTTCATAATACATAGCATAGCACATACTTGATTTAAACATCCGATATCCCTTTGTGACCACAAAAGTCGGGAATCGCTACTACAACTTATAGCAAAATTGGGATTATTATAATACACACGTACATTACCAAACATACATAATTAAATACTAATTCTACTTATTTCCTACACCTCTTTCCTGATTCTGGACAACCCTTCGCGTGATGACCTTCCAATCCACAAATAAAACATGCACCTGGTTTATAGTTGGGACAATACAGAGTGGTATGTCCTTCATAACCACAAAGATAACATATCTTTTTCCATTTCTTCTTATCAAATTTTCCTAAGTTGTGGCCTTCTATCTTTCTTTTCCCCTTCTTGCTCGGAGCTACACACGATATGTTGCTTGTGGCTCCCATTTGATCAATTTGGATCTTAAGCTTATCTTATTCTTCCATTGTTTCTAGTAAGGCTTTTTGCAGCTGACTATTCAATAGCTTTTCTATTTCCCACAGCTTTTCCAGAGAAGAAATCTTGTTCCTCAGATTCTATACCTCCGTTGATGCATGATCAGCTTCAATTTAGTGTCTGAATCACTATCTGTTAATTCCACCATTTATGGGTTCGGTACTATATTTTCCAAAATGATCACCTCGTCAAGGTTATCTTCAATGTGAGCCTCTAGTATAGCTATTGGCATTGATATTGGCTCCTTCTTTACGATCTTAGGGTATCCTAATCCTTTTCCTCCTGACATTTACACATAAATTATCCTGATTAGCATATAATATATACACGCACAGCAAGTGAAAGTTTTATATAAGTTATCTTTTAATTTTTGTTTGACGATGAATTTATTGGATTCATCTCCTTTTAAACTCTATATGAGTTATTTGTACCTTCAACGTTTTCCTCTGCTCTAAGGTTATAGCCTAAGTTCTACTCCCATCTACGGTTTCTAACCCTAAAACTCTGATACCAACCTGTGACGCCCCCAAATTTAGGTACTTGAAACGCGAATTCAGTTCTTCACGATACCATTTCTTTGAGCGGAATAATAATAATAATGTCATAAATATCAAACTTAATTTACATATCAGAGTTTTCTAAATCCCAGTTACGCGACCTTAAAACATTTCATTACATAATAGATAATAAATAACATCATCTTATTTAAGTCTAGCTATTACATAAGATAACACAAACTTATTCTAACAGCTTTGCTTTCCCTTTATTCCTAGCAGAGCCCTCTGGTTGGTCATACTTAACTGAAAACATTTAATTTAAGCAAGGATGAGTATTTGAGTGCCCAGCAAGTAATAACAATTATAAATATTAGCTGAAAAGATTAAATGTTTTCTTTGTACTACCCTTCTACAACAAATCAATGGTTGTGAAGTAATCTGAATCGATAATAATAACATAACAACTCTCTATCAAATTTTTGAAACTACGTACTGACTATAAAAAGGGTTAAGGTGACATACTATAAATATTGTTCTCAATTTTCGAATAGGTTTAGCATAACTTCATCCGCAAACCATTATAACTTACGGGCACGGGGGGTGATCAACCCGTTATGCCCTGTATTGATCAATACTACATGCAAGAACGATATTATCGTTCACTCTGTCCGCCTTGGGCGCGTAAAAGTTTTCCCAAGTTCGGGATGTTCATACTTAGTCTGGAATCCGAACCAAAACAATTTGATTGGATATAAAAAGGTTTTATCATATTCAACGATATTTCTAAATCTGTGTCTAGCTGGTCAAATAGCTTAGACGACTCTTACTTCATGTATACATACTGGTATCAATATATATATATATATATATATATATATATATATATATATATATATATATATATATATATATATATATATATATCAACATGTGATTAGATACAATGACTATCCAAGTGGGGACACTTGTATAACCATGTTTAGAAAATAACGAACAGAATATATATATCTGAATTACAATATAGTACCAAGTTGATAATCAGTGATCGGATATAACATATATAACAATAGGGTTAATATTCTAGTACAATAATAATATAAATCTGAAACTTTCTTACTCATGTCCATTGCATAAAAAAAATGCAAAGGTAAGATACTTGTCTGGTCTGCTGCTTACACAACTTAGTTCTATCCTTAATTCAACGACCTATCATTTATAAGATTATTTTGTTGATTAGAATAACATATCATAACACATCATACTGTTATTTACAGTTAATACATAACCTATAATCACATTGTCACATAGATATATCAGTCAGTAAGACACAAACAAACACTTATATAGTTAATCTATATAGGTTCGAATCAAATTCGGTAGCATTTTTGTATACCGACGGCTTTATCGGGTAATTACCGAGTATAAAACTCTAATCTGTATCTTAAAACATTATTCTGGATAATTTAAATATCACTCATATGACTTATAATAATTTATAATTAATTATCATAATTTTTCAAACTCTAGAATCATTATTAAATGATTTAAATATTAAATAATTCTATTTAAATAATATTAAAATATTTATGCAACCCTTGTCAAAATAACAAAGTTATTTTATAATAACTCAAAATATTTTTAAAGTATTAATTATTACCCTTAAATGATTTTTAAGACATTTAAAATTATTTTTAAACAATTAATATTAATATTTAAATATTAAGATATTATTCACTAAAATATTAAAAGTCATTTATAATAACTTAAAATATTTTTAAACCACTTATATCCTTTTTAAATGATTTTTAAATCAATAAAATCATTTTTAATCTATTTATTTAATATCATTATTAAATAAATCTAATATCATTAATATCAACTAATTAATGAAATTTATCTTAAAATATTAAAAGTCATACTTTATAACTTAGAATATCTTTATACTCTTTATTTGCCTTTAAAATGATTTTTATAATATTAAAATCATTTTTAAACTAATTTATTTAATATCATTATTAAATAAATCTAATATCATTAATATTATATAATTAATGAAATTTACATTAAAATATTGAAAGTTACATTTTTTAACTTAAAATATTATTAAATATCTTATTATCATTTAAAATAATTTTTAATATTAGAAAATCATTTTTAGTTAATTTATTTAATGCATTTATTAAATAAATTAAATATTAATAATATTCAAATAATTACTAATATTTATGGAAAATATGTCAAATTATTAAAAGTTAATTTTTTATAACTTAAAATAATTTTTAAAGCTGATTTTATAATTTTTAGAATTTATTTATTATTTTTAAATGATTTTTAGAAATTTAATTAATTAAAATTAATAAATCTGTCACTATAGCTTTTAGCGACAGAAACCGTCGCCTAAAGTGTTCTTGAGCACCAAGTACACTTAAATGCAGTTAACAAGTGGCCACGTTTGACCAAGTGTAATCGCTGTGTAAATGGTTTTTGGGCAATCTATAACATGGATCCTGTAGTGTTAATGTAACACTACAAGTATCAACTAACATCTGGGTCAGATCATAACAAACAAGCAAGTTATAAAGCCTGGAACAAGTCGTCAGAGCTGTTCATCACGTTTCTGGGCTGCCTAGAAAATAAAGTCATGGCCGGTCAACGCTATTGATGGCCTTCTAGCATACAATCGGTTCATGGTAAAAGTGTTCTAGACGTCGGGTTGTGTATAGTAACTAGTAAGGTGCACAAATCAAGCATTTATAAGGTTTGCAAATCATCAAGATGCAAGATCTGTGTTCCTAAAGAACTTGCCAGACCACTGTTTTAACTTTCTGGGTTACCCAGAAAGTAAAACATAACGGTCAACGACTTTTGACCGATTACTATGATTGATTCGTTGCTTTCTAAGGTTTGGAAATGCTTTTTACTTGTAGTTTGCATGTCATACTATAATCTAGATACCATTATACATCCTAAAAACTTGTCAGAAACGAGATCAAAGCCGGTCAAAGGCTGTCAGAAATAAGGTTCTTCAGGTTTCTGGAAAATCCCAGAAATGCCAATCAGTGCGAGTGGCCTTCTTTGACCACTTGCTACGATCGATATATTGATTGTTTAAGAGTTCTAAGGCCATGGATCTAGGGTCCACATTACAAGCTACAATATGAATACAACACATCATCAAAACACTAACATGACTGACAGATTAAGGAGCTTAAAGATGTTGTCAGACACTTTTCTAAACTTTCTGGGTTACCCAGAATTCTACTCGGTCATGGTCGGTCAACGACCTTTGACCATGAATAACTTGTAATATACAATAGATCTGACTCTGATTCAAGTTCTAGACTAAAGTACTCATGACGTACTACAACTTCAAACATTCAAACAACAAAAACACAGAACAGGTAAGGATTAAAGAGGTCTGACATTCATTGTCAGACAACATTTCCTAGATTTTTGAAATCTTTAATTTCGAGCATATAAATGTTATGGATCCACTATTTAGCAACCCAGATCATTAAAAGGAACCCTCTAACACAAATCTAACCAATCATTAACAATATCTAACATCAAATCATAAGATTTTAGAGATTAGGGTTTATACCTCCTTTTTAAGCTTGATCTTGATTCTGACCTTGATGTTTGTTATTGGCAAGCTAAATGTTGATATTGGCTTTTCTTCTCACTGATTTTCACTCTAAAATTTCAGATGCCAGAGAGAGTATGGCTTTGGTGAATATGAAAAGTAAAGTGAGCATTCTCTCTTTCTCAATCTATATAAAATTTGATGCAAGGACTATGGCTGATCATGAGGGCAGGTTTTGGCTGATTAAAGGCTAGTACTAGACCACATGGCTAGTTAGAGTTGGTCACTAACTCCTTACTAGGGCTAGATCTACACTCCACCTTATTAAAATAATACAAAGGGTAGTTTGGTTATTTGACTTATAAAGTGAATGGCAACTTGGTAACTTCTCACAACTATTAGGTTTTAACTCTTAGGGTTTAACCCTAGGATTTCATAAGCTTATTTTTTAGGATTGTGTACTAAGGGCAAATATGGAAATCTTAGTTTCTAAAACTGTTGATTAGGGTTCCCTAATTACACTAGGTTTCCTAATCACCTAGGTTTTGTAAATTAGGCAATATAATATATTAATTACTATTAACCTTGCTAAATTAATACTTAGGGTTTATAACTTAGCAATTAGGGTTTTAATTTAGTAATTAGGGTTTTTAGATATTAATTAGGGTTTACCTAATTAACATTAAATATAATAATTTTCGTAAATTACATTACACAATAACTTAACAAATCTTATAGTCATAATTGACTCATGTACTACAGTTTATCAATAATACTAGGGTTTTGCACTGTGTTACTATAACTATTTCACACATATCAAACATGTTTATATCACTAAAATATAAATAATATTATATCAATATTCTCATTCCTTATTCAAAATCCAAAATTAGGGTTTTGAATCCATATCCGACCTCACTTTCATATATACTATTTAATTAATTTAAAATAATTAACTTAACTACTATAATAAAATAATATCATAATAATCCTTATAATCATATCATATATGTGACACCCCCAAAATTAGGTATACATCACCCATCTTGGGTCGTCAGATATATAGTACAAAATACAAATACAACTTACTAATACAACTGTCGTGTACAATACGACAAAATATAAACTGTGAGTTTGAATACAAATATTATCTTCTAGAGAGTATTCATACTCAAAAGGAGTCCTCATTACATTTATTAACACGCTATTACATAGAATAGCGAGGACTACTAACTAATACTATCATTCGAACCATCACTCCGTTCCCCGACTTGCCCCAGCTACGTTCTCATTTCCTGAAGAGAACAGTGAAAGAAAGGGTGAGCTCAACTAGCCCAGTAAGAAATATTATGACTAAGATAATGCAGAATAAATTATCATTAGCCTTCAACAATGTTAAACTGATAAAATATAATAGACATCAAGTTTAACTGCAGCGGAACAAGCAATCCATTAAAAGAGTCAAGTAGAAAATAAACTCTACTATCTTTTATGATTTAAAAGGTTTTTCAACACTGCTATCGCTGAGACTCAGCTTAATAAATAATTCACATCATCCCTGCACTACGGCCAAGGATATTCATTAGGGTCACGACCACAAATTCCATGCACTACGGGCCAAGGATATTTGTGTAATCATCAATGGTCATGATCATGCCAACAACTGTCCATCAATGCACTACGGGCCAATGAGGACTTTTATCACATCATTTGTAACATTACGGTCATGATTATACCGAATAATACCTGGTCATAATCATACCAAGTCCATCTATGCACTACAAGCCACAGATGACTTTCAACAGAATATAAACATGAGGATGATGACAATGATATAAGAATTCAATAAAACAAGTTCAAGAATTAATTTATCCAAGAATTAACAACGTCCAAATTGTCAACATGATACTGCTTTGTGGAGTAAAATTCAAGAATGATCAGGAGAATATTTTCATGAATAGATACTAGATGAAGCGCAAATGTCAAGGATATTCCACAAATTTCATGGAGTATAGAAGTCAAAACTTAACCAACTGAGTATAATAAAGAATGGAATAACAAAAGAAATCACCATGCATGCGATAGACCGCACAAACATGTTATTCTTAACAGAATAATAATAATGGAACCAGGTCCGGCGTAACCGCACAGACAGGATATTCCGACAGAATAATAAATAATGGAACCAGGTCCGGCGTAAACGCACAGACAAGATATTCCGACAGAATAATAAATAATGGAACCAGGTCCGGCGTAAACGCACAGACAGGATATTCCGACAGAATAATAACAAGACGGAACCAGGTCCGGTGTAAAACACACAGACAGGATGTTCCAACAGAATAATAGAAGAATGTCACCAAGTATAGGGTAAACCGCGTATACAGGTTATTCCAACAGAATAATAAGAAATGGAATAACAACAGTTCTCTTCATGAATAAGAAAGAATAACACCCCTTACCGTTTTAAAGAAGAGCTGAAGTAAGGAAGTAGTTAAGTAGCAGAATACTCTTCTTCTCTCTCTCTATAGTTTCTCTCTATAGTTTCTCTCTCTAGAGTTCAGTGAATTCGTAAGAAATAATGAAGGAATGAGCTGCTATTTATAGAAAAATAGAATGCATAGTAACTAATCCATGAACGGTCCAGATTGATTACTTTAATCTGACGGTCCATATTTAAAGAAAAATCTTTTAAATAAAATATAATATATTCTATTTATAGAATAACTTTAATAAAGTATTTTGTTTTATACAAAAAGATGTTTCTGTTTTATTACGTTAATAATACGAATAAAATAAAACGTCATTATCGCTAAATAATTCATATTATTAACTGACAATAATGGAATCAAACTGAGTGACTTCTCACACAAGCATTA